>JAJKFI010000018.1:11647574-11682194 GCA_029204185.1 Lerista edwardsae | reverse complement strand
AATAATAATAATAATAATAATAATAATAATAATAATAATAATAATAATAATAATAATAATAATAATAATTGGATTTATATACCGCCTTTCTTAGGTCACCAGATTTCTCTAGTGACTATAACTCAAGGCGGTTTACATGGGCAGACTTTATTCAGAAACCCGAAGGTTTTTACAATTTATACAGAAATGTTCTATCTTTCAAGAACTACACACATACAGATGGATCTTTCTGGATTTAGTCCTTCTTTCTGGCCACCCGTTCGTCTTCTTGCTGGCTGATAAATGGCTTCCCTGCTCCCACCAGAGAAGCGGCTGAACTTCGGCACAACTCCCCCTCACACAAGGCAGCCGAAGCTCAGCTGTTAATCAGCCGCAATTAACGAGGTCTGCCGCTCACAGAGACTTCCGGCTGACCCGAACTGGCGACCTGCAGATCTTCAGCTCTTATCTTCAGGCAAACGGAGGCATTAACCCTCTCGACTAAATCTTCTGCCCAAATCTTACCAAATCTAATAAGCCTTTAAATAAATGCTCAGCCAAGTTGTGGGACACATGCATGAGAGTTATTTATTTGTAAGAAAGTATTTGTCCCTATCTTTCAAGCCTGAGGGTGGCTTACAATGCTTGACTAAATTTCTATTACAAACACCATAATCCATCAAACAAAAACAAAACCTAAATTAAACTGAAACTAAAGCAACAATTAAAAACCGAGCAGCAGTCTCGTGCCTACATTTCCCAAGGAATGATAATCTCATTCTACCCTGTAGAATGTGATAGTTGACATTATCTGAGACTGCAAAGAGATCAATGTAAGGATAGCTCCAACCTTATGAAACTGGTAGTTCAAAGGGCACTTCTGAGTCAGTCACCAGATCTTGTGCTACTAAATTGTGAAGGCCTACAAAGCAAATGGCAATGGACATCAGAAATGGCAATGGACTCTCATTGCTCAAGTCTCAATTTCAGAGCTCTGTCATTAAACTCCAGAGGGTTTTCTGAATATTGAACCTGCAGTTTGTTGATGTGGAATTTTGTATCAAATTGTCCTGTAGAATTTTGCCTTAAAATATTGGAAGTCATCAAGCCAGAGCTTCAGGTATGGCTACACATCAAGGCAGTTTGATGTACATGTTTTTCTCTGAAGTCTCATTAATTGGCAAAGAATGACAGTGGGCTTCCCAACTCCAAAAAGGATGTGTCCAAGAAGGGAGATTTTTCATAACTGATGTAATAACCTAGAAACTCAAGCAAGTGGTATGGAGCTACCAGAGCAGATCAATGTGGATATTCTCATGCATAAACTAAATGTCTATGTAAGAGAATACCATGTGAGAGAATACTCCTAAGGCAATACAGCAATGCTGCAATGATTTCCATACCCCTGGTGCTCCGGAGAAGTCAGTGGAAGAACACACAACTGGGAGCAGGTGTCTTGTAATGCAAACTAGAGGAATTTCCTGTATACACAGCTGAATAGCAATATTTATTTGAAAAAAAACAAAACACTTTTACCCCACCTTTCCAGCCCTGCAGGAGCTCAAGACAACTTACACAAATAAACAAGGGATAATAAAGCAATCAGCAAAAACTACAGCACAATTTAAAAAAAAAAAAGCTGCCACAAAAGAAATCCCACATTAAACCCTCTCATTAGCAGGAAGGTGAAATAGAAAAGTCTGAAGATCCCTGTCGTAGGCCTGCAAGGAGAAGCCATCCTGCATTTCAAGGAGAGAGAATTCCACAAACTGGGCGTCACTGCAGAGCTGCTGAGCATCAAAAGGCCGCAGCACTGCAAAAGGAAAAGGGCCACCCGAGATGACATCATGACATGGTGTCGCCCCAGACAGGACCGGGATGACCACCACCTGAGGGGGTTTGCCAGGGGTGACCCCTAGAGACACCCGGCCCCAGGGAAGGGGCCAAGCGAGGAGGCCCCACCAACCACAGGAGGCCGGAGGCCCTTACACCCAGGGACGAACAGGGCCTATTCAGACCTCTGGCCGGGAGGGCAGGTGCAGGATCCAGCCCCAGACCCTACACTAGTGCAGGGGAAGGCCTCAAGGGAAGCCTCGGGAGATCACAGGGAGGAAGGGGCAGGGCCCGTGGGTGGAGCCTGGGCCTTAAAAGGAAGCCCAGCTTGGCTAGAAAAGGGAGTCTCTGGCTGGGGAAGAGGGCGTGCAGGGAGGCTCACAACCTCCTTACTTGCTATGGAGCCCACACTTGGGGAGGCCTCTGGCAAGGGGGATTGGACTGCCTGGCAGGGGTCCCTCCCCTGACAGGACCCAGGCAAGGGCCCCGACTGCCTCTGTGTGGGTCAAGGCCTTGGGACCGAGAGCAGGAGTTGTCCTGGCCGCTGAATGCAGACCCGGCGAGGCAAGACCTGGCCCCAGGGAAGCAGCCATGCTCCAAAGGGACCAGCCAAGCCACGGCCCCTGCAGTGAGAAAAGCGACCCAGCCACACTACATGGATGGCCAGGACCAGAGCAACGAGCACGCCAGCCGCGGTGTCGCTCGCTATAGACTGTGACTGAGCCCTGTGAAGCAACAGGGCTCCATGAGTGTAAAGGCACTGACGACATTAAAGAGCCTCTGCAAACCAACAGCTGGTGTCCAGAGCATCCTTCTGAGGCGCCGTAAGTACCGCCAAGCCCCATTGCCGCCCTCACACCCGGCTCTAGCCAGGGATCTCCACTGCCCTGCCATGTGACACATGGGTGGATTCATGCAGAAGGAGACAATTCTTCAAGTACTTGGGTTCTAAACTTTTTAGGGCTTCATAGCTCATCTCCAATACCTTGAATTGTATCCAGAAACCTACAGGCAGCCAATGTGGATGTGTTTGGGGAGGTGGGACCTAGTCATGATCCCATACAGCATAAGGTTATTTGATCCCATAGGGGTATTTGAGGGACTAACTACTTCCGTACAAGCTCGCCTTGTCTTCTCAGGTCATCGGAGAAGGCTCTTTTACTAGAGCCATTGCCTAAGAAGATGGGGAGCGTCGAGGAATAGGACCTTCTCAATAGTGCCACCAACTTTTTGGAATTCCTCACTCTCAATTTACAAACCACTCCCTCCTTTGGAGACCTTCTGGCATGGCTTGAAGACTTTTTTAATTTTAATTCTGGCAAGACTTCTGAGCTCTTGGCCTTTTTGATAACATCCAGCTCTTACAGGCTCTGTCCTTTTCATTTGCTGCTGTTGCTTTTCTGTTTAATTGCAATTATGTTTTATGGTTGTTGTTTTTAAAGATTCTTTTAATGTTTAATGGTCTTTCAGGGCAGAGTACAATTGTGTTTTTTTTTTATTGTGATTTTTACTATTTTTATACTTGCACTTTTGTAAGCCACCTTGCGTGCCCTTGGGGGGAAAGGCAGGGTAGGAATGCTATAAATAAAGCTCCCATAAGGAACCTTATAGCTGTTCTCCACTAATCAAAGTTTCCAAGCAGTTTCCAAAGGCAGTGTCAACCCCTGCTAACTGGGCAAGAGGCACTTTTTCACATGGTGTTCTTCTTATATAATATTTAGCAGGGGGAGAGTAGAGTAACTGTCCCTCTTCACTCCAGCACAGTGTCTTTTCTAGTGGCTGTTGCTGGTGGTGGTCTGCCTTTTTTTTTAGATTGTGAACCCTTTTGGGACAGGGAGCCATTTAACTTTATTATTACTATTTGCCTGTAAACCACTTTGTGAACTTATGTTGAAAAGTGGTATATAAATACTGTTGATTGATTGATGTTGAGTGCATTATAACAGTCTGCTCTAGTTGTTACCTGCGCAAGGGTAATTCTAGTCCCATCAATAATAATAATAATAATAATAATAATAATACTTGTATTTATATACCGCCTTTCTTAAGATCACTAGATTTCTCTAATGACTGCAACTCAAGGCGGTTTACATAGGCAGACTTTTATTCACAAACCCTAAGGTTTTTACAATTTACAGAAACGTTCTATCTTTCAAGAACAACACTCATAGAGATGGATCTTTCTGGATTTAGCCTTCTTTCTTAGCCACTTTCTTAGTCTTCTGCTGGCTGATGAGGCTTCCCTGC
The DNA here is from genome assembly GCA_029204185.1 of Lerista edwardsae. Taxonomy (NCBI): domain Eukaryota; kingdom Metazoa; phylum Chordata; class Lepidosauria; order Squamata; family Scincidae; genus Lerista; species Lerista edwardsae. The sequence goes on along the minus strand of JAJKFI010000018.1, from coordinate 11,678,135 downwards.
TCCCCCAGAGACACAGCTGACCAGCACACTCCCCCTCACATGAGGCAGCTGGAACTCAGCTTTTAATCAGCCACAGTTTTGCAAGGTCTGCCACTCACAGAGATTCCGGTAGTCTGGAGCTCATGACCTTCAGATCTTCAGGCAAACGGAGGCATTAATCCTCTCGGCTAAATCTTCTGCCCAACTGTAGTCAACTGTAGTCCTTTCATCATCTTCCAGTTTTGAAGACCTTCAGTTTTCCCTTTCCAGCAGGTATGTGTTCTGAAAGTGTTTTTAAAAAGAACCTCAGCCCATTCTGCCTCCCACTGCCTTTGTTTCCATCTGCATGCAGTCCTGTGGGGTCTGATTGGCAGGCAGACTCAGAGGCGGTCCGGGCCGGGAGCGCACCCCATGGCAAGGCGACAAAACCGCGTCCCTGGCACGTCGCCCCACTCCCGTGCGTCTCCCCGCCACGCCTCCCTGTGCCCGGAAGAGCTCCATTTCAGAGCATTCCAGGCGCAAGGGAGGGCAGGCGGGGCAAAAAGTGCCCGGACTCTGCGCAATGGTGCGCGGATGCCGCGCAATGGCACCCCCCCGCTGCCCGGCGCCCATGCGGCTTGCCATCCCTGCACCCCCCTGGATCTGTGACTGGGCACACTGAACCATTTTTTTTGCATGTTTTCAGGACTGTATAGGGGAGTCCTAATGTTCTGAGATTTGCCCAGAACATATTTATTGTATCTTCAACGTACACATTTTATATATGGCCCATAATGAGTAGCTTGTTCTTGTTTTAATGAATGCTTAATGGCTTTCATTATTTCTTGTGGTATTATTGAACTTTCCATTGAACTTAATGGGACTTCCAAGTAGACATACATAGGATTGAAGTGTAAAACGTTTATGGGCCAGGTATGCCGGCTTAAGGGGTTTGGTAATTTCAGCATGATCAAATTAATTGTAGATTCGCTACTGTTTTCTACAACACTGATACATTTTTTTTAAAAAATGGCAATTACAGACCTTAATAAACATCTAAAAGAATAAATAATTAAAATAATTATTCTGCAAAACGCAACTTCCTCCGTTTGTTGAATATGACCTACTACTGCATTATAGAGAGATGAAAGAACACTACTGTACTATACTCATGTGAGTTCGATAAGCAATAAGCCATCAACAGTAAAAGCATTTGTAGAGTTTGGAACAATTTTCACTAACCTGGATTTAGGCTTGCACAGTTAGGCCAGCAAAATTTGGTCAGCACGAGGACACTGTAAAATGGACTACTCTCAGACCCAGGGAGGATGGCGCACATCTGTGTGCTGGCCTCTCTGAGAGTGGTCCAAATATACATTACAGTGTCCCTTGTTCCAGCCAAATTTTGCTGGCTTAACTGTGCCGGCATAACTCCAGGTTAGGATTGCACTCTTGATGCCTGTAGAACAATAGAGAGATTAAATGCATTTTTATATAGGCACAAACATTATATTCATTTGCAGCCAGAAACCACTTGACTAAGGTTGTATCAAAGGAATTATGCATTTCATCATATAATAGCCATACTGCATCCTAAGCCTTCTTCTTGGATATTGATAGTTAGCACAGCCTTGGGACTCCAGTCACTGAAGGCAGTTGAAGAACACTATTTTAAATCTATGCTGGTTGTTGGCTGCTCTGCATGTGGGAAAATGAAGAGAAGAAACCCAGGCTGCTGAATGTGAACAAGCTGGCTTGGATTACAAGTACTATTCCAGCCAAAATGATGGTCCTAGAATTTACTAATCCTTTCCCAATCTAGTACCTTGTATTTTAGAAGGGATGCTTTAGAGCAATAGCCCAGTGGGTCCTTGGTATCCGGGGGCTTGGCATCAGAGAATTCCACCATCTGCAGAAGCCAAGCCTGTGCCTCAGAGGGCCTTGAAGCCATGACTGGAAGCCACTTCTGATCGCATCCATGAGGTGTTCTGAGAGAGGCCTGTGGAGGCCTTCTAAGGAGGTGGGGAGGCCCATGGAGAGGGCCGTAGGCCTGGCATGTCCTTTGGAAGGTCCAGCACAGCCCTATTTTGAGTAATTGTGGTGCTGCAACCCTGCCCCCCACAGACGCCAGCATCTGTGGATTTTGGTTTCCATGGGGAGTCCTGGAACAGGTCTCCTATGAATACTGAGGGCTCACTGTACTCAAAGTGGGATGAAGGACACCATCGGCCCACTACAGTCTGCCATTTTCCCTTTTATGGCTTCATTTTCTTCTATGACCTGAAATAAAGGTTAACATCATCTTTGTTATGTTGGTGCCACCTGAAGGTGATCTTTTTCCACACAGCTGCTGGCCTCTGACATTGCACTGCTGATCTAAGTGCATTGCACTGCCTAACTGGTGTTCTGTTGGTAACACAATACTTCTGTGTTCTTATTTTTTATGTTATTTTACTATATTTTAAGTTGGTTGTAAGCCACTTTGGGCACTTTGCTGATGGGCAGGGAAAGCGTGAGATCCAAAGAGCGTAATAAAGAAATAAAGTTGTTTGAATCAGGGCTCACGGCCATTCTACCTAATAGCAGATCACATGGTAAAACGTTCCTTAAGAGTATCTTGCACTTATATCTTGCTGCTGAAGTAGGAGGAAATCAAGCCAATAAGGCAATTTCTCCAGGCCCCTGTCCCTTTAAGCTCAGGGGCCGTCAATTTGAGGTTTCATTTCCCCAGTGTGCTTTCCCATCCTGATGTTGCCCCAAAGGACAAAGTTGTTCCGAGCCCAACTCCTCTGATCCCGGCCAGCCCGGGATCCCCTCTCTGTGGCTTACCAGAGCAATGTTGACGGAAAGAAATGCCACCTGGACTTTGATGTTGCAGAAAGAGAAATACATTTTACTCATGTGTAGGACATCAGTAAAACGGACACAAATGCAATATGTCTCCAAGGAGATCACAGAATTTGTGCAATTTGTACATTTTGGCTTGATCAATTATACAGTTGAACATGCAAATGTGGAAATGATAACAACAAATAAAAACATTGGCCAATTGCTATTGGCAATTTTGGTTATGCGAGACATTTGATTGGTGGTCCTTTTGCTGCTGCTCCCCCTCCCTTCCTGTGTGACCCCAACTAAGGGTCAGGGAGGAGTGATGACAAAGCATAGTCAGATGCAAACATAGGTACATTTAGATTAAGACAAGATTACAATAGGGTTGGCACATTTAAACACAAAAGCATAAAGGAGACATTTAGACCAGACAGATTTAGCCACAAGTGCTTGACACATTTGATTGCTTAATATTAATGTGGTAAGTACTTACACAGGAAGGTGCAAACTCTAAGAGTTAGAATTTTCCCCTCCCCGCCTTGATCCAATCACCTCTACTCTGGAGGGAGTTTGCATTTGAATAGTACAATAGTGGTGATAAGATTGACAATGGATACTTTAATGCTTTAGTCCTTTCTGTTGCTGTTTTAAACTTTGGTGGTTGCTGTTTTAAACTTTGGTTTAAACTTTGGTTAAACTCTTTGGCTCAGTCCAAAGAAGACTTTTCCAGGTTATTTTAGCTCCTGGGCAGATTAGGCTAGATTTAGGCTGAAATGGTCCTCAAAATGCAGTTTTTGTCAGATATCAGATTTGCATTACAAGACCCTGAGGGAGGGAGACATTTGAATGTCCCTTGGCACCAATTCTTAATGGTCTGCACCAATTCTTAATGATCCTCTATCTCCCGAGGATCACCTCTGTGACCTCTTTGCAGGGTAGCAGCTTAGAACTTCCAGGATGAAATCTAAAATGGAGTCAGACCTGTACACGTTTAAGGGAAGGAGAGGGTGTTCTCAGCACTGCCCTCCCCTCGATGGGGTCCATACCTGTTCCCATCACATCCTGGTCTTACCCCTTCACCTTTACAGGTCTTGTATTATGTGCATCTGGTTAGACCTCCACCTGACCATTATGAGCACAGCAATCACCAGTGTTACCTATAGGCCAAAATAACCACAGTGGGGTACAGAGCCACGTTAAGGAGGCTCTTAACAGTTGGACTTTAGCCAAGAAGTGTTTTTCCACCACTTCTGTCGTGTTTTGCTGCTTCTACTGTTGCCAGAACCTCTATTGTTTGCTGAAGAGTTGAAAGTGGTTAGCGGGAGCTCGGGGTGTCTTGGCTGGGCTGGGTGCTTGCAGCCAGGTAGAGGGAGCTTGGTGGTTATAGCGTGGCTGTGCTGAGTGCCTGCAGCCAGGAGAGAAGCTTGGTGGTTTCTGAGAAAATCACCAAGGTGTGTATGTGTGTCCTCCTACATCACTGCCATTCTCCTGCATCTGGGATTCTGAGATAACCTATTGACTCTTGAACACACATTCCAAAGAAGAGACCAAAACTGCAGTTAGGGCTTAACTTGGGCCACTGTATTAAACACCAGTGTTGAATTTTTAAAACATGAAACCTACTGAACACAACATCGCTCCCTCACCTGTCTGGGGTAGATGAAAAAACTGAGCAGGGTTCCTGCTAAACTGTGTGGCCACATAGCTACGCAGCTAAAATTTGATCTATGTGCAGCACAGAACTTGGCAAACTGGAAGTTTGGCAATGACATATGTTGTCATCACCCAACACTTGGAGACAGCACTGTGGCACAGTTGTGATGCCACATAGCAAGAGAAGCAGTCTGTGTACCAGCGCAGACAGCTTACCAGGAGAATAGCTGCTGAGCCCATTCATATTTCAACATGATTGTATCCTAATTCTAAATACCTTGTGTTGCAGTTCTGCACTCGGTTATATGCACAGATGTATCTGAATGTCATGTTATGTGGAACTCTGTAATACGTCAGCAGATTATAGTTCAGCCTATTACTTCACACAGAAGACTGAAAGGAGGAGCGGGTTGGTTGGGAAGATCTTTTGTAAGATTGCATTTGGAAATGAGGTGATATTCATGCTGGTCTCTAGAGATGTTCACTTTTAGGAGCTGCAGCAGCAATGGCTTCCTTCCTGGCGAACTGCAATGGCCTTAGTCCAGTGATGTCATGCAGGGGGAACGCGGGGGAACTCAGTTCCACTAGTTAAAATTAGGGCTGACTCCGCCCACTTCACTCTCCCTCTTCCCCCTCCCAATTCCTCTGCAAAGAGCTTTTCTTCTTGGTTGGCCGGCACTCAGAGGGTTAAAGGGAGCGACTCCGGATTCCTAGGGGGGTGAAGGCAGTGATGTTATTCAGGGGGAACGGACCAGAACGGGCATTCCGGATCCTAACGGGCTCCGTGGCTGGTTCCGGGTTCCCGACAAGTGCCAATCAAAAGTGAGTTCCTGTTCCTAAATCATTTGAATGACACCACTGCCTTAGTCCTACTGGGTTAATTACTGGGGGCACAATCCTAACCTGGAGTTAGGCTGGCACAACCTGTTGGAGTTAGGCCGGCCCAACAATCCTAACCTGAAGTTAGACGGGTTAGGATGTACACTGTCCTCCCTGACTTCAAGAGTGGTCTAAATGTGCTTTATGGTATGTTTGTGACACTCCTGGACTGGCACAAGTGACTTGTGTCAGCCTGAGTCAACTGTTTCCAAAAGTAATGGGGAGGAGGAATCTTTCTGCAGGGCAGCTGGCCTTTCTGGTATGAAGAAGCCTGTTTGTTTGCCCTTTTAAACAAACAAAAACTCAACAGGAAATGTGCACTGCATGCTGAGGTTGAGGGGCACAAAGCCTTCAAACAAATAAGGTATCAGAAAGAAGAGAATGTTCTGAAATGGCAGGACGTTACTAGAGAAGAGGGAGCAGCCTTGAATTTTCCATTCTTGTTTCCTTTGAAGAACTATTTGAGTGCTCAGGCAATAGCACTCCTCCTGAAAAGTACTAATCCTCCAAAACAAATTAAGCCTTTTTTGTTTTAAAGACTAAAATTGTACAGATGTTAGGATAGTGGAGAAGTGTTTTATCATCAGATTGTGCCCACAACCCCAGCATGAAGTGCACATTTCCTATTGAGTTTTTGCTTGTTTAAAAGGACAAATAGGCTCCTTCATACCACAAAGGCAGGTTCCCATTGTCGTTGTACAACCAGGTTACATGCAGGAGTTCATCAGAATCTTGATGCGGGATAGTCACTTGATGCGGGAATCTTAAATGTGGGAATCTTGATGTGGGGCAGATTAACTGTAATCTGCGTAATTTCTGAATGACAAACACATGTACTGTATGAACTGCAACTTTTCCTGGCAAAATGCAGGAGGAGATATTTTTCTGCCCAGGCTGCCTGCTAAAAACAAGAGCTTAAACGTATGCACACTATTCACAAATAATGTAATTTTGTGTGTAATTGGGGATCCCTTTCCAAATATATTAAGCATGAAAAGAGGCCCTAAGCCCAGGGTGTCAAACTCATTTCATGCAGTGGGCCAAATAAAAAAAAAATCAAATAGTATTTTTATACCGCTTTTCAACACAAAGTTCACTAAGCTATTTACAGGTTTACAGGCAAAAAATAATAGTAAAGTTACATGGTTCCCTGTCCCAAAAGGGCTCACAATCTCAAAACATTCGTGGCGCTTGCTGTGGGCCGGAAGTGACATCGTTATGTAGGAGAGACATCATTAAGCAGATGATGGCCAGAAATAAGTACTTTGTTCACACACAGAAACTTGCTAGCTGCAAATGGCAGAAGAGAAAATGGGCAAATCTAGTTCATAATTTCAAGATATGAGTGAGCCCAATTATCAATCTGAGAGAGTCCTGTTATAATGGGAATTAGATAAATTGCTTTTGGGGGCCACATTCTGTCCAGGGGCCTTATGTTTGACACTCCTGCCATATGCCGTTCCAGAGGTTCACCTGGGCCCTTTGAAGGCCTGATGTGAAAACCGGTGTGGGAACCACTTAAAAGCACTCGGCTTCCATCCAGACTGCCTGTCTGACAGACAGACAGCAGTGGCTTACTACTCTCTCGTTCCTATGAAGAAATCTTTATTGCATTCTTGAATGCTTGGCTGGCATGTTATGCAACTGTGAGAACAAGAGTCAAGGAGTTAACTCCGCTCCCTCTAGGCTTCAGTGACTCAGACCTATCAAAACCTGTTCACCTGTTGTGAGTAATTCTCATCTCCAGTCCTGCGTTAGTCATGTGGCAACACTCCTGGTGCAACCAGCGTGCTTTGAACTATAGGAACTTCTGCAGACGTTTTACTTGAGGCACAAATACCCAGGCCTCCTTTTTCTTCAGACATAGACAAGCCTTGTCATTCGTCAGACTTGGGAGATCCTTTTCCACAATTAAAAAAAAAAACACACCAAACAAACCTAAATGCATAACACACTTTTCCTTTAAGCTATAATTAAGAATCTTGATGAGTTTCAGATCTGTGCAATTTTGCCAGGCTTTCCATTTGGATAATGACTGTAATAAAACAACTTAGATAAACATGGAGATCTTTTTCTTCCCCTTACTTATTTTGTTTAAAATGCTTTGCTTTAACCACAAACTCTGTCACTGAGAGAAAATGGCCATTTCACTCCAACATATATCCATATCATAACTTTTTTTCATTGCCTTGCGGCTTTATGGTATTCCTGTTCAATTAGAGAAAACATTCTGCCTTTTTTTTTTTTTTTTTATAAAAAGGGGCCTATAAAAACAAGAGTGCTCAGGGATTTGTTCCTTTCCCATGTCTATCGCAGATCAGGCTTGCTTGCTCCATGACTTAATTATTATTTCTGAAATTGGGATCAGCTGGAGAGATGCACATTTAAAATCAATGGGAGGTGTGCACTCAAGTTTTGGTGACTGGGTGCCTGACCTATTAAAACCAGGCTTTCAGTCGGCTGGGAGGATTTCATTGTCTTGAAACTCATCTAACAAGGTCTGTTTGTGCGTTCTTTGCTCATGAGGGAGTTCTGGATGTCCAGGGGACAAAGAAACAAGCTAGTGTTGTGCTGTTGGATTCTGCTTCTCTCCATGGGATAAGGAAGCGCATGACTCCAGCGCTCTCAGCTTTGTTGTCGTCTTCTTCCTGCCGTCTCACCCCTCCCTTTTGGTCCTTGTGCTGAATGCAAAGGAAATCTGCTTAGCCTTTAACTTTCTCACACATGTTTCAGATGTGCAGGGGTGTGATTGTAAACAATGTCATCAAATGCTCCAGAGCTGTCTACTCCTACCGCGTCTTGTTCCCATCACCCTAGGGGGGTTCCAGCAACAGGGCGTAAAGCAAACAAAGCAAAACAGTAATCTGGCATTCCAAGTGCATTTTTTTTTAAGAAAATGTTAATGATAGGTTATGTGATTACTCTAGGTTTGGCTTCACTTACTCTTTATTAAGCACATCTGGTATTTTGTAACAATATAAGTAGCAGGAGATTTTGGCATGCAAAATTACCAGGCGTTGCCATGCAGGATGGAAACTCATCAGGGAAGCCAGTGAACTGCGCAGCTCCACAACTTTTCTGTATACTGGGCATCTGGCCAGAATAGCTAAAATATGTGGATTGGCACAGAGTTCTTGCCACGCAAACACTTCTGGAAATTTCTGTGTTTGGGCCTGCCAGATCCTTTATGCGTAACATGAGTTTCTCTCTCCCCGAGCAGTTGGTTTTAAGCCCTAGGTCGCCTGTATAGTTAAAAAGAAATACAATATCTTTGAGTCAAGTTTCCATTTCTGTATTGCCAAGGTCACTATTTCAATGAATTAGTAGGAATTTCCTAAAACATTTGTTTGAGTTACATTAAGAGTAACATGTGGAAGACAACTCTATTTCCTGGAGAAAAAAAATTGAAAGGAAGGTTGTCTCATTTCATGGAGACTGCCGAGTGTCTTGGAAGAAAGAAAAATATAAGGAGTGACAAGGTTTTGGGGAAAAAAGCACCATAAAGTGATTTTGATTTATTCTAAGCTACAGTGTCCCTGCCAGTCAGCCCAATACCCATTGTAACCACAAATACGATACAATGAGGATAATAATCTTGTCAAGGCATGAGCTGCCATGTTTCTTTCACTTTCTTGTTGTAAAAAGCAAGCAGCTACCAACTTTAGAATGTTGTGTGAATTGTAGGCTGGTTGAAATGTATGCTTTCACATGAACACATGAAACTGGGTTTCACTGGTAATATCACACCAAAGGGCACAGTCCATTCCTAACAACTCTCCAGCACCAAGGTAAGGGCAATGCATTTCTGAGGTAAGGGAACAAACATCTGCTTACCTTGAGGAGGCCTCCATGATTACTACTGCACTGCAGAACAGGCACAGCTATGGAAAGTTGGTTAGGGTTGCACTCATAGTCAGAAGTTGGTGTGGGACTTAATTCAACATAATTTTTCTTTTTTAAAGAAGCAAGTTTTTAGCCCCTAAGGACTGAGACTATGTCAACAAAGGATGGTGAAACCTAGTACCTGGCAGTAAGGAACAATAGGTATAATACCCTGTGGGTGGAGTAACCATTGTTCAACTTGATTCCTAAGAAGCTTTTGGATTTTTGTTTTCTTCCTCGGCAATTCACCAAAAAGATTTCTGCTGGTTCCATAACGCTGGCTCTGATCCAGAGTTATTCGAACTGGATTTGCTACAAGTGTGATAACTCTGCTGGAACGAGAAACAACAAGAAAGCTGTTTCCTTATTGGACGAACTATTGTTTGAAACTTGGGGAACAAGATTTCAAGCTGCACAGATCATTTTTTCACACACAGGTCGGTGCGCCAAGGAAAACTGAAAAAGTGCAAAAAAGGAAGTGTTACATGTTCAGACTGACATTAGCTTAATAATATTCCAGTCTAACTCTGCTTCCAATATTTTGGACAGGAGTTGGTCTAATAAGCTTCACTTGCTCTGCGGCCATTGCAGATAGAAGTCTTTTTCTTATATCTGTTTGTATATGGAATTGGGGAGAGGGTTGGAATGGGGGCAGGGAGACTGTAGGAAGGCTGGATCCAGTGGCAATAATGCATGCCAGATCCTATCCCCTCTTTTTCTAGCCTCCCTGCCCCCTTTGTCTCCTTGGACTTGAGCCAAAAAAATCACTGGTGCAATTCTGAATGCAGCCTAGAGTGGAAAAACTATGATTGGGCACTGTTAAAACACTCTAGTCCAGTGGTTCCCAATCTGTGGCTCGGGATCCTCCAGTGGGCTGTGAGCCACTTTCAGGTGGGTCGTGAAGCAACTAGAGCAGCCATGCTGAAAATATGGGAAGACGGAATGCTAGAAAGGGGGAGGGCTGTGTGGTTGTTTTGCTTGTGTCAAGGTTGTAAATAGTCTTTTTTTTTCTTTCTGATTCACTTTGCGATTGGAAAATGACTGCGACCCCAACTTATTGCTGCATTATCAGGAAAGCAGCAGGCTCTGGCATAACAATGATGGCATTTCTGGCTATGACATCAATTCTGGTGGATCCCAGATAGATTGTCATTCTAAAAAGAGGGTCCCAGTGCTAAAAAGTTTGAGAAACACTGCTATAGTCTGAATGCACTTGCAGTGCGTGCTGAATAGTAAGGCTGCCTCCATTATAATTTTTTTCTGGCCCTGTTTCTGGGTCTAACAGGAGCCTGACATGTAGAAATTGAGTAGGTGTAGCTATGGAGATAAAGCTTCATCTCCTTAATGTATGCATTTCAGGCTGCTGTTGAAGGTGCAGGCCGGTGAAATGGGGTCAATCTGAGCAGCGAAGCAGAGATCACTTCATTTCAGCCCAAATGGCAATGCAGATCCAACCAATGCGGCTGGGTGAAACAGACCCTAATTGACTCCGTCTTACTTTGATTTTGTATCTCTCTCTCACTAAAAAGCTGGAGGGTGTTCTCTGGGCATCTTGTTAAAATTCTGCCACCAAACTGAAGGGAAGCTGGAGGTGATTTCTCTGCCTCTAATGGAGTCACACAACTTGCTATTCATTCTGCCTAATCATCACTGCCAGACACGACTGATCCCCAGAGCTCATGAAAATACCTTTGAAGAGAAAAATCTTTGCCTGGGGAATTAATCAGATGGTAAAGTGAGTGTCAGGTATTTTCAAAACAAATTTCCTCAGGAGCACATAGTAAATTAGGCTGCAAGAGACCAAATTTTGTTTCCTCCTGTTTTTCTTGTCCCCCAACACCTCCCCCACTTCTCTTGAAAATGTCACACAGGATATTCAAGGTATGCATCAGGCAAAAGGAATTCATCCCCTTAAACTGTACAGTGAAGGAGACAGTTCTCAGAAGGGGATAATGGTGGATAGTCAGTAATTATTGTTATGTCAAGCTTTATGCAAGACTCTTTGTCAAGTCAGAAACTTCCAGACTGCTCATAATGAGGAGGTTTTAGTTTACCTAGAAAATTCAAGGGTGAATTCAGTTACACTAACCTCATTATCCCTGTGTGTACAGATTTTATGTTTCACTAACTCATGCATGGGTCCAATTGCCAGACCTGATCACATGACAGTAAAAATGTCTTCCCTTTAGGACTGAAGGAAAAACAACAATTCCATTAATGGTGGAGATGCTTCTACTGCGATGCTTGTGGTTAAGATATAATAATGGCCTGTGGTTCTTCTGATTCTCACATTGAGAATTCAATTCCAAGGAACATCATGAACTACGTGACAAAGACGACTTCCACATTCACTCTGGAATGTAACTGTTTCTTCTTGCACATTTCACGAGGGAGCCACCTGATGTCTGCAACATATCACTGTGCTTTCCATCCCTCTGAGCACAATCCTAATAGCACCATTGGGCTGACGCTATGTGCTTGCGTTGGCCCAACGTCACTAGTGATGATGCTAGCAGCAGTGTTGGCCCAAAAGTGCCGGGCCGAGGCACTGCTGCGCCTTTCGTGCGCCAGCAGAACTCGGATGGTGCACAAGTGATTCTGGTCAGAGGGAGGGCTGACCGGCGGAAGGAACTGGGTGGGAGAAACTGGGTGGGGTGGGGGCCAGTAGGCGTGCCAGCCCGGGGAGGGGGCAGGTCTGGGATGTGGCCTCCATCCCCAGCCATGTAGTGCCAGTTTGGGCTGCACAGATTCCTCAGCTCTGTGCAGGCAAAGATCTGAGAACCCGATAGGGAAGGCCAGACCCTTCTCTGGGTGACTGTGCCCTTGGCCTGGGGAGGCTCCCCTGCACTCCGAATCTGTGCCGGATTCAGCAGAGGTCCACCGGCCTCTCTATTACACTGCAGTTTAGGATTGCGCTCTCAAGCATTTCCTCTCAGAGCACAGAAAACCTGACTTTAAAAAAAAAAAAAAGAACTGGAATGCAATTTTCTCAAGTGCTGGTTGCCAGGAATGGCTCAAGACTTCCAAGCCCCCAAATGCTTCCCCCTTACCTGGTGATGAGCAGTGACTGCCCTTCCCGCTCGGATTGGAAAAGGAGGACAGAGTGGAAGGGGTAGAGAAGAGGAGACACTGGTCTCCTCTCCTCCCGCCACATGTCCCCTTCCACTCCACTCCAGGCCCTTCTTCCTTTTCCAGTTCTGGGAGTGGGAAGAGGAGCAGCTGAAGTGAATGAAAGGATGGACCACCACCACTTTGCTGCCTGAAGCAGGGGCGTAGCTAATGAAAGTGTAGTCCAGTGCAGTGGGCAAAATGATGCCCCTAAAGTGATGTCACAACACTGAGTGACATCACAGTTGCATTTTCCGTTTCCTGGGGGGGGGGGCGCCCATACCATTTGATCGAATGAAGATATTATACTTGGGTTTCTTTCATTCTGCATTCTGCATGAAATTCCGGATCAAATGATATATAACGTGACAGTATTATTCCTACACATCGCGATTTTTAACACAGCAATTTTTACATGAAGATATATTTTGATTTTCTGGGGTTTGAGCCATAACTTTTGATATTACACTCTGGTTTGTTTCATTGCATTCTGCATTAAATTACTAATGATATATAACATGATAGTATTATTCTAACAAGGTTTTCACAATGTTGGCCACTTGTGTCAAGTTCAGTCTGACATGCAGTGACATTTCAGAAGATTTAATCCTATCATTAGACTGTTTTGCTTCCATGCCTGGGTGTGCCTTCACGAGTAGAACTCCTGTTACTCTCAGAGCCATTCGAGGATTGTCGGCATTCTAAAAAAAATAATAATCATTTTTTAAATGTGTGCTAATGCAGCTACACTTTTTTTTACGCTATTTCGCTGAAACATGAAGAGGTACACCCAGGTGTGTTGTTTCTATGCCTGCCCACTGGGCCAGCCTTCAGCCAATACGACCAATGTCATCACATTGGGCCCCATGCTTTGGTGGCCCCCACACCAGCACAGGGAGGGTATTGTCTGCTGCTGCAGCTGGGATCTCTATGGGCTGTAAGTCAGTGGGGTGAGCCCAGCAGCTTTACCTTGGTCCCTCCCACCTGCCCTTGCCTCTGAATGGCCCAAAATAGGCTTCCTGGAAGCAGTTGGCTGTGAAGTCATCATATTGGTGCACAGCACCACAAGTGCTATTCTTGGCAAGTGGGGGGCCCATGGGGGTGAGGCCCCCCACATGAATGCCCTGCATTGGTCCCTGTCACCCCTGGAGCCAGCCCTGCTTGCCCAAAATTGTTGGTGGGCAGAAGGAAGGAGCAATGCATCTGAGCATTAACCATCAGACAGTGATACACCTGCTAATGTGGATAGAAGATGGTGAGTTGTATACACAGAGCACTCATTATGTCTGCTGTAGTGTAGAGAATAAGCTCTAATTCTGCATGTAGCTTAGAGGAGAAGAGTAATGACTGTGTCACACTACAGCCCCCAAACATCTAGTGCTGGAAATGAAGTGAACCACACAAGGTGGATGGTAGTGACTCCTCCACCTCTTGTGGTTCAGCTCTCACACACACGATTATTCCTCAGGAGCATCCCTATGTCCTTGGTTATTTGGAGGTATACAAAGTAGCCAACAACAAATGCTGGATCTTCCTTCTTTTCCTCTGCACTGGTAGAGTTCGTCATTCCAATTGGCTGGAGTACTCACATGAGCAGGAGTGTATAAGGCAGCAAAGTGGTGCTGTTGAGGAATGAATTAAATATCTAGAATATACTAATATAACAGAGGCTTTGCCTTTCGAGTTTTACAAATGAGCAGCTAAAAATGAAGCAAACCACTTGGCTTGACAGCTCTCCTTCTCAGGCAGGTGCTGTTGACAGAAAACCACAGGGATGCTAGTGGTGAAACTAGCATGGCATATGATTGTGCTTTCCCTCTGAAGGCATCATGTACAATGAATGCATGGGACTTCTAGCTACATGCATTTTTATAATGGCATATGTTGGAGCAAAGAAACTTGTGTCTCTTTAAGCTGGTGCAATCTTCCGGGTGGTGACATGATGCGCACACCAATTCCCAGACATTTTAAATGTATACAGTGCACATCAGATATAAGAATACCATTGCAGGGGGCGGGGAGATTGGGTGGAGAACAAGATTGACCGCAACGTTCAAAGACTTGCTCTTGGATATATTCAAGATTGCAAAACAGTGAACTTCCAGAGCATTTTTTTGTGGTTACTTTTTATACTACGGAATAACCAGTGATATATAGAAGCTCCTGAGGAATAATCATGTGTGGGCTGAAACACAAGAGGTGGAGGAGTCACTGTCCCCACCCTCCTCAAATTGTGCACCTGGTCAGATGCATAGCAGAGTATCTCAAAACAGCTCTTTCACAAGGTAAATGGCTAGTTCAGACATGTTCTAAGGGTGCTTCCCGACAAAGAGTTCTGCAGACATTAGGTGTAGTAAATTAGTATGCCTGGAACCTGAAAGCCACATGAGATTATGAGGATCCCCCATGCTGATCATGACAAGTACAAAGGACTAGCAGAGTTAGCCTGGGGGATGCAGCCTGAATCATTGACTGCAGCACCACAAACTCTTCTGAAGGGCAAACTACATGTTGCAGATTGATGTGTGAAATGTGTTGCTTGCCCCTAGAGGGACCTTTCGTCCCACTTTTGGTTTTGCACTGTGGGAATCTGTCCAGTGGACATGGCCTAAAACATTCATATTGTTGTTAAGTCCTGTTAACTTTGTGCACAAATTCTTCCGCTTTTTGGTCTGCCTCAAACATATTTCCATTCAGCCATAGGTAAATATAATATAAAATGATATATTAAATGCATATCATTAATATAATACAGTATAAGGATACGTAAGTGTCACTTTGTTTCCCCCTGCTAAACCACCTCCAAAAATGTTTGCTTTTCTCTTTAAGGAATAAGAAGTTATTATATAGTGGTTTTCCTATATGTTCAAAGTGTTTCGTGCACATTGCCTAAATATTTCTTACAACATCCGTACAAAGTAGACCAGTATAACCATTCCTGTATTAAAGATGGGACTGAAGCTGAGAAACTGGGGCTTGCCTACTACTGATCTACTGAGGTCATGATCTACTGAGGTCATGATCAACCTATGATCTATGAGGTCATAGCAAAGGTGAAATTGGAATTAGGGACTTCACAGCTCTGTCATTTAATCAGTGCACTATCTAGGTCTTCTTTTTGGCACCAGAATGTTTCCTTAATTGTGCTGTTGCCAAGCCAAGGTGTTGTCACACATCAAGATATGAGAGCTGACATATTTATTAGCAACTCCTTAGCTGAGATTTGTGGGTGTAGGAAGATATATCCTAAAGGGAGTGCCCAGTTAATGTTCTCAGTTTCCAGTATTTGTCTTGACCTTCCTATCAGCATGCATGTTGCACATGTCCACTCAGCTTCCCACTGAGTCAGCTTTTGGCACAGCACACCAGTTATTCTAATTTTGGAGGCAGAATATTATAGGGCCTTAACTTGGCAGGGTATGATATGTTTCAGACCACACCCAGTTGTGTTTTGTTTGTGGACGAGAAAGGTATGTTTAGTCTGTGCTTACCAGGTGACATCAACTCGAAATAACAAGTGGTTATAAAGTTGTTGGGAGGCCACTGGCTGTGTCGAGTTGCCACTTCCTCCTTTCCTGAAGATGTTACCATCAGTTTGTGTCCCTTGCTGGGAATGAAATGCAAATCAGCCTTTGCATGATAATTTTACATAATTATAGGTTTCGGCAGCAAAGGTGCCACCTTTGGGGGCAGGACTCTCGTTGTTTTAATAACTGTCTGCAGGGCCGGCTCCAGGTTTGAGTGGTGCCTTTCCGTGGGGGCCCCAAAGTTAGTCTGATGGGGATGACCTTGATGTTTTGGGGATTAGGCCTTACACGATGCCGTTAACCAAACATTTCTTCTTTCATGACCTCCTTTCTCTTCTCAGTTTTGACAGGACTATAGGGGAGCATGAAAAAGTCACCCACATTGCCACCTCCTTTTCCTTCCTGCAGTGAGACCCTTGCAATGATGGGGGAGGGTCCTCTGGGCAAGCTCTCATTTTAGAATAAGAGGAGGCAGCTGCCCTATCACAACACTTTGGTGTGACCCTCTTAGCTGAGAGAATCTAATCCTCCTATCTCCACTTCCTCCTGCATTTCAGGCTGGAAAGGGTGACTGGAGGCAGTGATTGACTGAGACTCTCAGCCAAGACTGTTGCTTGGTCATCACTGTCCCCTTTCCCCATTGTACTGAAATGGATGCGTCTCCTCAGACAGCCCTGCAGTGAGGCCTCTGGAGCCATCTTTGATTTCAGGATGCAGCAAGGAAGAGGCCTCAGCAAAGACGGTATTCAAAGGTTGGAGCACTTGCTTTGCCTGCAGAAGGTTCCAGGTTCAATCCCACGGCCATGTAGGCCGTGAAGACCCTTGTCTGAAACCCAGGAGAACCTCCACCAGTCAGAGCCAAGCACTGCCAGTCTGGGCCAGATGGACCAATGCTCAGATTCACTATAAGGCTGCTTCTTTTATTCCTTTCAAGTGAGCAACTCTTTCTGGTTAGAGAGCTCTTCCACCTCTGAATTCACTTTCCCCCGCAAGCCAAAAGTGGGAGCTGACCCTCAAAGGCCACTAAGTCATTGCAGGAGGGGCCTCTGGGGACAGGTTTCCATTTTGGGAGGCAATGTTGGAGTGGCCTTCCAATGTTTTTTTTAGAGGGTCTGGGATGGGCCCTCTTCGAGCACCGGCACTTGCCCGAGATGCGTCACAGCACGAGACTGAGCAGGCAGTCATGCAACAGGCTAATACTTCTCAACACATGTTAATGGGGAGGGAAGCGGCCCCAAAATGCCTAATGGGTATCCAATCCACCTGCTGCACATATTTCTTCACTGGACGATGGGAAACTGCAGTGAGGAAGGCAGGTGAATGCAAAAGAAAGAGTGTGTTGTTTTCTAAAAGATAAATATACAATGCACTCATACGACTTGACTAAATTACAACTTGTTTTAAATTGACATCATCATCTTTTTGAAATAGTTTCTTTCTGAGGCATGCTGTAATATCAGAATGACACCGACAAGGTGGGGTGTTATGAGTAAGAAGCATTGCATGCTAATACCTGAGTCATACTAATTGGAGTACGCTGTGTGTGTGAGAGAGACGAAGAAGGCAACACACCCTGCAGGGCACGGAGGCTGATATGGATCTTGTTTTTAATATTTTAGCGCACACCTCTGCCTGGAGTCAGCAACGTGCCTGCTCAGAAACCTAGGCGGACTTGTTCAGAGGCTTGGTGTTTTCTCTAGCCCTAACTATGTCAGCTTGATCACCACAGGGATGGCTTTGGGGTTAGTGCTACTTGGTGCAAATGGAAAGACTTCTAGTAAGACAATTCATCCTGCCTAGAGCTTGTGGCCCATGAACCCACCAGCTGTGATGTGAAGCGGAGTAAGGAGGACTGGCAAGAAGGGTTACCTAGGCAGGGTTACCTGAGGCCATGCCCTACACAGATGAGTCAGTGATGGGACACAAAAGGCTTACTACTCACCAAGGCTGAAGGTCCTGGTGGCAGGTGGCTTGCTGGATAATTAGGTACAACCAGGACACTATAGCTGCTGATGGACTTTCTTGAGGCAGAGCCCTCAGCAGGAAGATTTACAAATGGGACAGCAGCCAGGATGATTTAGGGCTGTGTTTCCCAATCTGTGGGTTGAGACCTGATTGTTGGTGGCATGTGAAACTGACCAGCTGATAGCTGGCAAGGAAAATGTATTGAGCCCTACGGAAAATGAAACCAAGCCACATGCAGTAGTATCATTCACAAAGGAGCTGCCAGAACGCGAGGCGGGACTTACTGCTTGATTGACAGGCAGTCCGTGACGCGTCGCTGCCTGCCCGCCTGCTGCGGGGGCTCCCTCCGGGTGGCGCGCCCCTCCGCAGCTCGCCTAGGCACCCAGTGCACCCCCCAGGCAAGTGGGCACCCCCTCCGAAGCCAGGGGTGCCCACACAGCGGTCGGGCAGGCAGCGACGCATCACGAACGGGCAGCCAATCAGGCGGTAAGTCCTGCCTCGCGTTCCAGCAGCTCGTTTGTGAATGACACTACTGGCCACATGTGTGTGTTTACTAGTAAGTAGGCAAATGGGCCTCATCTCTTATTGAAGGTCAGGAAAAGGGGAATGCAATGCCATCAGAATGGTCGCAATCTGATGAATGTGGAGCGCAACAATGCACCAGAAAGTGGATCCTAAAAAAGGAATAAAACAGAGGCCTGAGTGGTTGGTAAAGTGAAACTTACTTCATGTCTCATAAAGCTAGGTGTCCCAATAGAGTGTCATTTTAAAAAGTGAGTCCCAGTGCTAAAAAGCTTGGGAACTACTGGTTTAGGGTGTTCTGTTGGGGGCCCTGGAGCAAACACGCCTGTCGTATGTTTCTAAAGCAACACAAAGCAATGCAAGTGGACCAAATTTTTTTCTTTTGTTTTAATCTGTATTTCAGATATTGGCTCTCCAAGACAAGATCTGATAGCTAGAACGTTGAGTATGGGAAGGGCAGATTCAAATCCCAGCTCAGCTGTGACACTGGCTGAATGGTCTGGGGCAGGAGTGGTGTCAGAGCAGATGCTGGTTCCCCATTGGGGGACCTCTCAGTACTACTGATTCCCAACCCCAGTTCTATTCAATTACTGCAGGTATCCCCTGAGCAAGTTGAAGTTCAGATGTCACAGGGCAAAGGCAAGGACAAAGTGGGCAAGTTCTCATGAGTGCTGCCCTGAGCTCCTTCGAGAAATGGTGGAATACGTGTTTAGCAAATAAGTTACTTATTTTATTTATTTTCAGACATATATGCTGCCTTTCTCCAAAATCTAAAGAGGCTCACGACAGGATCTTAGGAGTACCATAAAAATACAATAAAAATCAGTAAAAAAAAAAAAAAAAGCTGGACATGCGCATTGTAATAACTACTCAGACAACAAAGAGAGAGAAAAGGCAGGATGATAAGAAAATAATGAATAATAATCAGTAATAATAGGGAAAACCAGTTGAAATATGTGTGTCTGAAGCCTCCTCTGAAAAAGCAAGGAGGGAGGGAGCATGATGAACTTCTTGCAGGAAGGTTTTCTGTGGAGAAGGAGCCAGGACAGAGAAAGCCCTTTTCATGTGTAAAGCCCAGTGGGCGCCTGCCCCAGAAGATCTCAGAGAATAGGTAGACACACTATTAGCTTAGCTTTGCATTCATGCAACTCAGCTGTTCCATTGACCAGTCAGATCACAGTGGGACCATTCCTGATGACTTTCTATCAGCACTCTCTTCTGAATGGTAAAACTGATTAATCTATCTAACAACACAAGTGGTGGCAAGCAGAGAAGCAGTTGGCGCAGATAATGTTCACACATTTGGGTGGGCAGAGCCGAGTTCTAACAGAGGAAACGTTTTTCATGCGTCAAGTTGGATATCTGCAAGAGCACACTGAGTGGAAACCTGGCTGAGCGCAATGACTGTAATCAAGTTGCACATGTATTACCGAGGAAGGAACTTTACTGTCTAAGCTTGCACAGGATCATTGGGTAAGCTGGGCCATTACCTGTGCCATCTCAAATGGAGTTTTTAATCTAGCTTCTTAATTTGCTACCTGTCAAGACATAGTTTAATAAAACTGCTACATGTCAGGTGATGTGGGAAAATCCAGTATTTACTTGCCAGTATCCAGCTGTGTAGATATAAATGTAGCTTGGGCCTCTCTTTAAAGATGCAGATGTAATTTCTCTGGGAAATTAATAGATGTGGACATGTACGTATGGTCACCATGAGGTGCCTACCTGGTTAATTAGTTTGCAGGTTATGCCCAAGGAACTTGGGGGAATTTTTGTTATGGGTGAAAAAACATTCCAATGTGCCTCAGGGAGCCAGGAGAACAATTGTGATTTCTGAACTCACACAGCCATTAACCAGGCCTCAGTTTTATTTTGGGTAAAAACAGTTTATAGGATGGACAAAGGTTGAAGGGTAACATCAAATAAACTCTTAAGAGTTGTGACTTTAAATTTCTCACTGCACAGTTTTTGATAATGGTAGGATATTTATGTTTCATTTTGCAATGTGTTTGCAACTATGGAACATTTTCCTCAATAACACATTGTCATGAATGAAAGGGGGTTGTAACCTATGACCCCCCCCCCTAGTCGCCCACTCAGTTTCAACAAGCTTAGTGGGGAAATACCCTGGTAGTTTGATATCCGCTGCCACCAGCCCAGGTGCCAGGTTGCCAGAGGGGTTTCCTGGGCTAAAGCCAAGGTTATGACCTCTAGGGTCTCTAGTAGTCACTCTTGTGGAGCAAGGAGGCTGACAAGCCCACTGTGATCCAGAACAAGGCAGATTGGTTTATGAAACAAGGTTTTATTAAAATTTTTTGCTAGAGATGAAAGGGGGTGGGGTGTCAGGAACAACAATACGTGAACAGTACAACACAGTTCAGCTCCTATGCCTCTCATGCAATCGGCCAGTAGGTGGAGCTGGCACCACCCAGGCCTTGCAAGGCCGAAACATGCGTGGCCTAGCCCGACGGCTCAGTGACAAAGGTTTGTAATTCCACGGCCTGGGAGAAATGCAGACTCAAAAGAACCAGAATCCTAACGCGTTCTTACTACCACTTGGATCCTGCCTCTTGTCTCTTCACTGCTGGGCTCCTCCCAGCAGCCATCCACTCTTGCCTCCCCACAGAGCAGCTCTCCCTGCGACCATCCAGCAGAAAAGCCCACAGGAACGAGAGCAAGAGACTCTGTTAGTCCCAGGATCCTTAGCTGGAAATACAACGGATTGGTTGGCAACCTTGACACATGGTCTGTTCCTTGTACCTCCCCCGAGTTGGGACATCCTTAGAATAACAGATCAGGCCCTTGGAAATGCACTTTATCAAAATAAGTAGACAGGAAGTATAAAACAGAAATAGGTACATGAAACATAACTGTTTCATCAGACACATGTTCTTGTTTCCAATGCAAGATTGAGTTTTAGATTATAGGTGGCAGTCCTAAATTACACTTAGGGAGAGACTGTCTACCAGCTCACTTACAATGCAGTCCTATGCATGTATACTCAGGGTTAATAACAAATGCTTAAGAAATGCCACATATCCGCAAAATTTCAAGCATAGCAAACAACAGCAATGTGCTCTGTCCTCTTTTCCTTGCATGAACATAGTAAATTCAATTCAGAGAAATAGTTGATTTGTAGTGACTCATCTACATCATCTCCAAAAGCCCCAAAATACACAAATGTTGAATGGAGGCCAGCCAATGGAACGTGCAGTATAGTCTTGTGTGTTTATTAGCTGTCCATCATAAGTGTTGATCCACTTGATCTAGAGGGCAAATGCTGGTGATCTTAAATATGTGGCCATATTTGATTTAAGATGGATTTAAATTGCCACCTGAATAGGTTTGGGTATTAACTAGCCTCCATTGTGGGACTGCAAAGGTGGATTTTTTTTCCTTTCTGAAACCAAAATTCAGCTCTAAGCTTTGCACTCCTCTTTCTGTCCCCAGTGATAGTGCATGCCTTACTACCTGTCTAAACTGGTAATAAGAAAATACAGTATTGATAGAATTGTCTCCCTTTTCTCTCTATGCAGAGAAAGAGAGAGTTTATTTATAAAGGAAGTATAAGGAAATCTTTGAGTCTTTGCAGTGCAAGCTTTCTTCCATCTGGAAGAGAGTTTTTCAGAGATAAATGCTGAACCTCAGACTGCAAAAAGCAGCCCCTCCCCAAATCATGGACCTTTCTTTTGATAAAAACCAGGAGTGGGAAACATTGGAGCTGTTACATCAACATGAAGTGACTGCTGCTATGTAGCACGACATGAAATAATTCTTCCATTTATATCCTCTTCTTTCAATCTAGATTTTAATCGCTCAGCTCCACAGGCATTTTAGTATTGATTGGCTTTTCAAAGATGAATTAATGGTTATCAGTCTGAGGTATGGAGCTATAACAGCGAAATATAGCCGTGATTACATGGGGCACCCTCTTTCATGCTTTAATACAAACGAAATCTTTTTTCCAGATTAATGCTGCATGTTTTCTCCTTTTTTGGTGCATTCTGACACAAACGCTTCATTCTTTGAGGTCCAGAATCCTCTGAAGTCGAGGGAGTGACTTCAGCTCATTTTGGAAAAATGTGAAATTAGCTCCAGCATTTTTATGTGTGTGACTTTCAGGAACCCACACACTCATATGCAAAGACACTAATATAATTTCACATTGAATCGGAAACCTTTTCTTGTTATTGCATTTTTCATTATCTTACTGTTCAGGCATGGGTAATTTTTTCCCCTCTTTGCCTTTCTTGTGAAAAAGAACACTACAGAATATTGATTGCAGCAGAGAGAGAGAGAGAGAGAGAGAGAGAGAGAGAGAGAGAGAGAGAGAGAGAGAGAGCGAGAGCTGCTATGGTTGATAGCTAAGCACTAACCCAGATAAGGCTTAGCATTACATCAGACATCAGGCGAGAGAATCTGGCAGTGTGCCAGCCTGTAAAAATGGAATGCATTTGCGTCACTGTTCCCTTGGTAATGCTTCTTGGAGCCTTGTCAGCTGTCCCCTGAGGTTGTTTCCTTAATATGTCAACAGACATTCCTAAATCTTTAATGCTGAATAGCTCTTTTCCTCCTCCCTAAACAGTGAGGTGACAGAGTTTGTAATGTGGCCCACAGACACAAGGCCAGCTGAAAACATTTTTGGTTTTAAAGATGTTTCTATCTAGGCTGCAAGAAAGCAAAAGTGCTGAGCTAAAAGCTTGGTGGCTGTATCCATTAAGACGAGAAGCGAGGTGCCTTGACAAAACAACTGTCTGTAGCCTTTGGATTTTTGGTATTACATTTTAGAATGAAATAATGTTTGTAAGGTATTTATTATTTAAATTATGCCACCTGAAACAGGGTCAGAAATACATATTAAAAATGTTGCTTTGAAGACGAAGGCATCTTGTCTTGAAAATTGTGACTGCAGTGACCTCTATCTTCCACATGAAATTTGCTGAAACGTTAAGGAGCCCTTGTAAAATTGGTGAAACATTTGCCAGTGTAACTTCTCCAGCACACAATTTTGAGTTCTGCTGAGGCCCAATCCTGTCCACCTTTCTAGCACTAATGCAGCTGCGCCAGTGGGGTGCATGCTGCACCCTCAGTGGAGGAGCAGTCACTGCGGTGGAGGAGCAGTCACTGAGGCCTTCTCACAGTAAGGGAATGTTTTAGCCCAATCCTATTGTGCCGGGCCCCCGGAGGAGCAAAAAAATGAGGTGCCAAAATGGCTACCGCTGCATCCTATAGGGATAAGGCCTATATAGTAAGGTTGACATAGCAGGGCCATATCTGAAGCCCAGCAGGAGGCAGCAGCAGCTCAGCGCAGGGCAAGGGGAGGTTTTCCCTTTGCGCCCAGGTAAGCCCCAGCCAACCCTATGGGGCTGCTCGGATCTGCGCCTGCTGTTTTTCAGGCGCAGGACAATGTGCGCAGCAGTGGCCTGAACTGGGGCCACCCTAGCTGGGGATGGATTTTAGGATTTGGCACTACGTCTGTCGTGCGTCACCGCCCCCATCAGCGCCCACTGCGCCGCCCAGTTACGCCCCTGGCACACCTCTGGAATGCTCTCGGCAAGGCCCAGTGCTGACTGCGCGCTGCCGACATTTGACTGGCACAAGGCCAGCACTGCTGGCGGTTGTGGCGATGCCCAAGCATTGGCGCTACTGCTTGCGCTAGTCCAGCGCTGTACCACTGATGCTGATGCACTTGATGGCACAGTTTGCGACAGTGTTCGGCCAGCGCAAGATCGTAGTGCCAGCGCAACGGGGGTATAGGATTGCACTCTAAGTTTGTTTTGATATCTATATTTTGTGATTATTTTATGCTTAGGTGAAGAAAAGTGGATTAAAAATAACATAAAGACGAATGACATTTGGAACCATGTCATCAAATCACAACTTAAAAAAGAAAAAAATCACAGTCACTAATAGTCTGCTAACAGCAGAATCCCCCTGTTCATGTGTCTACATTTTATGGCTTATTTGTTTTGCAAGAAAGAGGGCAGTTGGTTTTTGACATTGCAGTTTCATTGTTCTAACCTCAATCTTGCAGGGACAACATAACTGTAACAAAGAGGAGGGCAGCGTCTTGTTTCACAGTGTATCTTTATGCTATTGCAGAAAAGTCATTTTGCCCCCTTAAACAAAACAAACAGGAGATATGAGTTCTAGTGCTGGATGCACACATCAGCACATTTCCATTACAAAAAACCAAAAAGAAATAACTATCTTGCAGGGATAGTAGCGCTTGAATGCTTCAGTTCCCCCTCAACAGGCTGTGTGACCATTCATGCAATAGAAGCGATACATGCTTATCCTGGAAAGTGCTTAAAAAATTTACACTATTTTTTTTAACATCCCTAAATTGTGCAGGTAGGAAAGGTAGAGTCTGTCTCCTGTCAGTATAGTGGCTCAACACATTTTGGTGCCTGAAGCAGGGCTTCAAATGCCACCCTCCTGTTCCTCCCACACAATGTCCCCTATCCCTTTATTTGGGTGTTTCTGTGTGCCATCACTGCACTGGCAATTGGCAGTGCTCCTGATGTGGCAGTAGTCGCTACTGAGGGCCCAATCCTATGCTGGTGGTTAACTCTTATTGCTGGTGCCAGTGTTGCCAATGTGCTGTAAGGCGCTTCTAGCACCGGTGGTAAAGACCTACCGCCGGTGCTGGGCCTGTGCCAGTGGGCACTGTTGGCAGTGCTGTCATTTGAGGTGGGGAGGCCTCCACCACCAGATGCTATCCTCCATGTCGGGCTATGCAGCCCAACATTGAGGCTGCGCCGGTAAAATAGCCGGCAAAGATTGAGGAGGCCCATTGGTGGCCCAGTGCCCTTACCCCTGGATAAGGGGTTGAACATCCCCTTCTCCTGAGGTGCCTCTGGGGCTGCCTGGCTGCTGTAGGATGCAGAGGTTGCTGTCTTGCTACCGCTGCACCTATAGGGATCAGGCAGTTTAAGATTGGGCCGCCTGGAGGTACGGTGGATTTCCATCTAAAGCTGGCTAGACTGGTACCAGCAGCTGTGTGGTGCTCCTGGCCATAGCACAAGTGAGGGCAACACACCTCCAAATATGCCACTCACTCAAATACACTATCTGAAGTGACTCAGTTCACCTTGATGCCTGGTAGGGCTAACCCTGCCTCTTGTCATCAGTGACAGTGTAGATATTGTCCAATAGGTTCCTGTCACACAAACACAAAGAACTCAGTAGAAATGAGGCAGGCAGCTTTGTTTTATAGATAGTTACTACAGACATATTGCCTGCAATACTCTCCATGCTCTCCATGACTTCACTGAATTCTTATGATTTCCTGGGTTGGGGTGAGGAAGAGAGGACCTGAGCCTTGTTCTTTAAGGACAGGCCCCAAAATGCTGCCACTATTTTTAAAAGCTCTATACAGTAGAATTCTTAGGGTGTAGAGACCGACATGCTCCATTTGTGTTCTGTTCCTTTGTCATGTTAGTTACAATCTACCATGGCATCTTTTCTGAACAATGCCTTGATTTGAACATTGATATCTTAGGGGAGAGCATTTGCGGAGAAGGCTTCTTGACACTGGACTGTGCTTCACAGGCTGCAGACTTTCCGGACATGAAGCACTCAAAGCAATTGTCTATTGACTCAGGCTTTGGTGAACAAGGGGAGGAGAAAGAAGAGGCTCTCTCATTTGCATAGTCTTTTAACAAGGTCGTGAATTAATTTATTTAAGGGTATTGTGCAGAAAATATGTTGACTGTGAGCAGATTTGACCAACAGGTTCAGGGAAATGGCTGTAGGCTCAGTGGTAAGAGTACATGCTTTGTATGCAGAAGGTCCTAGGTTCAAGTCCTAGCGTCTCTAAGTAGGGCAGGGAAAAATTCCCATCTGAAACCATGGAGAGCTACTGCCAGTCAGTGTAAACAATACTGACCTAGGTGAACCGTGGCTCTGACTCAGTTGAAGGCAGCTTCACATGGCAATTAAAGTCATTTAATGGATATTTTCAGCTGCTTGAGAAATTAGTGCTGTAGTCTGAAGGGAACTTGGTGAGACTCTTGTGTCCTCAAGGGGTCTACTGGAGAAACTGGAACGTCTCTCATTATCTCCCAATCTTTCCCTAGTAAGTACACAAGGGAGGGTTGGCACACGACTACCGCTGCTTCATCCACAACAAAATCATTTGCAATGAGGCTGTAATGGAGTCACAAGGCCTGCCAGTAATTTACCTTAGCAGACTCAGCAGATACTAGCTTGTATATTAACCAAACACTCGCGTGCGCGCACACACGCACACACACACACACACACTCACATGCACGCGCAAGTTAGACGGGGAGATGGAGAGCTGGCTGAATCTGGCACCCAATACTCCTTACCCCTGTCAAAGATGCAGTCTGCATTGTCACACTTAGCAATACTATGATATTCATAACTCATATGCTAAAAGCATTTTAACCTCCATAATTGCTTTTTTTTTACGGAAGCCCGTGTGTGTGCACATATGCATGCCCCCATGTGTGTGTGTACGTGCATGTGCAGACACCTATGTCTACATTTTCTAGACAGAACATCTGCGCTGTAGCATTTGCTGCATCAATAGTCAAATAGCTACGGATGAAAAGGAAAGATCTGTGCTCAGTTTCCATTTTCCTGAACAAATGGTTAGTCAAAGAGTGTGTAAGACAGAAAAATGACAGCCTTCCATAGCAACAATCTTCCCAATCTTGATATGTATTTTACCCATATCATAGAGAGGTTGACCTCCTTTGGGAAGTGTTGTTTCATGTGCTTTGGATACCTGAGGCTTGATTTCATGAGTATGTACAGTATAGCAAAGATAGCACTTTTGAATATATCATTAACCTCAGAATACATCTGTATGGCAGCTATTTGTCATTCTAATGTAGGGGTGTCAAATTGTTTCATACAGCAGGCCGAGTAGCATTCATGGTGCTGGAAGTTATGTTATGAGGGCTGGAAGTTATGTTATTAAGCAGCAAGTGACACCATTAAGCAAGTCATGACCAGAAATAAGCACTTCGTTTTCATGTAGGAACATATTCGCTGCAATTGACAGAAAATATGCAAATCTGAATATTTTCAAAAGATGGGAGAACCCAGTTATCATGCAGTCCACCCTTTCAGCAGTGCTGCTTCCGCCGGTAGCCCAGTCTTGAGCTGCTTGGTAGCTGGGCATCCAGCAGCAGCCATGCAGCTTCCGGAGGCACCTTGGTAGAAAGGGACGTTCATCCCCTTTCCTCAGGTAAGCCCAGAGACCTGCCAATAGGTCTCCTCGCATCTGTGCCAACAAAATGGCTGGCGCAGACACAAGGTCCTCCACGCCAGGCTGCGTGGCTCAACGCATAGGATAGGATCCAGGGCGGAAGTCACTACCAGTCCCATCCCGCTCTGCCCCTCCCCCTACCAAATTCTGCCGTCTCAGGAAGTGCACCACACCAGGTGAACTAACTGTCTGATGGCCCTGTACAGCCACCTCCAGGCGATCAGCTCAGGCATGGGTCAATGCGGGCAGTAAGACCTTACCGCCCATGATGGAGGTGCCTTATGGAACGTTTGCTACACCAGTGCCTGCGGTATGCTCATACGGCAGCTGCTGGAAGGCTCAGGGTTGGGCTCTAAGGCATCACATCACAGCTCAGCAGCTGAGAGATGCTCTGCAAAGTGATGCCTTGGCAGAAGCAGCACTGCTGAAAGGGAAGCCCACATGATAATTGGCTCTTCCAGGGCCCTAGCAGGTTCTCATTTTCTCACTCGTCTTATATGCCCCCCCCTTCTCACATTTTGAGGCCTCCTTCCATCTTTCCCTCCCAGTGCCTTGACAGAAGCCGTGTTGCTGAAAGGGCAGCCTGCTTGATAATAGGCCTTCCCAGAGCCACCCTTTCTACAGCACCACTTATGCTGAGGTATCACATTGCAGCAGAGAAGCTGTTGTTGTTGTTGTTGTTCAGTCGCTAAGTCGTGTCCGACTCTTCGCGACCCCATGGACCACAGCACGCCAGGCCTCCCTGTCCTCCACTAGCTTCCGGAGTTCGCCCAATTTCATATTCATTGCTTCGGTGACACTATCTAACCATCTCATCCTCTGTCGCCCCCTTCTCCTTTTGCCTTCAATCTTTCCCAGCATGAGGGTCTTTTCTAAAGAGTCCTCTCTTCTCATCAGGTGGCCAAAGTATTGGAGCTTCAGCTTCAGCATTTGTCCTTCCAGGGAGCAATCAGGCTTGACCTCCTGGAGAATTGACCGATTGGATCTCTTTGCAGTCCAGGGGACTCTCAAGAGTCTTCTCCAACACCATAATTCAAAAGCATCGATTCTTCGACGCTCTGCCTTTCTTATGGTCCAGCTCTCACAGCCATACATGGCTACTGGGAAAACCATCGCTTTGACTATGCGAACCTTTGTTGGCAGGGTGATGTCTCGGCTTTTGATTAAGCTATCTAGGTTCACCATAGCTTTCTTCCCAAGAAGTAAACGTCTTTTAATTTCATGGCTGCAGTCACCATCTGCGCTGATCTTGGAGCCCAGGAAAATAAAGTCTGTCACTGCTTCCATTTCTTCCCCTTCTGTTTGCCAGGAAGTGATGGGAGTGGTTGCCATGATCTTAGTCTTTTTAATGTTGAGCTTCAAACCAATTTTGGCACTTTCCTCTTTCACCCTCATCAAAAGTTTCTTTAGGTCTTCCTCACTTTCTGCCAGTAGAGTGGTATCGTCTGCATATCGGAGGTTGTTGATGTTTCTCCCAGCAATCTTGATTCCAGCTTGTGAGTCATCCAGCCCTGCCTTCCTCATGATGTACTCTGCATATAAGTTAAATAAGCAGGGTGACAATATACAGCCTTGTCGTACTCCTTTCCCAATTTTAAACCAGTCGGTTGTTCCATGTCCAGTTCTAACGGTTGCTTCCTGACCCGCATAAAGGTTTCTCAGAAGGCAGATCAGGTGGTCTGGAACTCCCATCTCTTCAAGAACTTGCCACAGTTTGTTGTGATCCACACAATCAAAGGCTTTAGCATAATCAATGAAGCAGAGGTAGATGTTTTTCTGGAACTCTCTTGCTTTCTCCATGATCCAGCGAAGGTTGGCAATTTGATCTCTAGTTCCTCTGCCTCTTCGGAAACCAGCTTGTACATCTGGTAGTTCTCGATTCACATACTGCTGAAGCCGAGCTTGTAGGATTTTGAGCATGACCTTGCTAGCATGTGAAATGAGTGCAATGGTGCGGTAGTTTGAACAATCTTTGGCATTGCCCTTCTTTGGGATTGGAATGTAAACTGATCTTTTCCAGTCTTGTGGCCACTGTTGGGTTTTCCAAATTTGCTGGCATATGGAGAGCAGCACTTGGACAGCATCATCTTTTAAGATTTGGAGTAATTCCGCTGGAATGCTGTCACCTCCACTAGCTTTGTTGTTAGTGAGGCTTTCTAAAGCCCACTTGACTTCACTCTCCAGGATGTCAGGTTCGAGCTCAGTGACTGTACCACTGTGGTTATCAGGAACATTTAGATCGGCCTTATAGAGTTCCTCTGTGTATTCTTGCCACCTCTTCTTAATCTCATCTGCTTCTGTTAGGTCCTTGCCATTTTTGTCCTTTATTGTGCCTACCTTAGCATGAAATTGTCCTTTGACATCTCCAATTTTCTTGAAAAGTTCTCTAGTCCTCCCCATTCTGTTGTTTTCCTCTATTTCTTTGCATTGCTCATTTAGAAAGGCCTTCCTATCTCTCCTTGCTGTTCTCTGGAAATCTGCATTCAGTTGGGTATATCTTTCCCTTTCTCCCTTGCTTTTGGCTTCTCTCCTTTCCTCAGCTATTTGTAAAGCCTCGTCAGACAGCCACTTTGCCTTCTTGCATTTCTTCCTCTTTGGGATGGTTTTAGTTGCTGCCTCCTGTACAATGTTACAGACCTCCGTCCAAAGTTCTTCAGGCACTCTGTCTACCAAATCTAAGCCCCTAAATCTATTTGTCACCTCCACTGTATATTCGTAGGGGATCTGATTTAGGTCATATGTGGAGGGCCTAGCGGTTTTCCCTACTTTTTTCAGTTTAAGCCTGAATTTGGCAAGAAGAAGCTGATGATCTGAGCCACAGTCAGCTCCAGGTCTTGTTTTGACTGCCTGTATGGAACTTTTCCATCTTTGGCTGCAAAGAATGTAATCAATCTGATTTCGATGTAGACCATCTGGTGAAGTCCATGTGTACAGTCGCCGTTTGTGTTGCTGGAAAAGGGTGTTTGCTATGACTAATGTGTTCTCCTGACA
>JAJKFI010000018.1:11631935-11647564 GCA_029204185.1 Lerista edwardsae | reverse complement strand
ATGAAGGCTACTCCATTTCTTCTAAGGGATTCCTGCCCACAGTAGCAAATATAATGGTCATCTGAATTAAATTCTCCCATTCCTGTCCACTTTAGTTCACTAACTCCCAGGATGTCGATGTTCAGCCTTGACATCTCACGTTTGACCACATCTAGCTTGCCTTGATTCATAGATCTGACGTTCCAGGTTCCTATGTAGTATTGTTCTTTGCAGCATCGCACTTTCCTTTCACTTCCAGACACATCCACAGCTGAGCTTCCTTTCAGTTTTGGCCCAGCTACTTCACTCTTTCTGGAGCTACTAGTACTCGTGTTCTGCTCTTCCCCAGTAGCATAATGGACACCTTCCGACCTGAGGGTCTCATCTTCCAGTGTCATATCGTTTAGCCTTTTTGTTCTGTAATCCATGGGGTTTTCTTGGCAAGAGTACTGGAGTGGGTTGCCACTTCCTTCTCCAGCGGACCACGTTTAGTCAGAACTCTCTGCTGTGACCTGTCCATCTTGGGTAGCCCTACATGGCATAGCTCACAGCTTCATTGAGCTACTCAAGCCCCTTCGCCACGACAAGGCAGTGATCCATGAAAGGGCAGAGAAGCTGGGAACGCCCAATTTTCATGGTGGCCAGATAAAGATCCTCCGCAGGCCATATCCAGCTGGCCCTTATGCATGACATGTATGTTCTAATGCAGGGGTCTCCATTTTTTTCATAGTATATTTTGAGAGCCACATAGTATTTGTGGGATGAAAAAATCAGTTTTATAAATGTTTTATAAATGAATGAATGACATGTAGTTTTACTTGGATCTTTTTTTAAAAAAATCAGCATGATTTGGTTTAGAACAAAGAAACAATGTCACACTTAAATTGAGAACTGATCTATAATGAGTAAAAATGTCAAACATGAACAAATGCTTTGACTAAACAATGTTGCTGAGGACCAGATAAAATCTTGCGGCAGGCTAGATGTGCACCCCAAGCCATAGTTGAAGACCCCTGAAGAGCCTAGGAAATGCTACTGACAAGATAGATGCCTTTTCTTCCAAAACATCCCTGTTCTTGAAGTGAAACTGAAAGCCACCTTGAAATAAGAAACCACCTGCTTTTTGAGCAGCTCTTGTCAGTTGTGTGGTCTGGTGCGAGGCCACTTTGGGGAAAAGCACCCTTCTGGCTGTGGGATTAGAATATGCTGAATCATGGCATCTGTTCCCCTACATTAAAGCCATGTGGAATGCCTTCTGTTCCCACCCCCTAGGCGTTAAAACCTGATAATTAGTAGCTCTTGTTTCATTTTTCTGACTGGTTACAACCTGCTACAGTATCAAGAATAGACTCTGACAAACAATAAACCAAGTATATCCAATTCCAAACGAACGAGCATGAACCCCCAATCTTGACAGAGCCTCCCTGACAGAGTGGTACAGTTCAAGCCCTTCCTATTTTGCTAATTTCTGTTCAACTCAGTTTGCCATACTGATTTTGAAACAGATATTTGAAAAAGCTGAACTGATTGGCTAATGGGTCTTTTGACAGATCATATGAATGGAGCATCTATATTGTTAAAGACTAACAGAGTGTACAAAATGAAATCGGTTGTTACAGAAGTTGGTGGTCCACAGTAAACCAACTTTAGGGACAAATGCATAGATAGTGCCAGGGCAAGCGACATTTGTCTTCAAGACATTGGCATAAAAAGGCTTTGTTTGCTTGGGTTGTGAATTTTGGGCACAAATTTAGAGTGCAATCCTAATCTGGAGTTAGGCTGGCACAGTTAGGCCTGCAAAGTTTGACCGGCACAAGGGACATCGTAAAGCGCGTTTGGACCACTCTTGGGGTCAGGGAAGATGGCGCACGTCTGTGTCCTGGCTCCTCTGACACAGAGAGTGGTCCAAACATACTGTACTTTATGGTGTTCTTTGTGCAGGCCAAAATTTGCTGTCCTAACTGTGCTGGCCTAACTCCAGGTTAGGATTGTGCTCTTAATCTATGTTGGCTCATGCAACCTTAAGAAGTTGGTTCAAAGTACTCTATATCGTATAGGATTTCCTATTCTTTGCCATTTTCAAGGGTTATCTCCAAGGGAATGCTTCATTTATAGGATGCTGTCAAAAGACCCATTAGCTATGGCTCCCTGGGGGATGTGGAAACCAGCCAAGGGAGCCACAGAATCCTCGAGTAAAACCCACAATCCTATACAATGTATAGGGTAGGAGCCCTAATGGGGAGCTGTAACCAATAGCCCAGTAGGTCAAGGGAGCCGCCAGTCAAAAAAGTTTGGGAACCGCTGTATTAGTGAATCAGTTCAGTTTCTTTTAAAATCACGTTCAAATCAGGCTGATTGTTGGTAAATTACTTGAACAAAGATTAGCAACGTAAGAAGAGTTTTAACTGTACCGCTAGCGACTTCAGGGTATGAGAAAAAACTCCATCAAGATTCCTAGGCCGTGTCAAAACCACATTATCAATCAATCTATAGCTGGCCAGGTCTCGCTTTGACTGGTAAGTTACAGGCATGGCCCAGTATCCACTGATTTGATGTCCACAGTTTCAGTTATCCACAGATTTCAGTTACCACTGATTTGATATCCACGGATATTTCAGTTATCGACTGGGACACATTAAAAAGAGAGGGGAACATTAAACAAATCTTTTTTTACCCTATTGCAGCAAAAACACTGATGTTCCCCTATCTTTAAAAAGACGTCCACAGTATCCGCGGTTTCAGCTGTCCATGGTAGGGTCCAGAACAGAACCCCAG
Organism: Lerista edwardsae; assembly: GCA_029204185.1. Taxonomy (NCBI): domain Eukaryota; kingdom Metazoa; phylum Chordata; class Lepidosauria; order Squamata; family Scincidae; genus Lerista; species Lerista edwardsae. Next base: position 11,644,810 of record JAJKFI010000018.1, on the reverse strand, counting down.
CGGACACTGGGGCATGCCTATCTAAACCACTCTGAAATGGTCGAGTGGCTTTCTTCTTTCGCTTACCCTCCTGATATACTGAAGCAATTGTTTAATTTTCTTGGTGATTTGCCATTTGCCCTTAGTACCTATGACACACAGAGCCCAATCCTATGCCTGTCCACTCAGAGGTAAGCCCCATTATAGTCAATGGGGCTTACTCCCAGGAAAGTGTGGATAGGATTGCAGCCACAATATAATACCTGCATTCTGCATTAGCATGACAACCTTTTACAGCCAAGAGACAGACTTTTAAAGAACTGTGTAGGCGTCTCTTCATTAACTAATTACATAAAACTAGGTGCTTTGGTGTTTGGTAGTTCTTCAGTTTTGAGTAGTCTCCATTACAATTGGTCACATGACCACACATGTCTAAAATGCACCTGGTCTGGGGAAGCCACTAAAACATTCTGCTTAACTGGTAATTTGACTGGCAGTGCAATCCTACACATGCTTATTCAGAGGTCATTCTCACTATGTTCACCCCCCAGGAGAGTGTGCTGGTTGTGAGCAAAGCAGTGCTATGTCGGGCTCTGCAGTGGGGCACAGGTTCTGGCACTGGCCTCCACTGCCAGTCCCACTCTCTGCCTTGGCCTGCTCCTTCTCTTCACCAGTTGCACCTCCCTCCCTCGCCCCCAAAAGCCACTCTGTTGCCCGGTGGGAGCGCTTGCCACCAGGCAGCAGCATGTCTTCCTCCATTCAGTGCTGGGCCCAGTGCACTGAATAGCACTGGGCTAGTGCTGATGGTAGGGAAAACCAAAGTTCACGCACTGGTGCACGTCATTAAGAAAAAAGTAGGAACACATGCATTTCAGTGCTACCAATTACACGCCAACTGAGTATTGTGCTATTGTATGAAGGGAAGAAATATAAGATACAAATTTAATACAAATATGAGTAATTGCTGAAAATTTTTTAAATGACTTCATTAACTATGTCCAGAACAGTTTAGTTATTTCAACCACAATGTTTGGAGTTACTTTCTGTTCAAAATTCTATTTATTATATTTAAAGTCAGCACCGAACATATTTACATTCAGTGAAAACCTCTTTCATTATGGGTTCCTGCTACCATCTGCTGGACTTCAGCTATAATTGCAAGAGTAGTCAAACCTGAGCTCACATTTTCCAAGGTCTGGCTTTCCCTTTCTTTCACACCATAAGTATATTTTACACCTTTCATTGTTGTGTCATAGGTAAGAGTAGGCTGGTGAATAAAGTGGTTATCCCACTTTTGGGGAGGTTGCTTGGGCCCAGGAAGGGGGTGGGATTGGCTGCAGCAGCTCATGCTGAATCCCACTCCCAGGCCTTGCAGCCTTACACGGGCTGCTCAGATCTGTACCGGCAAAATAGCTGCTGCAGATCTGAGTTGCCGCATGGGGTGGCTGGGGTTCAACATGAGGTAAGGGGAAAAATATCCCCTTACCCTGAGGTGATCTCCAGCCTGCACCTATCCTGTGCTGGATACGGCACAGGCCATTGTGCACAGCCTGTTCCAGTGCAGGTTAGGACTGGGCTGCCCAAGTGTTAGATTTTATTTTCAGAAGTTGTAGAAGTGTTTCTATTTATTTTATTACTTATTTACCCATTTTTAGACCACTTTTGCAAGAGATCAAAGCAGTTTACAAAAAAATTAACATTCACAAACATTTATTTAAAATAACATCCACAAACATTAAAATAGCAGCATTAAAACCGATAAACAAGTATAAAATCAGGAAGGTCTTATCAGGAAGTGATAAGACTATGGTCTTATCACAAACTAGCTTATACTTTTCAGGTAAAGTTACAGCTGGCTGACCAGCCAAAGCATATGCAAACCAGGTGCCACCTGAGTTTCCAGGGTTTTACCAAGATGCTCTCGAGACATCTGTGCAGGATACACCTGTGACTCCTGCAAATAGATCTTCGACTATTAGTTTGTCTATAACTACCTATGCTGTAGATTGGCACTGGGTGGTACTGGGTAGTACAACAGAAGTGACAAGTGAAACAAACTGACAAATGGAAACAAAACAATGCCAGTTTATTGAAGGATTATTTACAATATTGGGGAGAAAAGAAAAGCAATAAAGTGGAGGCAATAGAAATCACTCTGTTTTGCTAGTGAGCAAGTGGAGGTGATACCAATTGCTGTGTTCTGCAATTGATCAAAACCATGCTATCGCTAGACAGGGGAAGGGGATACAGGCTGGCAGGATACAGGCTTTCAGGACATCATAGAGGAGGCAGCAAGCTTTGGTTCATGGCCAACGAAAGAAGGCTGTGAGAAGCCACAGAAACATGACTGCAGCTAACATCCAGCATAGTTAGTATAATAGACGGAGACTAACTGGTGTTCAAGCTCATAATAGCCATCACTTTCCCACTCCTTCAAAGTATAGAATTTTAGGTTCATTGTTCTACCTTCCAAGCTCCTGATCGGCTCTGTTTACCAATTCTTGGATAAGAGCATTGATTGGAGAAATGTCTGGTTGTGTATTAATTGCTGTATGTATTTACTAGAACAAAGAGAAGTATGGCAGGATGTTCCAAGGTTCATGCCACACCCATTAAGTCTAGATAGGGCATCAGCTTAAGCTTCAATCACTTGTGAAAAAATCCATCCTCCATGTGACTTATCATGGAGAGGAGGGGGAAGGAAGAATATAAGAAAGAGGACAGGCAAAAATACTGTAGTGTTTTTTTCTTAACCACGCCTGGTCTTCATGCTCATCTGGGATTAACCTTAGGCCAAAAGACATGTATCTAGTGCCTCAATGGGAATAGGGGAATTCTGCAACAAGGAACACTGTAAGTTCCAGAACTCCCAAGTTCCACACCCTTGCTCTTTCAATCCTATCCAAAACAGGTGGAACTGTTCCACTCAGTGTGGAACAGAGTGTCAGCATTCCTACTCACTTATCTGGATTCAGCTCTAGTCTGTTTGTCCCTATCTACCCCAAACTATAGTAACAATACCATGCATAAAAATGCTTTTATGTATAGAGCTAATCTCTCTGTGTAATTCTGCTTAATTACTGATAAGAAGGCTTTTGCTAATATTCATTCCATCCAGAAACAACACAGCTGCAGAAAAGTGAGCTAGATTATAATATATTGTTAAACAGTCAAATAGTTACCTATCCTGTGGTTAAAGCAGCATTAAAGGAATAACTTGTTGGATATACAGTACTGTAAACAATATTTTCAGTCTGGTTCATTCAAATCTCCATGATGATGCTAACTAGCAAAGGCACGGTCAAGTCATCCAGGTTTTTTTGGCCATGCCTAATGACCATGAAGCCTTCTCAACTTCATTGTGCCAGGCTGAGCCATGTTAACACTAGAAATAATTGCTACTGATCAAGGACTGATTTTCTTGCCATAGTTCCAGTGGCCATGATTTAACGTGCACGGTATATTTGAACAATACCTGCCAGAGTGGCATAACTCATCCATAACAGTGCTGTCCTCCCATCATTTCTGGAGTGCTGCCAATGACAACTTATTTGTAGGATGTGATCTGTCACAAATCTAAAGATCATAAGATTTTTAACCACATAACCGGATAACCAGAGGAGGGAGGAGCAGTGTGATATTCAATATATGTTGTGCAAAAATGGATTCTGTTCACTGACTTTAGCAACTAACAACAAAGGAATCTCTTGATTAGATGGTATAACTGAGGTCGGCATTCCTGAAACAGAACTGCTGCTCAGAATCCTAGAACCCTTCTGTACTGATCCCGATTCCTTTAAGGCAAATTGCAAGAACGAGGAGATTGTCGGCTCCAAGAAAGCCTTTTTAGAGCACCAAACAAGGGCCCACCTCTGATGCTGAAGCTATTCTGTACTCAATTAAGAAGGTTCTAAGTGATATTGGAATGAGTCAGGAGCTTTCAAAGTAATCGGCAAGGCTCAGCTGAGGCCCTGCTGCTGTGTGTATGAGCTGACTGAGAGGATTAGCCACTCTCATTAAAGGGAAAGTGCTGCGCTGAAGTCTGTTTTCTAAACACCCTGGATTTCTCAGCAGATGTTTTCCAAGGCCATCATTCTCAACCTAGCTGATGAGACATTTATGTGTTGTTGCTTTCTACACTTTCAGGACAAAAACGTTCAAAGGAATCTAAGGAAGTGGAAGGAGCTCTTTGAAGCCGGCTGTCAGAAGTGCAAGCCAAACTGATAATGTGATACCGGCACAAAAACACCCATTTAACTGTTTCCTTCCATCGTTGTATGAGTTCCACAAGCTTGTTCAATGCGGCATCATCACAGTAATATTTTATTTTAGACATTTTTATCCCACTCTTTCTCCAAGAAGTTCAGGGTGACATACATGGTTCTCCTTTCCCTGCACCCATCCTATCCTCAACCACAATCTTGTGAGGGAAATTAGATTAAGGGCACAATCCTAACCAATTTTCCAGCACTGACATAGCTGTGCCAATGGGACATGTTCTGCATTCTGCAGTGGAATAGTAGTCATGGAGGCCTTCTCAAGGTAAGGGAATTTTTGTTCCCTTCCCTTGGAGCTGCATTGCCCTTACCCCAGTGCTGGAAAATTGGTTAGGATTGTGCCCTTAAGAGATAATGACTGGTCTGAGGTCACCCTGTAAGCTGTATGGCTGAGTGAGGATTTGAATGTGCTCCCACCCAAGTCCTGGTCCAACACGCTAGCCACTATACTACACCATACTACCTCATTTTACCAGCATCCAACACATATTTTTCATCTACAGAAATGACTATACAAAGCAGAGGTAATGAGAAATCAGGCCATCCAATCCAGGGTTTAGTTTATTCCTTGCCTTGCCAACCACTTTAACTTTTAGTAGGTGAAGGAAGGAAAATGGGGGTTGGCTATCATGGAAGAATTAGTCAAGGACGAAAACATGGCAGGGGATTTGGGTGAAAATGACCACATCATCTTGTAATTCTCAATACTGAGAGAAAGGAAAGCTAAGAGTAGTCCAATGTATATACCCTGGATTTCAGGAAAGCTGACTTTGATAGGCTCAGAGGAAAATGAGGTAGTATCCTATTCAGGACCGGCCTTGGGAGCTGTGGGGAGAAGTGGACAAAGGGACAAAGAAACAGTACATGTACGTTTGGCCCCAGCTGCAGGGATGGTGCCAGGAAGGCTAAAGCACAAAATGAGCTGGTTGTCAGAGATGCCAACCACAACAAAATTGTGTTTTTTTTTCTGCGTCAACAGTTAGTGGAAGGTCAAGGAAGTGTAGGCATGATGCTTGGAGAAGATGAGTGAAGAGGTGACAGACAATGAAGAGAAGGCAGAGCTGCTCAGTTCTCATTTTGCATCTAATCTGTTTTCTTCCACAAGGGAAAGGTGCCTCGGAGCGCAGTTCTACCTGCATGCTAAGCCGGCCTTAGGTGTGTTGCAAAAAGAGTAAGGCAAGGTTTGCATCTTCTTGCTAGCAGGCTAGGCTGGACCAAGGACACGTGCTGGCCTGCCTGTGCTGGATCTGGCCCCGGTAGGTTTGCACCAACTGAGGGATGTTGATGGGGGCGGGGAATACGGAATGGGGACATTGTGGGGCAGGGGAAGGTGGGCTAGTGAGTGGATGGGCCCAGGAGTGGGTGGGTGGGACCAGCCTAGACCATATTCTAATCCTCCACCCGAGCAGCCCGACTTTACAAGCTGCTCAAATTTGCACCAGCAATTTCACTGGCACAGATTCATGTAGTCCCACTGAGGTGGCTGCTGCGGTAAGGGAAAATAATTCCCCTTACTCCAAGTTGCACCACAGTCACCTCCTAGCCTGCACTGTGCAGGCCAGCCTGTTCTAGCACAGGCCAGGCTGTCAGCCTTTCAAGAGTTGCACTGATGAGAAACGGGTAGCATGACTGAAGATAGGAAAGTGATGGTATGTAAAAGAATACCTGGATACATTAAATTTGGGCCATTGTAGGTCTTTATGACTGACTGGGAGTTTCAGGGAGGGGGTCTTTCCTGGAGATGTCAGGACGGAACGTGGGCCCCTCTGCATTAAAAGGACCTTCCTCATCAGAAGTTCAAATACACCAAATAATACATGGGTGTAGATATGCTGCAACTACTCTGTGAGCGCAATCCTAGATGGGAGTTAGGCCTAAGCTAAGCCAGCAAAATTTTGCCAGCACAAGGGCCACCGTAAAGCATGTTTAGACTACGCTCGGAGTCGGGGAGGATGGCTCATGTCTGTGCAGGCATCTCTGCCTCTAAGAGTGGTCCAAACATACTTTGTGGTGGCCTTTGTGCTGGCCAAGCTTTGCTGGCTTAGCTTATGCCAGCCTAACTCCAGTTTAGGATTGCGCCCGGTGTTTAGGATCAGCCATTTTCAAAACGTTCAGAGATACTTTTGTTAGTTCACATATTCTAGGGCTTATACTGCTACAAAGAACTTCACAGAGGTGAGCCCTGGCACAAGTTCAACCACAGTCCTGCTGAATGCAGAACCAGGAAGCAAAGAAGAGAGCAAAAGTGAAAAAAGTGCCAAAGTAGTGTGTCATGCCATTCTGGTAGTTGCTTCTTGGCAAGCTAACTACCTTCCTGCTTGCCTCATTTTTAAAGATGAAATGCCCATGTCCACAGAGGCAGAATGTTCTTCCAGATGATTGACAAGGTTCCTCTACAGGCAAAGTATTCTGTATGTACCTACAGTACTATGAATAATTCTGTGGTACAGGCTTTTGTTCCCTTAAGAGTCATGTATGTTTGCATTGGTCCTGCACTACTGCTTTTTACTGTTGTTCTTTGGCTGTGTATACTTTTGCAATTGCCTTGAGTGGTCTGCATTGCACTTCAATGCCAAGCAAAGGATCCAGATAGCAAACTGGCACAGTCACCAGTGGTCTCAAACCTCTAAGACCTGCAAACCTGCTCCACTGACTGTGGTAGTACTGGCCAAACTGAGTCACACTGTTCCTGCTTTATGAGCCAGTAGAAAGTACCTCATGAGAACATTTCCTCCAGCTTCCTGTCATGTTTGTTCAAGTGGGAGGAGGGGGCAGCGCAGGCCAAGACTGCAAACAAATAACACAGCTTGTTTATAAAAGGAGTAGTGTTCAATAAGGACATGCCAGGCTTAACTAATGGGAAAGCTGACTGTTGAAGAAAATTCAAATCCTGCTACTTTCCTGTACTGTAAATACAAGCAATGCACATTAATAGTTAAAATCTGATTGGAAAAGGTTTCTGTCAAATAGGTTAGCAAAAAACAGATTGCAAAGAATTACATCTAAAACTGCATTTGCAGGCCACTTTGAGCTCTAGCAGAGCACCATCCCTACCTTTTCTCACAATGTGCCACAGAACACCAATTCTTTATTGAGTCCCAAGAGATTTGGCTCCTGAGGCATGGCAAATGGCACTTCCTCGAAAAATGAAACTAGGCATAAGCCACCAGGTTGATTCTGTGAACACTTGTTTCTTTCAATGAGGAATCCTTGTGCACATCTCATTGAAAAAAAGAAAAGCTTTTGCCGCACCGGTTTCTGTACAGATGCCTGTGAAAGGAAACCCTCTGGTAGATTGCACCTGTGAGACAGGCTCAGACCAAACAAACAAAAACCCACATGAAAGTGGGCACTTCCCACAGAAAACACACATTTGGATGCAAACCTCACATGGGGTTCCCCATCCATGACAGCTATGGGGTTTTGTTTTGTTTGCAACAAAATATCCAGTACTGCACCTCTCTCACTTTTACACTTAATCTGAGTCTTCCCTGTGTTTTTTTGAGCATATAGCAAAACCTATATAGTTTAACATATTCCTGAGTTTAGGAGGGGACTGCCCTCCAAGGGAGCCCTTCTTTGCTACAGCGCTGCTCGTCCTTGTTTTTCAGTCTAAAAGCTTAATCCTCTTTTTTATTCTTAGCATCTACACGAAACTGCTGTGACAGTGGTCTGGGCCGCAGTGTCATGAATAGGGCACCCAGCTCTACCTTTCACAGGGAGGTATAGTAAAGGAAACCCTGAATCGGTTCCTGGGGATAGTTACTACTTGGTTTACAAGCTGAAATTTGATCCAGACAAGCCTGAGGTGCTGTCAGTTGGAAATTTCACCATCAGTCTGGATAGTGGTTTATAGCCTGTGATTGATGATGTGGCACTCTCCCCAAGTCACAGATTTGCAGCTTGGGGATACTCCTGAATCTTACCCTGGATAAACAAGTAGTGGCAGTATTCAGGAGTGCCTCTATCTGCTTAGTCAGATTTGCCAATTGCAACGCTACCAGAAGCTGGATCTAGTGTCAGCTACTATGCACTGTTAACAACTAGGCTTGATGACCATAATGTGCTCTATGTATTATAACTGCTCTTGAAGATCATCTGGAAATGTCAACTGGTGCAAAATGCAGCCACTATACTGCTGATCAGCATAATGAGCACATCACAGTAGTGTCTTTCAAGTTCTGAAAGGTTTTCACCAAAAGCCAGGAACAAGACTGTGACAGGATTGTCATGTTAACAAAAGCTGGACATCACGGTAGCACGTACTATGAAAATACTGGTTGATTTTTGATGGCTTCAAGTTGTGAGTTCAGAGTAAGCTTGGCGCTATTCTAGGAAACGTCCTTCAAGAGGACATAGGAGATCAGATTTAGAAAGAATAAAACCCAGAATTTATTAAGTATAGTCGTCTTAAGAAGGGGCAAATGGGTTATATGGTTACTGTTTCAATTTAATACATCCCTTATCCAGACATCTGCAATCCAGTCTATTCCAAAATCCAGACATTTTTGTCCAAGACTTTAAAAAAAAACTTTCTATAGAAAGAAGGTCTTGTGCTCTTCCCACATACAAGCTGTAAGTTCTATTGTCTGCTCTGTGGTGTGTGCCTAAACAAACATTGTTGAAAAAAGTTGTAGAGGTCCCAACTGGTAACAGTAAAAAGAGCAAGAGGAAGCATTTCTCATAGTTCTGCAATTATTCTGAAATCCAGAAAACGCAGAAATCCAGACACCTTCCTGTACCAAGCAGTTCAGACGGGATAATCAACCTGTACAGCCTTAAAAGAACAACAGACAACTTAGGTGTAAATTATTATAATTTGACCAATTGAGTGAGCTAAAGAACCCCCAATTCATATTCCAGGGTAGTGCTATTCAAAGTGGTGGGTCATGATCCACCACTGAACATGAAAAAGGGTCATTTTCTCTTAAGGGGACTGGCACAGGAATAAATGCTTCAGTGGCACCAAAGCAATGGCACGGTCACGGGGACCCAGGGGCCTACAACTCCCACGAGCACCTTCATCTGCCTTCTTTCCTGCTTGGAAAATACCCGTTTCTGTGCTGCCTCAAAAAAAGGAGAAATGGCTCTGGTTTTTGGTGGCTTCCTGTTGCTGCCTCAGAATAACTATTGGTAAGCCATTTTCAGATAATTTCATATCCTCCTTTTACCCTCAACGTATCCACAGATCATGCAAAATTCTATGATTTTGGGTTTGAAACTTGCCCTTGACTTATCCATGAGATTGACTTATACACAAGTATATATGGTAGATCTGGCAGTGCCTTGATTTGCCTTCACAGAATATCTGGGTAATTTGCTATCACCCACATAACCTGTTCTACGGGATGATTTTCTTTCATAAAAATACAATTCCTACTCTAATCTGCCTTCTCACGCAGTGACAGACTACTCAGGGCCCAATCTTATCTGAAAAGGGCTGATGTAGCCACAGTGCAGCTCTGAGGAAAGGGAACAAATGTTTCCTTACCTGAAGGAGGTCTCTGTGACTGCCTCCCTACAGCAGGATGCAGTGCATGCCTTGCTGGCAAGTCAGCACTAGTGCTGAAAAGTTGGATAGGATTGGGCCCTCAGAGTCACAGTATCCAAACTCCCACCTGCTAAACACCAACACCCAACTCTGATACCTGTGAGCTTCCAACTTCAGCTTCCACACAGCTCCAGCAGAGCTCAACTTGCACACTCATGCTCACTCAGTACCAGCCTCAAACTCCTTCAAATTTCCTTTTACCACCTTTCTATTCTAGTCTCGTCCTACCTGAACTTGGAATGCATATTTCTCATTGGCTACCCGGGGGGGGGGAGTGATTGTCATGTCCTCATGGTGGTTGCCAACAAGAGTTCTCTGAAGGCTCCATTTTTAATGAATTAGCTTTATTACTGTAGTTTTGTGGCTTCTGCTGTTTTTTTGCTGGTTTTAGATATTTCTCTTTTTTATAAAAAAATTTCCTGTTTTGTTTTTCAGCTGGGGTTTTAACTATAGGTTCCTGTTTCCAACAGTTCCCTCTATAAAATACCCTTCCTGCTCAATAACGTAACCTGGCTACTGGTTCACACACTTATGCCTGGGACATTAAATTGATAAATACGAAGAACAATTTTTTTAATGCAGATCTTGGCTCCTTCAGTGATTACACAGTTGGTAACACCCTGCTGGATAATCTATTGTATACATATTTTGGATGAACACTATGTTTTTTGTTTAAGCCACTATTTACCTGAAGCAACTATTGAAGTATGTTTTGCTAGTTAAATTAGCACTGCAGGCTGCCAAAAGCTTGTTGTTGTTCAGTCGCTAAGTCGTGTCCGACTCTTTGCGACCCCATGGACCACAGCACGCCAGGCCTCCCTGTCCTCCACTAGCTTCCTGAGTTCGCCCAATTTCATATTCATTGCTTCGGTGACACTATCTAACCATCTCATCCTCTGTCGCCCCCTTCTCCTTTTGCCTTCAATCTTTCCCAGCATGAGGGTCTTTTCTAAAGAGTCCTCTCTTCTCATCAGGTGGCCAAAGTATTGGAGCTTCAGCTTCAGCATTTGTCCTTCCAGGGAGCAATCAGGCTTGACTTCCTGGAGAATTGACCGATTGGATCTCTTTGCAGTCCAGGGGACTCTCAAGAGTCTTCTCCAACACCATAATTCAAAAGCATCGATTCTTCGACGCTCTGCCTTTCTTATGGTCCAGCTCTCACAGCCATACATGGCTACTGGGAAAACCATCGCTTTGACTATGCGAACCTTTGTTGGCAGGGTGATGTCTCGGCTTTTGATTAAGCTATCTAGGTTCACCATAGCTTTCTTCCCAAGAAGTAAACGTCTTTTAATTTCATGGCTGCAGTCACCATCTGCGCTGATCTTGGAGCCCAGGAAAATAAAGTCTGTCACTGCTTCCATTTCTTCCCCTTCTGTTTGCCAGGAAGTGATGGGAGTGGTTGCCATGATCTTAGTCTTTTTAATGTTGAGCTTCAAACCAATTTTGGCACTTTCCTCTTTCACCCTCATCAAAAGTTTCTTTAGGTCTTCCTCACTTTCTGCCAGTAGAGTGGTATCGTCTGCATATCGGAGGTTGTTGATGTTTCTCCCAGCAATCTTGATTCCAGCTTGTGAGTCATCCAGCCCTGCCTTCCTCATGATGTACTCTGCGTATAAGTTAAATAAGCAGGGTGACAATATACAGCCTTGTCGTACTCCTTTCCCAATTTGAAACCAGTCGGTTGTTCCATGTCCAGTTCTAACTGTTGCTTCCTGACCCGCATAAAGGTTTCTCAGAAGGCAGATCAGGTGGTCTGGAACTCCCATCTCTTCAAGAACTTGCCACAGTTTGTTGTGATCCACACAATCAAAGGCTTTAGCATAATCAATGAAGCAGAGGTAGATGTTTTTCTGGAACTCTCTTGCTTTCTCCATGATCCAGCGAAGGTTGGCAATTTGATCTCTAGTTCCTCTGCCTCTTCGGAAACCAGCTTGTACATCTGGTAGTTCTCGATTCACATACTGCTGAAGCCGAGCTTGTAGGATTTTGAGCATGACCTTGCTAGCATGTGAAATGAGTGCAATGGTGCGGTAATTTGAGCAATCTTTGGCATTGCCCTTCTTTGGGATTGGAATGTAAACTGATCTTTTCCAGTCTTGTGGCCACTGTTGGGTTTTCCAAATTTGCTGGCATATGGAGAGCAGCACTTGGACAGCATCATCTTTTAAGATTTTGAGTAATTCCGCTGGAATGCTGTCACCTCCACTAGCTTTGTTGTTAGTGAGGCTTTCTAAAGCCCACTTGACTTCACTCTCCAGGATGTCAGGTTCGAGCTCAGTGACTGTACCACTGTGGTTATCAGGAACATTGAGATCGGCCTTATAGAGTTCCTCTGTGTATTCTTGCCACCTCTTCTGAATCTCATCTGCTTCTGTTAGGTCCTTGCCATTTTTGTCCTTTATTGTGCCTACCTTAGCATGAAATTGTCCTTTGACATCTCCAATTTTCTTGAAAAGATCTCTAGTCCTCCCCATTCTGTTGTTTTCCTCTATTTCTTTGCATTGCTCATTTAGAAAGGCCTTCCTATCTCTCCTTGCTGTTCTCTGGAAATCTGCATTCAGTTGGGTATATCTTTCCCTTTCTCCCTTGCTTTTGGCTTCTCTCCTTTCCTCAGCTATTTGTAAAGCCTCGTCAGACAGCCACTTTGCCTTCTTGCATTTCTTCCTCTTTGGGATGGTTTTAGTTGCTGCCTCCTGTACAATGTTACAGACCTCCGTCCAAAGTTCTTCAGGCACTCTGTCTACCAAATCTAAGCCCCTAAATCTATTTGTCACCTCCACTGTATATTCGTAGGGGATCTGATTTAGGTCATACGTGGAGGGCCTAGCAGTTTTCCCTACTTTTTTCAGTTTAAGCCTGAATTTGGCAAGAAGAAGCTGATGATCTGAGCCACAGTCAGCTCCAGGTCTTGTTTTGACTGCCTGTATGGAACTTTTCCATCTTTGGCTGCAAAGAATGTAATCAATCTGATTTCGATGTAGACCATCTGGTGAAGTCCATGTGTACAGTCGCCGTTTGTGTTGCTGGAAAAGGGTGTTTGCTATGACTAATGTGTTCTCCTGACA
>JAJKFI010000018.1:11617372-11631925 GCA_029204185.1 Lerista edwardsae | reverse complement strand
ATGAAGGCTACTCCATTTCTTCTAAGGGATTCCTGCCCACAGTAGCAAATATAATGGTCATCTGAATTAAATTCTCCCATTCCTGTCCACTTTAGTTCACTAACTCCCAGGATGTCGATGTTCAGCCTTGACATCTCACGTTTGACCACATCTAGCTTGCCTTGATTCATAGATCTGACGTTCCAGGTTCCTATGTAGTATTGTTCTTTGCAGCATCGCACTTTCCTTTCACTTCCAGACACATCCACAGCTGAGCTTCCTTTCAGTTTTGGCCCAGCTACTTCACTCTTTCTGGAGCTACTAGTACTCGTGTTCTGCTCTTCCCCAGTAGCATAATGGACACCTTCCGACCTGAGGGTCTCATCTTCCAGTGTCATATCGTTTAGCCTTTTTGTTCTGTAATCCATAGGGTTTTCTTGGCAAGAGTACTGGAGTGGGTTGCCACTTCCTTCTCCAGCGGACCACGTTTAGTCAGAACTCTCTGCTGACTAAATTGCCAAAAGCTAGCTGCCCTGAATCAGCACACCACCAGTGGCAGTTAAACTTATCATCAGGCAGCATGGTGTCTTCCCGATGCCAGGGCCGAGGGCCTACTGGAGCAGGCCCAGCGTCTTACAGCACTTTTATATACTGACGCCAGTGGTAAGGGCTTGCTGCTGGCGCTGGCTCAGATAGGATCAGGCCCTAAACCAGCTGTTGAGATTTGGATCCTCTTATTTCTACATTTTGTCCTACTCTGCTGCCATGATGCAAAAATTCTTGTCCTGAACTATAAGGCTTTAAAAAAAAATCTGAATCATCTCTTATTTTAAAGACCATCATCCTTTTAAAGACCAGACCATCCTTATTTTTGTAAGGATGTTAAACTTTTTCTTCTATGCATCTATTTTATACAGTGAGAAATAGAACTGAAAAAGATTTGACAAGAGCACCACCAGCTGTTCTGAGACAAACACAGCATGCTCTTCCTGAAACACTCTCAAGCCTAATAAATTAGGAATAGAAAAACATAAAAGGATAAGTGCAGAGGTCTTGCATTCTTTCTTGAGATACCATTAATCACTATGTCAGTGACTCCTCCAGAAACTGACTCCTTTAAAAATGACTTTTATTATTCTGCACATTTTCCCTGCCACACATTAAGGGGAAAAAAAGGGGGTCATATAAACCCATATCAATTCTACATATATGCTTTTCCCAACATAATTTGTTGATTCTATAGTACCAATCAGAACCTTATAAGAAAGGCTTCAATAAAATTTTGCAGCATCTGAAAAGAGTGGTTTGTTTGCTTTTATTAGTTAAGCATGTTGGACAAAGTTTTCTTTCTGTAATCTTTCTGTCTACCTTTCTGTAGACATTTTTATGTTCATTTTGTCCTCCAATTGTTTTTATGTATTTATTCTGTTCCTTGGCTTTTCTTTCTATTCCTTCCTCTTTTTTCCAGTTTTCCTCTTCTATCTGTCTGTTTTCAATGCTTTCCTATAACTCTGTCTGTTTGCATTCCCTCCCCCCTTTATTTTTTGTTTCAATGTTTTTGAATAATCATGCCCTAGTTCAGTGATGGCGAACCTATGACACGTGTGTCAAAGGTGACACACCACAGTGTTTGGCATGACACACCAGCGTTCACCAATACCTGACAAAAACTAAGTTTATTTAACTCATTTTTCATTCTTGTAATTATGTGTTGTTTCTTTATATAATATATAGCACCACATATGATTGGGCTGAATTTTTTGTTTAAATAAATGAATATCAAGAATTGTTTCACTTTTGTCTGGGGTGGGGTTGATACACCAGCAGAGCATTTTCCGAAGTTTTGACACGCGGAGCCCAAAAGGTTCGCCATCACTGCCCTAGTTCAAAATAATAGTAAGAGTCTTTTCTCCTTCCTTCCTTCCTCTCAATTCCTTCACTTTTTTTTTTTCCATTTTGCACTGAGATTAACTGCACAATCCTATGGATGGCTACTTGGAAATAAATCCCACTGGGTTCAATGGGACTTGCTGATGCAGAGCAAAAATACAATAAATCAGTATCTATGAGTTTCTTCAACCGTTGTTACATTTACTCTCCAGAAAAATACACTCAGGGCCAAATTCTAACGTTTTCCAGCACTGATGCAATCATGCCAAGGGGACACACGCTGCATCCTCTGGTTTGGGGGCAGTCACAGAGGCGTCCTCCAAGTAAGGGAACATTTGGTCTCTTACTGTGGGGCTGCATTGCAGGCGCACCAGCACTGGAAAGTTGGATAGGATTGGGCCCATAGTCAGAGCCCACGTCACTGTTACTTTATACCTTTGCTGGCAAACCCATTTTCTGCTCATATCTGTAAATTAGTGAACTACCTTGAGCTCCTTGGAGGAAAACTGGCATAAGAATGAGGAAAATAAAGTCAATGTTTGGAAGTAACTCCAAGGCATGGAAACATTGTACTAGAAGTGGTTATTCCCATAATTTTCCTGGATCTGGAACTGTGAGCAGGATCTCACAAGCATATAGCTGTTTCTCAGAAATGCAAAAGAGTTTGGCATTCCATATTGCTTGTATGGAAAAGCATATACAAACACTGTTGAATTAAATAGAGAGTATGTCTGGATGCTGCCCATTAACCAGTGTATGTAGAGTAGCTCTTTTGCAAGGGCAAGGATGCTCCAAAGTCAGTGATTTGGGTTGCACTCCAGAACACACCTACCAGGGAGCAAGTCCCACAGAACTCGGTGGGGTTTACTTCTGAGTAGACCTGCCTAGGAGGACTGTACTGCTAAGGATAGTGGCATATGCAATCCGAAGGAAACATACACACTAAGGAACATGATGGCTGATCTCCGGTGAACTCTCGGCGACTCCAGAGTCGCCTTCACCTGCGGCTCCAGAGGCCCATTCAGTACCTGGCACAAGGAGGGAGGCAGGCAGGAGAAGCGGTGCGGTTGGCACGAAGGATTCCCCCGCCGAGCTCCTCCTGGCCAAGCCGCAGCAGAACCAGCGTAGCAACGGGCGGGCCTATCATCTCGCTATTCCCTTGCTTTGCTAACTGCCACGGCAAGCGCAAAGGCTGCTGGGGAAAGTGCGAGAGGACTCCGGCAGGCCGGGCCTGTGGCCGCCACTGCTTGATGGTTGAGCGCGCGCCTGTGGAGCGCTATACTAGGCCTCTCGCGCGCGCGCGCTCCCCCCACCCACCCCGCCATGGAGCTGGTCCTGGCTGACACGCTACTCTCGCAATGCCTCGATGCGGGTGCGCTTCTCCGGGCGGTGTGTGGCGAGGATGGGACGCTCTCGGTCGAGCGAGCGGAGACGCTGCGCTTCCTTCTCCAACGGGTGGCCGCGGCGGAGGGAGGCGGCTGGAGCGGGCAAGGCGCGGACGGGGAAGACCCGGCGGCGCTGCGGCTGGCCAGAGAGGCGGCGCTGGGTCACTGCCTCCCGGCGCTGCTCCGTACTGGCGGCGCTCCGGCCGCGAAGCCCCCAGAGCCGGAGCAGCTGCGCCTCGTGCGAGCCTCGTGCGGAGCGCTGCGCTCGTGCGCCTCGCTCGTCGGGCCCCCGCTGGCGGAGCGCCTGGCTCAAGAGGCTCTGGCGTCGCTGGAAGCCGGCGCGGGGGCTGGCCGCCTGTGGACTGAAGCCGCCGTGGAGCTCCTGGCCGCCGTGGCCCCCTGGCTGGAGGAGCCGGCGCTGCTGGGGCGAACCGTGGCGGTGGCCCTGAGGCTGTTGCGGGGAGACGCGGGGGACGAGGAGGAGAGCAGAGCTCTGCTGGTGGCCGGCAGGCTGTTGCCGGCGCTGGGGAGAAACCACGCCGCCCTGGGACACGTGTGGGAAGGGCTGCTGCTGACGCCCGAGGGCGCCACCACGCGGGGGAGCCGGACTCTGCTGGTCTTGAGCGCCCTTTCCGACGCGGTGTTTCCCGCGGGCGCGCAACTCCAGGACGTCGGTTCCGATGGCGAGACTGCGAGCCTCCTCGACGCCCGGCTTCATAGCAGCTTCTGGCGAGTCGTGCAGAAGGGACTGACAGAAAGCGATGCGTCCTGTAGGAAGAGAGCCCGTTACCTACTGAAGCGAGCTGTGGATGTGTCTGCTAAGCTACATGCGGAGTGTAGGTGCGCCGCAGATGCTGCAAATGGTACATACCTGGCCCCTGTACTGGCTGCCACCCTTGCTTAGCTGTTACGGTGACTCTGACCATGTGAATGGAATCTGCTTGCCACAGGCCTTTGCCTCTCAGCCACTTCATCATACACTAAGTGCCCTTCCTAAAAACGGATTAGGTTCCAGGGGTCTCTACTTAAGTGGAAACATTGCTTCTTGCTGGCCCAGACGCCCAGAGGTATCTCACCCCTGCGAAAGCACCACTGAAAGACAAATTGTGCCTGTGCAAAAGCACCAGTGCAGCCTTCCATAACCTGGACACCCATAATTCGGGGAACCAGGATAATTCTAAAGACATACTTGTGGGCAAAAGTACAACTCGTGGGTGTCCACTGGGCCAAAACAATTATGACACAGAAGGATATTGTCATAAAAATTGTCCTTTGGTCTTAATTTTAGTCGCATTAACCATAATTAAATTATACGATTTAGACTGTGTAATTTTATCTGCGTGTGCTTTTTAAAGAGAGTAGATTTCACCTGAAGGGGACCTTGATCAAACTTGACTTTAACCTTCTTCTCCCTCCTTTCTTGCTTGGTGGCTATTCTTTTATTGGAGTCCAGCGTTGCAGGGCCACTTTTTCTCACATAGTAGAAATGCGCACCTTGCAATATGTCAGGTTTCTCTACGTCCAACCCTGTTATCGAGCTGTTTTCCCCTTTTGCCCCAGCAATGGGTTGCTATTTTCAAAGTTATTGTACTGGTTGGGTTGTCTCCAATCCATTTATGATGTTTGTTTTGCCAAACACATCACAGCTGTACCTGCTTCAGTGCTCTAGCCAAGCCCATTCATATCTCAAAGGTCTGTAAGTTGGGGACCTTCCGTATGCACATTATGAGGCAAAGCCTGCTTGTGTTGACCTCCTAGCCCTGGTAGATTGTCCCTTTGTTACATATAGGATTCAACATTTGTCATGATACTATACAACTCTTTTAATGGCTTGGTTCTATGCATGTCTACAGAAGTGAGTCCCATTAGTTCAATGGGACGTACACCCTGTGTATGTTTGTATAGGACTGCTGCTTTGATCTGGGTTATATTGATGTGTCAGAAGTTGCATCTTGTATGTGATAGAAGGTACGCATAACTAGCTTTTCATAGTCTGAGAGTGGCTAGAAAATCAAAAGGCAGTTGGGGCTTTTCTCAGTGACCAGCTCAGTCTGAACTGAGTCCCAAAAACACATTAACAGCTCTATCCTGGGCTAGCAGTGGGTGTCGCAAACATGCCATAAGGCACACCTCCAAACAAGTAAACAGCCCAGGCGGGGAGGCTTGCACTGCCCCTTGCTACTGCTGCAGGAGCCACAGTTGCTAGCAGTGAGGAGGTAAGTGTGAAGTGGCGTGGGGGCTTGGAGATGGTAGAGGATGAGGGAGTGGCTTTCTAGGTTGACACAGGGGAGGTACAGGTCCGGGAGTAGAGGAGATGTAGCCAACAGAGGCTTCTTCCATCAATTTCTATACACGCCCCCCCCCCAGCTCAGCAACCCAACACAGGGCTTGTCGAGTCTGTGCCTGCTAAACAGCAGGTGCAGACTCGACAAGCCCCATTGAGCTGGCTGGGACAAATGTCCCCTTCCCCTGAGGAAACATTCAGTCTGCTTGTATCCCAGGGTATAGCAGTGGGCGTTCAGCGCCTGCTGCTTCTGTGCAGATAGTATTGGACTCTAATTGGGCTGTGACAGGAATCCTGTGCCTTTAATCAGGAGCGTTAAAGGCAGAACTTCGAAATGTGCATCTTTGTCTGCCATAATGCTGTATTGTCAGAAAATATCCGTTGTTTGTTGTAAGCCCTATCCTAACTGAATATGGATACCTTAGTCTTGAAATGCTTCAGAATAATGTCCCATGCTTTCCAAACAACTCCTACATGGGTTTTTTTTAATTATTTATTTATAGGATTTTTATCCCGCCTTTCTACCCGTGGACCCCCAGGGTGGCTTACAATATCATCACATTAAAAACAGAACAACAAAGTATAACTTTTAAAACAATATTAAACAATAATATACCTTTAAGAGTTCTGTGACAAATCAGCTGGTCGGAAGTACTTCTGCTTTGTAGCTGCTTCACTGCAAGCTGGAGCTCACCAGCCATGTAATGGGAACAGAATTAAGTGGATACCCATGAATGTGCAGAGATTGCACAAAGGGATGAGACTTTATGCACGATCTGGGATTGTTCAAGATCTATTCTGCAACCACTGTTACCTGATAACTATCTTTTCAATGCGGCCCCCTTATCGATGTGTGCAAAACAAAATTTACAACTTTTAAAAAGATTCAGACTTTGAAAGAGGGTGGGTGGGTCAGTAACTGGGAGGAAGGCCCTTGCAAGTTCATATGACATTGCAGTGGACTTAGTCAACACAAAAAATACATTTGGCACAGTCCTTTGCCTACTAAAGCAATTTCTGATGAGAAAAGGTTCTCTCACCTTTCATTCAACTACCCAGCAGAACTTGCTCTTCACCTGGTCCCCTGTGGTGCAGCACACTTGTGACATATAGGGAAAAGTGGACTGTTCTTGTGAGAGGATCTAGTGTGGTCTACTAGGCACTCAACCATTTCATTATGCTTGGCATAGAGGCAGTACACTGTGATAAGTTGGATGCACCATTGGTGGGTGGAGGAGAGGCCTCAGTAAAAGTGTATAACAGTAAGTTCCTCTGGATGCACAGAATTACATGGTCGGGAAGGAGCGTGCTATTATTGATTTATATATTTCCTTTATGGGCTTTTGTCTGCTGGTTATGCTGGATTATGTCCTTCTAGTCCATACTGTCTTCGCTAACTCAAATTTTGACATTGATGGAATTGTTTATTGGGAAAGATAAGATAAAGGCCTAGTTTTGTTACTTTTTTCATGTTATTGACATTAGTTTGTAAATTCTCTTAAAAGGAGAAAGGAAATGTGTCTGATTTTCTTATCTTCTAGGACCATGTCTGTTCTGGTGGTGTGCTGAAGAAAATGATCAGCTTATTCAGTTTTGGGAAAACTACATTCTAATTATGGAGACTCTGGAAGGAAATCAAGTAAATATATAATATTGTTATAAAGTGTTGTTGAGAGTTTCTGTAGTCTTTTGCTGATCTCAATATGCAGAAGAAGGGGTGGCCATGCAATAAACAGATCTAGAGGGCAGAAACATTTAAATAAAAAAACTGGTAGGTGAAGATAATGTCTTATTTCTATGCATTTATGCATTTAAAAAGTAACAGTCCTCAGAGGATAAATATTAAAATACGGAAGCAGTTGTTCAGTCTGATTATAGGTATTCTCTTTCAAATTCCTCCAGAGTAGATCACAGCAGCACATTTATGTATTGATTTGCTTTTCAGAAAGAAGATGCTGACTTTGCGTTACACAGATGCGCTGTGCTATGGTTTCCATGATTGTGGAGTCAATATGGTCATGTAAATCATAGCAGAGATCAATATCTAGCGCTTAACTATAGTTATGATACATTTTTATTTGTAGAATAAATCAAATAATGTAATGGTGTCTGTTTCAATTTTAGATCCATGTAATAAAACCAGTGTTACCAAAGTTGAATAGTTTATATGAACATGCTGTATTAGAAGGTAAGTGTATTTTCAGATAGTATCAGAAGTTTTAGGTAGAGTTATATATTTATGTATCGCAGGACCCAGTAGTTTTGTAGCTGTGATAGGTAGAGGTGTTTGGAAATGGTGTTAGTTATTTTCCTCAGAAATAAGCCCATTGTGTTCACTAAGACTTAGGACCAAATCCTATCCAACTTTCCAGCAGTGGTGCTGACTTTCCAACAAGGCATGCACTGACTGCATCCTGCAGTAGAGGGGCAGTCACAGAGTTCTCCTTCAGGGAACACATGTTCCCTTATGTTCTGTTGTGCACCGGCACTGCACTGCAAAGTTGGATAGGATTGGGCCTTTAGGCTGTAAACCTGTCTTACTCACCAGAAACAAACACCTCTACTGATACGTAACTACCTATAAATAGGTAATAACACAACCTATAATGAATGGATACCTAGAAGGATTTACAATCTAAAGGCCAGGTTGTATAGCTACTATCCAAACTGCAGCCAAAAAATTCAGTACATATGGTAGGACAGCAGCATTGCATCCCCTTGTGCATGTAGCCTAACATCGGAACCAGCAGCGTCATTCACCTGGTACGCTGGGCGGGACTTACCTTTGAGCGGCAGTCCGCCCGTTGCGTCTCGCCACGTTCCGCCGCTTTCCCGCCCGCCGGTGACGTGGCGGAACATGGCGTGACGCAACGGGTGGACTGCCGCTCAAAGGTAAGTTCCGCCCAGTGTACCGGGTGAATGACGCCGCTGATCGCTGATCGGAACCAGTGCATAGATTCATGTTCAGCTCCTGCAATACTTTCCTGTAGAAACATGGAGGAGGAAGGTAGTAGAATGTAGCATCTTTGTATTTCCTTAATTTTTTTATATTGTTCTTGTGGTGATCTGGCTTTCAGTTGTATTGGGCAAAGGGAACAAAAGTCACTAGGCACATAAAAAAGCAAAAGCACTAGGCAGCTTCTGCTTAGTGCTAATAGTCAAGAATATAATAAGACTTTAACTAGCTAGATTTGGTGAATACTGTATTTAACATTCATCAGAGTGATTTCTTAAATTTTTTAGTTTCTTAAAATGATTGTTTTGTAAGAACATAAAAAGAGCCATTCTGGATTAGGCCAAGGGCTCATCTGTTCCAACTTCCTGCATCTCACAGTGGCCCATTAGATGCCTCAGAGAGCACTCAAGACAATATGACACCTATTTGCATTTGGCATTCAGACGCAGGCTATCTCTGATGGACGTTTCCCTCCATAAATCTGTCCAATGCTTTTTAAAGGCATCTAGGCCAGGTGCCATCACAACATCCTGTAGCAAGGAGTTCCACCGATAATGTAACTACAGTATATTACGATGTAGCTTAATAGTGTTGTTACTTGATACATTACTACATAAAATATGTCAAAAGATGCTTGATATTGTGTCCTTTTGAAAATTTATTTTTTTAAACAACAGATCGTTGGTTGTTTCATCCATCATGGCACATGTGCATTTATAAAAGAATGTTTGAGAGTGAAAATAAAACATTGACAAGAGAAGGGGTTATTCACTTTCTTGAAGTCTGGCAAACAAAGTACCTCCCTACGTCACCAGGATTTTCAGAGGTAAGTTTTTCTTCCTCTGCTGCTCCAAAGATTTCTTGTACTGTACTTCTAAGTGAGAGGATCATCATCATGTAAATGTAAGTGAGAGGATCATGTAGATGTCTTTGAAGTCCACTTTTAGTATTCCCTTAGGGACAAATTTAAAGCTTGTTGTTTTGCTGCCCTCATTTTGGGTACATTCACATTTTAACAAATTGTAGTGGAATAGTGAAAGCTCAGATGGTACAGGGGCTCTTCAAGGGGCTCTTCAAGGGAATGCAAGAAAAGCATAACCTGGTCCACAAGCAGATGAGCATTGTACATCAGTGTCTGGAGTGCATACTGCCCAGTTTGTTCCATCTGTGGGAGCAGTGTTCTGGGGAGTAAGAAGGTATCAGCAAGGAGATGATGGCTCTTGTCGCCTACATCACTCATCGCTCTATACTAGGCTCATTCTACTTGGAAAAGCATGGCAACCCACGAATTGAAACACTGGTAACCTACTATGTGCCCATTTGTCTGAACTGAAAAACTGATTTGAACATGAAAGAAAATGAGCTTGCTAATTGCTTTGGCTAAGAAAAAATACTAGCCTAGACATTGAGTTGTATCCAAAGAAAGGGATGCATTCTAAGATGCATTGGCACAGTGGTGCTGCATGGCCTCTGCTTTATCCAATGCAGCTTAGGAGCAGGCTGGAGGTCTCTTCAGAGTAAGGAGATATTTCCCCTTCAGCCTGAGTAAGTCTGTCCTATGGGGCTGTTCTGATCAGCAACTGCTAAATAGCACTTGCAAGCCTAAGTAGTCCCATGTAAAGTAATGTTGGCAGACCTGGGAAGGGGGTCCGGAAATGACAGGGGTTTGCGCTGCCCTTCCCCCTGCCCTTCTTCCTCCTCTGAGCCACCCTCCCACTGCTCCTCTGTGGTACCTGGCACAGCTGTACCTGCTCTGTTGGACGGAAGGTTTGGATGCAGTGTTAGCAAAGCTGCGGAAGCCTCCAGGTGTGCAAATGTGCTTTACAACACCCTCCATCAGCACAGGTACAGATCTGCACTGGCAGATCTCCTGGTTTAGATTGCGCTCTTGTTGTGATTAAGCCCCACTGAAATGATTGGGAACAATTAGTCACAACTAACTTATCTCTTTGATTTCATATCTAGTTTTCTTTGACTACAAATCTCTGTGGTGAAAATGCTTATCTTTAAACCAATATAACAGAGTAGTTGAAAGTAACTGTTACTGTTTTATATTAATGAAAAACTAAAAAGGTTTTGAAGAAAAACTTGCACAAGTCCTCAGGAAGAGTGATTGGCCAGGTTGGCTGAGGGTTCATGCCCATCAGAGAGCCCAGCCAGGTGGGCCAAGCCCTGAACCCTCTGTACAGCTATCTTTGGTAATGCCCAGCACAACGCAGGAGGCCCAGGGTGGGATTTTTCTCCAGAGCCCCCAGCAGCCTGGTGCCAGCACTGTAAGCCCTGCCAATACTTTTGCTCGTTGGCTTTCTCAACTCTTCCTACTTTATCATTATTAGAGGTGTTTGAAAATGGTGTTATTTATCTTACTCAGAAGTAAGCTCATTGTGTTCAGTAAAACATAGGCTATAAACCTATTTTACTCACCAGAAACAAACGTCTCTAATAATTATACCCCTGCTAACTGGGCAAGAGGCAATTTTCAATTGGTGTTCCTCTTATATTTAGCAGGGGGAGAGTAATTGTCACTCTTTGCCCCTGCACCGTGTATTTCTGGTGGCTGCTGCTGCTGGTGTTCTGCATTTTTTTTCAAGATAGTGAGCCCTTTGGGACAGGGAGCCATTTAAGTTTATTATTACTATTTGCCTATAAACCACTTTGCGAACTTCGTGCTGAAAAGCGGTATATAAGTACCTGTTGATTGATTGATTGATTGATTGATTGATTATATACATGGCATGAATACTGTAAACAAGCAGAAAAATAGCATCCTTTCAGTTACAACGGTGGTCTTCAACCTTGGGATTGGGACCCCATTGGGGTCATGAAGCCTAATTTGTGGGGTCACGGCAGCTCATCAAACAGAAATGGCCTCTTCTATGTCGTCACCACTGCACTGCAGCAGAGAATCAAAACTATCATTTCACAAAATCTCCCAGCTGTCCCTTCTTATAGGTAGGATCCCAGCCTCATATTTCATGTATTTATTTTTGGGTGTTGTGGCACGAAAAAGGTTGAAGACCACTGATTTTATAGCATTATTTTAAGATATTGTAATAGTAACTGTTGACATAGTCCTTTTGTCTTAATTCTTAGAGTTCAAAAAATACATTTCCACTTACTGCTTTCAAAAGTATAAAATTTTAATTGAGTATTTTAGAATGAAGTTTCATTCTTGATTGTGTTTAGACAACTGATTATTAATTCCTTTATATATTTTTATCCTGTTAAAACAATATTTTTGGTAAAATTGTACCCAAAGCAACTACTAAGTTTCATATTAAGTTATCTCAATCTGTTTTAGAACTGATACCAACCTATTTGGTATTCTGTAGAGTAAATGAAATGTAGTTATCTGTTATATTTTTAATGCACATATTTCTTTTTTAGTTCATTATTGGACCCTTAATGGATGCTCTTTCAGAAAGTTCTCTTTATAGCAGGTAATGTGTTAGCTAATAACAAAATTGAATAGCTAAATTCCTATAGAAGCAAAAAAAAGATAACGAGATTTTGAATCACAACTGTATATAATGTCTTGGTAGGGCTGAATATGTTTAATAACAGCTGGGCTCTGGGCTCCTTATGACTTAGGAAAGGATTTGGAGTCAAGGTGGCTTTGCCCAAGTATTTCCTGTGATCAGTAAACGTGGCCTGATTTCATACCAAGTCACCTTGTTGTACATGTCTTTTTGGGAAGCTACTTGGGCCAAGAAATTGTTTTTACAGCCTGTGTATAGCAATAGCATCATTATATAACTCCAGGGTGCTCCCCCATTTACAATAAATTATTACGTATGAATTACATATGCAATTCTTGCTCCTTTAAAAAATTGAGAAGTGGAAGAAGTCTATAAATAGTCTCTCAGATGTTGTAACTGATAGTTAAATTCAAAGTGCGTATAGGAAAGTAACAGCCCAATCCTGAGCATCCTGGCCACCCAAGCGAGCAGTGGTAGCCAGGCAGCTACTGCATCCCATGGGAGGCTCTGCAGGAGAAGGGGAAGTTTGTCCCCTTTCCCCACGATAAGGGTGTGGGCAGGCAAGTTGTCTACTCACCTCTGCACACGCTACTTAGCAGGCACAGAGGTGAGAGCCTCTATGTAAGGCCGCACTGCCCTACACAGAGGTCAGGATTGGCAACAAAGCTTGCCACCTGTCCCATCTTTGCTCCGCCCCTCCCCCTGCCCAGGAACTCCCTCCTGCCCTGCCCAGAATCCCCGCAGTGCCTGCAAGAGGTAATTTTACCTCTCACTGGCGTCGCATTGCTGCCTCCAGGTGATGAGGGGCTGGCAGTGCCACAACCTGGGCGGTAAGAGTTTATCACCTGCGTTTTACATGCCTTATGGCATGTTTTGCAACACCAGTGCAGGCGCTACAAGCATACAAGTGTGCTGAGGGGGCTCAGGACTGAGCCGTAAGCCTTAGATCAGCATGATTTAAGGTTCAGGGCTTGAGGTTAGTTGGTTGGTTCTGGTGTGTGGTCCACTGTTTTCCTTTTAACAACGATATACAGGTGGGCCTGCATTATCAAGGGTTTGACGTCTGCGGATTTAAAAATTGGTGGATGCCGAACCCCCTCTCCCCAGGGGAGTTGCCCACCAGGACCCTCTGAACCTGACCGAAGATGTTTTCTGATAGGGTCTGGAGGTTTTTCTTAGGCCTGCAGAGGCTGTATATGAACACTCACAGTCTCTGTGAGCCTCAGAATGGCTGTTAGGGCTGAAAAGCCATCACTTCTGGTTTTTCGTGAAAAGTGGAAGTAACGTTTTTATACTGTTAAAGGGCATTCTGAGAACAAGTGAAACCTTGATGAAGTGACTTTTTTTTTGGTCCTAACAGCCATTCTCAGGTCCACAGAGGCCACAGGCAGTAACCCGCAGCCTCTACAGGCCTCAGAAAACCCTCTGGACCCCACTGGAGCACAGTTCCGATCGGGTTTGGAGGTTGGGGACTGGCCCAATTCCATGGGTTTGAATACTTGTGGATTTTGGTATTTTTGGGGGAATGGAACCCCTGTAGATATCGAAGGCCTACTGTCTATTAAAGGATATAGTAAATACTGTAGTAAATTCAGTATTTCTAAAGGCATCTATAGTTTTTGTTTCAGTAATATGCAAATTTATTTCATTTCTTAATATTTTAGACTCAACTGGTAGCTCCAACTCTGAGTTGCTGTATTATTTGGTGTAGTATAGACTGCCTCAGATACAAGTCTTTGTTTTGAACTTAACAGATCATCAGGTCAGATGATGGGAACCTGCCCTCCTTTAGCAATAAAGCTGCAGATGTTCTTAGCTACCTTCCTCACAAACCTCCCAGAGGAAGAAAAAAGTATGTTTAATAAAGCTTTTGTTTTGGAATTGCATAAAAATAAATTCTGTGCTTTCATCATGTTTGAACTTTGACATAAGAAAAGTGCATACATGCTCAAAGATGGGGAGCTTGTTTAGGAGAGGCAAAGCGGTAAGGCATATGCAACCAGTTACTTACTCTGTTACCAAATCTGTGCACTGAACCCAGCTCAATCCTAGGCATTGCCCGGCATTGGCCGGGTAACAAAATATCCCAAGCTTCTAGGCGACCCCGGAAACTATGAATTCGACACTAATGTCAGCCGTTTTTGAGTATGTTTACATGGAACCCCCTTCGCACCCCCACCCCTAGGGGTGCTAGGGGTGTTGTACCCCCACAGTACTTGTCGCCAGACCGTAAGGCATATGTGTACCAAGTTTGGTGTCGAATCGCTCTAGGCGTTCCAGCAGGCCATGGTGGACGTTTTATTTCGCACCCCTTCTTGCCCCCCACGCCGATGGGGGCCGAACCTGGACTCCAACGGCGTCGGGAGCATCACCGCTCGTCTCGGCGACACCAGAAACTACAGATTCGATGCCGATATTGGCAGTTTTTGATCATTTTTACGTGGCACCCCCTGCGCACCCCCACCCCCGAGGGCGCTAGGGATCCCCCGCAGTATTTGTCGTCAGGCCGCAAGGCATGCACTTGCCTAGTTTGGTGCGCATCGCTCCAGGCGTTCCCGAGCCTATGCGGAACACACACAC
>JAJKFI010000018.1:11590390-11617362 GCA_029204185.1 Lerista edwardsae | reverse complement strand
CACACACACACACACACACACACACACACACACACACACGTTCTCCTTTAGATAGGTAGGTAGGTATAGTAGGTAGATAGATAGATAGATAGATAGATAGATAGATGTGTAGTTTGATTTTGAGCTTAGTGTGGATGAAAGGTTGGAGAAAATGGTGTTTGTGCAGTACAGAGAGGTTAAATTGCTCTCTTTTCTCTTTGATTCCTTCCTCTGAGTTCAGTGTGCTTGTGGGTGGAAGAAGTGGCACGTTGGCCTTGTCAGGTAAATGGAGGTTGTGCCCCACAAGGTTCCTTATATGTACTTTCCACGCTAGTTGGACAGGACATCTGGGGGTAATGATGAACATGCACATAGTCAGGAATCATTTGCAGTACAGAATTAAGTGTGGTGTCTTTCTGTTGAGTTTTGGTGCAGTAGGCACCAGTTTTGTGACACAGGGTTGCATAGGCTTGCTTCTAGCAAGTGTTCTCACTCCTATCTCTTTCTCTAGCGTGGTGTACATTTTGGACTGCATGTTGTTCCTGCAGTCAGATGAATTGCCTGTGAGTGACTTCAGGTTGGGATAAAGAAAGATAATATAATCCAAGTTTTTGTTGGGAATAGATTTGTTTAGCAGTACTTTTTGAACTAATGCTTATGTTATGGTTGATGTTCTAGCAAAATATTTTATTATATTTTAGGCAGTTTTTTATTGAAGTTTATTCAGAAGATGAGCAATAGGCACTGGTGTGCTGTTCCTATTTTGTTTCTCTCCATGGCACTAGCATACATTCCAGCGTGTGGAGCATTGGATGCTAAAGGACTCTTAGCTTTGAGGTAACATTTTGCGTTTTGTCTATATGAATTTTTTGTGTCTTGTCCATGATTTAATTTTTCATGGCATTTATCTTCTTATCTATTTGCAGAGATGTCCTACAATGTACCATGATCACACATCAGATTCTGCTACGAGGAGCTGCTCAGTGCTACCTTCTTAAAGCAGCTCTACGCCTGACAGATGTGGTAAGTGTTCCTATTTTGAAATATAGTTGCATTGTAGTATAGGAAAGGTAATTTGAGAGTCATCAAATAATTGCTTTTTAGTTTTTGCTATAGCCTTAGCTGATGAAATTAGCTATACTTTACAGCAGTGGTTTCCAAACTGGTGGGCTGCAGGCTTCTCAGACCCTCTGGAGAGCCATAGCAATCTCCAGGTAAGTTTAAAAATCCTTCCCTTCCCGGCATTAATAATGGCAATCGCATTGCTGCTCCCCCGCCCATGCAAAGACTTACAGGGTTCCCTAAGTCCGAGGATGACTTTGGAAACAAGTGCTTTACAGTTTAAATTTAAAGCTAAACAAATTCAGAACCATTTCATTGTGCTTTTCAGGTAATAAGTTTTCTTGTTCCAGCAGTGCAACGTCTTTCCAGCACCACAGAATGCAATACGCATTTGTGCTCTGGAAAGGGCAAGTTCAGTGATGTCATCCGAGCGCGCCAACTACCGGAACGCTCGGATGATTGACAGCCCTCCGCCCCTATGGCGGAGGGCTGCCACGCCCCCCCAAGCCTCGCTGCGCTGGAATCGCTCCATTTTAGAGTGATTCCAGACGCAAGGGAGGGCGGGTGGGCCCAGCAGCAGCTCGCTCGTCCTCCGAGGCAGCGGAGCGGCCCGGGACCTCTGCGGAACTAGCGGAACGGAGTTCCGGGCCGTTCTGGCTGAATGACGCCTCTGGGCAAGTTGCAGTGTCTTCATGACAGCAGTGATCCCGGATGCCTGGCACCAGGAAACTATATTGATGTGGTGGTGGTAAAAGGCAGAGAAGAGGTTGTTGAAGGCAGGGATGGGGTGGTTACCCTCATCATTGGCCCTTACAATTTCCTGGCTTCCATCCACCGCTCTGAGTCAAAAGAGTTGAGTTGCACCTGTCAAAGAGCTGGTGCCCGTCTGAGTGGGAAGTGTAAGCATTACCTTAATGATGACTCCCCCCCCCCCGCCCAGCAAGATACAGGGCACACTGTTGGTCCAGCTGCATCAGCAGGAGGGATGTAACCAGAAATGGGGTGTCAGAAATCTTAACAAAAGTAATCATGGTATAGTAGTTAAAGAAAAAGTTGCATGTTTTGAACATTATCTGTGTGCCAGGAAAATAGGAAGAGAATACATGTTTTTTTATTAATGTTTTATGTAATTATTTGCAAATGAAAGTATGCTTCTATAAATGTAATACTGAGAATAATATTTGCTTTTCTTGGTTTCTAATGATTGCTGAAATGGTTTATTTAGGAGAAGGTGTCTTTCTCAGATATTTCAAACTTTGTTATATCTCTGCGATCAGAAGAATCATTAGGCAGAGGAACTGGTTTGTGGACAATGGTGAGAGAAATTTAATGAGTATTGTGTAGTTGATTTTTCATTGTTTGGTAAAAGCGGAGTTGGTTATATGAATTCTGAGCTCCTGGGAATAAGCCCATTGAATTTACTGAGGCTTACTTCTGAATAAATATGCATAGGTTTGGTTTGTTCATTGCTGTTTTCCATAGCACAGAAGCATTTAGTTTTGAGAGAACCCTTAATGGAATTCTACTTGGTACATACTTCAAACTCCATTTTGGGAACACATGATAGACATTCTTTATAGCTGAAAAGTTTTTTTCTGTTTTGCTGGTTTTTTCCCTTGAGGATGGAAATGGAAAAAAATTAGAAATTGTGAGATGACGTAATAGCTTTGTTTTGTGTTTGATTGGCTTCTAACAAGCAACACTCTTAGGATCTGATGCTGGAAAAAGTACTTTCGAATGTTGCAGAATACAGAACACTTTCAGAATTCAGTCCAAGAGTGTAATCTGGAATATACTAAGCTAAGCATACTACTTCTGCAAGATAATGGCATCATTTCTATACAGTATTGACTCCTCTTGTTTTTCATTTGTTTCCATTTCCTTCGTCTGTATTTAATAAAATGAATGGATGAATGCTTGAAAATACACATGGTCAAGGAACTAATATGTGAAGGAGTTGTAGTGGTGTACTGTAAGGAGGGACAAATGCCTCTTGGTGAGAAGCAATGGGGGTGATAACCCTTGCCCCCATTGCTGCTTTGTTGCAGGGACTGCTCTCCTCCTGTTTTTTTTTAAAGCAGAGGAGGAGGAGGAGGGTGCCCCCTAGAGGGCCTTCTGAGACCCAGGGAAGCTGTGTACGGCCTCCCCAACCCTTAGAAAGCCTTCTGGAGGCCAAACACTATCATTTCTGGATTTCAGAGGGCTGAAAATTGTCACTTCTGGAAGTGATGACTTTTGTCCCTCAGAACACCTCTGGGCACAGGGGGCAGGTGGTGGCGCATCCCTGGAGGTATGCCCCCCCCCAGGCGCTGATCCCCTCCCCTACTGAGGAGTTGAGAACTTTGTTTTTGGTTCTTGCAAACTTTTCAGTTTCTGAAGAGGCATGGCTGTCCCAAGATCATGATGCAACATGCTAAATGCTGCACCCCTTTTATCTGATGACGTGCTAGCCTCTCCCCCTACTGTGGATTGGAAAAAGAGGAAAACAGAACAACATGTGTGGAGGACGCTCTAGCCCCCGACCCACTGTCTTCTGCTCTGCTCTCATTTTCCTTTTCTAATCCAGAAAATGAGAGGAAGAGGAGAGAAGGCAAGTGGATGGACAGAGATAGCTGACCCCTCCCAATCTGCTGTCTGAGGTGACCGCCTCAGTTGGCCTCATGAATGAACCAGCCCTGGGGGCTTCTGAAGATTTCCCAGTCCTCAGGAACAGATTTTTTGACGGTACAGGTGTATGAAGAGGCAAGGGGAAATAAATGAAAATCACCCCCTCCCTTCCTTATGAAAATTGAGCATTCAGTAAAACTAGGCTGTAATCCTATCTTACTCACCAGAAACAAACATCTTTACTTTTTGGTTAATCTCCTAATTAAAATGCATGTTGTCCCTGAAGTTTTAAAAGGAATAGTTTCATCATCTTCAGTCATAGAAGACTGTGTAGATTAATGGTTCTCATACTTTTCAGTCTCCAGAGCCCTTTACACTCCTAAACAGAGTTTTGGAAAGCCTGACTGGTGTGCGTGCGTGTGTGTGTGTGTGTGTATGTATACAGGTAGCATAATAATATGGTGATTTTCATTTATTTTCTAGCTTTGTGACTGGTTATATGTGAATGATAAGTACTTTCGAAGACCTTTAAACTGTGATGTGCCTCAAGACAAAACTGCTTTAAGTGTTTATGTGCAAGTTCTTGTACAAGATTATCTGAAAACACCTAAAGCCCATAGTAAGTGGTTTATAAATAGAAAGCTCAATTGTTATATGACTAAAGTTGAGAACTATTTAACAAGTCATATGTTTTTCTCACACTTGTTTATATGCAGTATTAGCTGTTGCAAGTCCGAGGAGACGAAGGGGTGTGTCGGCTTGCTCTAGAGGGGATAGCATTCTGCGTAAATTGTTCACACTGGATGCCATCCCATCCTGCTTCTGACATGACCCCATCTCCCCCTGGATCTGTGCACCCCTCTGCGCCACTGACTTTCCAGCATCAGTGGGGCTCCTCTTTGCTGCCTTTGCAAGTGGGGTCTTCCCCACTGTCTGCAGCAGAGGCCTGGAAGCATGCTGCTCATCGTGCTTTTGGAAGGCATTTTACGTGAAGTGCATATCTCACACATTTTCCCCCTCACTGGAGATCTTCAAGCAGCAGCTCAACTAGCACCTCTTGGAGATGATCTGGAGAGGAGGATTTCCTGCTCCAGGCAGGAGGTTGGAGTAGATGACCTTGTGGGCAGTGGAATTCCAACCCTATGATACTGTGATTCTACCACTGTCGTAACGCTAGTTTGAGTCATTATTTATGCTTTTAAAATTTCGAATGACTTCTTTTTTGACTCCTTTATATATGCATTGTTTTAACATGTATTCATTGTATACTGTTCCTTTGTTTTTTAAAAGATTTTTTATGCTTCTCTGAGAATTTCTTGCTTATCTTATATCATTTTCTATTTTTTTTTCCTTCAGTCTCAGACATTGGTCTGTAGTTCAATCTGTAATTCTCCTTTCTCTTGCAAGTCTACAATAATTCCACTGTTAGCTCTTGTTAGCGCTTAACAACTTTCAACTATAGCTGTTTCTCACTTGGCAACCCTGCTTTTGTCACAGTCAAGTCTTTTAACTGTTGCTAATGTTCTGTTCCTACAGGAGGGCTTTCATGCACAGGCCATATTAGGAGTGGTGTTTTCTTTATGATTTCTTTTTCTTGCATGCTCAGGGGCCTCCAACTGTGCAAAAACACTTAGATTGTGGGTTGTCTGGTTTCACTGCCCTGCTGGTTGGCACATGCCTACTATACCAAGATTACTGTTTTACAAAAAATATTTATAAATATAGTAAAAACCTTGTTGCCTGGCACTTGGTTAAGGGCGCAATCCTAACCGGCAGTTAGGCCGGCACAGTTAGGCCAGCAAAGTTTGGCCAGCACAAGAGACACCGTAAAATATGTTGGGATCACTCTCGGAGTCAGAGAGGTCAGCACACAGACGTGCGCCATCCTCCCTGACTCCGGGGGTGGTCCAAACGCGTTTTACGGTGTCCTTCGTGCCAGCCAAACTTTGCTGGCCTAACTGTGCCGGCCTAACTCCAGGTTAGGATTGTGCCCTAAGTGGCCGGTTTGGTTCACTGGAATCTTTGTCCACCGTGCCAGGCAGGTGGAGACTCCAGATAAATGACTGAACTGTTGATTAAGCAAGCCACTGAGGGCCCAATCCTGAATCTCTCCAATGTGATCAGTATGAGCGTACCACTCGTGCTTGTGTTGTACATGTGCCATAAAGCACGTGCAACGCTGGTGGTAAGTGTTTATTCATTAGGGTGTAAGTTTAAGTAAGGGCAGTAAATTTAGCCCTCGCTGGCATTGTGTTCTTTCTGGACTGACCGGGTGGGTGTTCCTGTGTGGGGGAGGGGAGGGGCGGCCCTGTGAGGGGGTGGGACCCGGCAGTGGCTTCCACCGCTGGATCTTATCCCCAGTGGAGACCCTGGATGGAGACCCAGCAAAATATCCAACGATGAGCCAAGGAACCCCATTGCGGGTGGTGGGGCTTTCCCCAGAGAAAGCAGATGAATGTCACCTTCTCCTGGGAAGACCCCAGCGGCTGCCTGGCTGCCACTGGGCTACTGTGGTGCCAGTGGCGGCCAGGCAGTTCTGGATTGGGCTGCCTGGCTGCAACCGTGCTCTTTTTGCTCTTTCACTTATCTGACAGAACTCTCTCTCCCCTCCTGTGAAGCCTTTTTGAGGAATATCATGCGTACCAAAGCAGTAGGGAACATGGTTGACCTGGACTGCTGACAAAATGCTAGTCTTTATATGATGAAATTATGTATCTTAGTTAAAGCACATTTGTTTATAAATATCTGTGAAACACTAAGGGTGCAATCCTAACCTGGAGTCAGGCCAGCAGAGTTAGGCCAGCAGACTTTGGCTGGCACAAGGGCCACCGTAAAGTATGTTTGGACCACTCTCAGTCAGGGAGGATGGAGCACGTCTGTATGCTGGCCTCTCTGATTCAAAGAGTGGTCCAAACGTGCTTTATGGTGTTCCTTGTGTCGGGCAAACTTTGCTAGCTTATCTGTGCCAGCCTAATTTCAGGTTAGGATTGTGCCCTTAATTTGAAAAACTAGCAATTTTTAATTTTTTATACGAACAGGAGATTGCCTTATGCCTGATTGGTTTGAAGTTAGACTTGTGGCTACAATGATTCTTCTCGCTGCAGATGTGGAAGAGATGAAGCATGAACGCAAGTAAGCAGAAGGCTCGTGTTTTGTTTTTCATATTCTGCAACCCACAAACTACTTTAGCAGTCTTTGTTCTATTAGGTTTAGTGTACACAGTCCTAGGAAGAGTTAAAGCTGAATGGCATAGTGCAGTGCTTCCCTAATTCCCTTATATGGAGTTGAGACCATTGTAAGTGTATGTGGGGGAGAGGCTATGGCAGTGATGCAATCCCCATGATTGTGCTGCTCTGTGTGTGTGTGTGTGTGTGTGTGTGTGTGTGTTTCTACTTCCCTGCTAAGGGAGTGCCGGCCTTCACAGGGTGAGGGGAGCCCCACAGATGCCTCTGCAGGGCTCCCCAAGCCTTCTACAGTAAAAAAAATCAAACCCATGAAATACACTTTCGATCAAAAAACAGAAGTGGTTTTCTAGTGTATTTTTTGCTGTTTACTTAGGCTTGGGGAGCCTGCAGAGGCAACTGTGGGGTTTCCCTTTCCTTTGCAGGCCAGCACTCCCATAGGTAAGTAGAAAAAAACCCTCCCCCTGGCAGCAGCACGATTCTGAGGATGACATTGTGCCTTCCCGTCCCCTCTGCCCCTTAAAGGGACATGGAAAAGTGCTTCCCTGGCTGTTGAGTTGCAATCCACCAGTTTGGGAAGCATTGGCATGGTGCAAATGTTGTGTATAAGAAATAGCCTTAGATTAAATCCCTCAGTTCTTAAAGTTGGAGGGTTAAGAAAGAATTGGCAATGGGTATAGATGTTTTGGGATTGATCAACGGTTGGATCTGGTACAGGGCAATTAAAAAATGGACCTAAGTACAGAGGTACAGTGGGCCTGATCATTTTTGAGACTTGAAAGTGATCTGGGAGTTCATGTCACATCCACCCTTCTTCCTCTTCCTCCCATCATCTCTGGTCAAACAGATTTTACAAATTCTCAAAACAATACAAAAATTGCTAAGGGGAAAAATGGGATAAGTACCACTAGCATGAGTTCTTCTTTCAAACTGCCTTCAGGTTTCTGAAAGAACACCCCCCCCCCATCACCTGTGCCTGGCCACTAATGCGAGTAGACTGCCAGACACGTACAACACTGGGAACACAGTTGGTTCTGGATCTTTCCATGAGACGCTATTCCTACTAAATGCATAGAGTAGGTTGAGGTGCCCTGTCTTGCTTTTTACTGCGTGGAAGGTATAAATGTGGCTTTACTAACAGTAACCTGCCTTCCATCTAATATTAGAGAATGCACCTTATGTACCAGATGTCAGCAAAGCAGACAGTAGAATATGTTTCTCTTTTCAATGTTTGTTTTGTGTAGTGGCAATGGCAGCACAGAACGGATTGAGCTGAAGGCTCTCCTAAACCCTCTGCTGGATGTCTTGCTGAAACTTGGCACTAACCCCTACATCTCAACACTGAAAACTGATAAAAGCCTACAGCTGCTATTGAAGTTACTGCTGACTTGTCCGATCAAATGTTCCAGTCCACAAGTTGGTTAGTGATACCTTCAAATCTTTTCAGTCATCTTCTTCTACCTAATATCAGGCTATTAACAAATAGTTCAACAGCCAATAACAACTCATTCTGAAACAGTAATTAATGTTTTTTTTTCAAGTCAGATGAAAGCTTTCAAAATATATCTAATAAGGAATTAAAATATCTGTAACAAAGCACCTAAATATAGATGTGGGGAAAAAAATAGGCATTCTAAACCACAGTGATGCGAAAAGTTGCTAAACTTGCACTTAGATTAGGAACTTAATTTTCTTATGCTAGCACAGAATGAAATCCAGGAAGCGGCTCTCAAAGATTTTTTTAAAATCAACATTTTCAACATGTTATTTTGGCGGATTAAGTTCTTATCCATAATAGCCTCCCAAATTTCTCTTCAGAAACTTGGAAATCAGAATGATAAATAAGAGATTTCACCATTATCACTTCACCATTATCATTTCACCATAAGAGATTTTAAAGTCATAGTATGACTTTGGATTTCAGCTTTGGCAGTTTCTGTCTTTTTGTACAATATAGCCAATTTAATTTTTTGTTCACTGTGGGCATTAAAATAATAGGGCAATCCTACGCCTAAGTGATGCTGGGATCCCTATTCCATTGGTGCAATGTCTGAACAACCTATCATATCGTAGGTTTATCACAAAGTGGGAAGGGGGGAACAAAGTATGTACAACTCCACAGAGGCACAGCCTTCCCAGTAATTCTGTGAGCATCCATGGGGACCCCAACAGTATGCACCTGTCATGGAATGGCTACTGACAATGGCCTTGTGTTGGTCAGATGAGCATGGAGCATCTGCTAATGCAGGAAAGAGTAATACTGTGTCAGCCACTGCCATGACAGTGGGATACCCCACACACAACCTGTCTGACACAAGGGCACCATACCACCGCCCACTCACACAAACACACACTATTAAGAAAAATCTGTTCCATTGCAGCAGGGCAAGGGAGGGAAGATAGCTCCTGTGGGAAGCAGCAGGTTCATATACACAAGTCTCCCCAGGTCAAGGTCCCTGAGGGGTAGTCCCATCAGCCTGAAGAAACCTTTTTGCCAGGAGCCAAACAGACAAGCCCTAAGGAGGGCCGCAACAGCACTCACCAACACTTGTGCATAGGATCCTGACTGGGAGTCAGGCGAGGCAAGAGGCTTGCTATAACTGTCACGCTTACACTTTTTAGCACTGGCCAGAAACACCAGGGCAGAGACAAAAGAGGAGAATAATTTTGAACCCTGCAGTGGCCATTTTACAAAAGAGTTCTAGATTAGTATTTGGCCAGCATTAGCAATGATTGGCATACCTGGCATTTACCAAGAGAGAGCAGATACACCCTAGTATTACCTGTTGCAAAACGAAGGCCCAGCTCCTAGGTGACCTTGGGTCAATCACTGCCTCACAGTCTCCTGTACCTCACAGGGAAAAAAGGAGGAGAGGAACCACGTATACTTCCCTGAGCTCCTTGGAGGAAGGGTGCTATAAAAATGTGAAAATATATAAATAAATGTATGGCCAACTTCTGGAGCATGAAAGGACCTTGGAGAGATCTAGAAGGGTTTAGTATATGATTGCTGTCCACTCCTCACATTACGCCCACATCCCTCACAGGCGTTTCCACCTTTGCCGGGCTTACGTTTGTTGAAGTTGCATTGGTGGCAGTGGTATAGTGGCACGGTTGGAAGGATTGAAGCTATACTGGTGGAGTTTAATTTCCACTGGTTCAGATGTAATAGTGCCAATGTCCAAAGATACACACCCTAGCCTATCGTAATCATGCTTGCATTTCTGATGCATGGAGTTGGGCTGTCTACCAGGTTTGTATTGTACAACTTTAACTTACATTGCATTATTACAATGGATTTTTGTGCAGATGGACTCATGATGTTTCTCCAGAATTCATTTCTTACGACCACAGAAAGTATTTTGGATTTCCTCCTCAGAAGACTTACGGCAAATGAATTAAATACTGTAAGTATTTGATGAAGTTCTATTCACTCTTATACAGAGAGGTAAACCAAGTGGTGTTGGAGGTTGGGCTCTGGCCAAGAATCCTTTCCCATCAAAGGGCCCACTTGCAGATGTTAGCTCTCAATACTAGTAGTAGTAGTGCCCTGTGTGCCATGCGGGGGTGGGTGGATGCCGGGGGGGCGGGGGAGTGCACAGCAGCAATGCTTTGCTCCAGGGATGTCAGCAACCTCGTGCCTGCATTGGGTAAGAGTATTTTAAAAGGGCCTTAGTCTGAAGTGCTTAGAAAACGATCTGAAAGATAAATAATTTTTTCTTGGTTTATGCTGAGGATCTTCATGTAATCTCTTACTGTGAGTCTTATAAAATATGAGAAGGTACAAAAGAGTTTTATTTCATTTCTAAATTGTACAGCTGATTGGCTTATTTCGAAAATAATCACCCTTTGGCGTGGAGTGGGCATTTTCCATTCTCATCATGCAGAAGGGGGTGCCTTATTAAAGATGGTGCCAGTTGCAATATGTGCTTGGATAATTTAAAACAAAAAGAGAATAATTTTTTAAATATTGTTAGAGATATATGCAAATCATACAGAAATTTGCATATGAGCAAATGAGCAAAACTCATTTGCATATGAGTAAAACTCATTTGCATATGAGCAAAACTCATATGATTGACTAGGATTTCTTAATTCAAGTGAGCTCTAGTTACAAGAAGGCAGTGTTGTGACTTGCTTCCCTGTGCTGTTTCATGATTACTTTCTTTGGAACCTTGTTTCACATCTGTACTTACCTGTTCATCTGTACTTATAATTGATACAAACGCTTGTGAGGAGAACTATTAGACCTATGTCCAAAGAATCACCGTTTGAGTTCTATGTGCTTCAAAGGGCTTTCTCAGCTAGCTAGTCAGCTCTGTGGAAAACCACTTTTGAAATGGGGAGCCTGTCAGAAGTTTACAGTGCTGTTCAAAGGGAAAGTGTCAAAAATGATGTTGGACTTGTCTAAAGTATAGCAGTTATTTTGCATTTGTCCTCTTCACCTACAAAGTCTTGTGTATTAAACTACTGTATTGTGCAAGCTTTTCAAGGTAAGTTTTTTTAAAAAATGGAAGTTGTGATAAACTTACCTTTTCATTTTAGATAGCTGATCTGGAGCGCTGTAATTTATATCTAACGGTGTTATCAGAGCTAATGAACTTCTGCTCAATCAATAGCTGGAAAAAGGGGCCATCTATCTGCAATTTCATGTCCTCTCTGATAAATGCCTCTCTCTACCATCTGCAGGAAATAAGTAGTGAAAAGGTAATGTTTAAACAATTTTTTTTGTAAAAAATAATTAAGTCATAATCCTTATGCATAACACAAATATTTTCTTCAAAATTGCCCTTCTGAAGGGTCATAAAGCACTGGGACAAGTGCAGCTTAGCTGTGAAAGTGACAATGATATTGTTCTTTTTACAGTAGACTATATACTTTAGAAACTGCTCTGAGAGATAAACATAGATTTAGCAAAGTGCTATTTTCCTGAAATGTTATAAAACAATAAGTTAGAACAAATCCCATTTCTCAGTGAACTCTTACAGTAATAGTAGAATATATAAATATGGAACATTATCTAGAGAACCTTGAAATTAGCTCCGTGAGCTCAACTACCACCCAAGTGAACTGCTTTTGACAATGGTTTGCCATTTCAGAACAAATTTGTGATAGGGCATGATTGCCGGCTCTTCAAAGCAAAAACAAAACACATTGTTGGGCAAAAGCTTGTTGTATATCAACCGCCATAAATCACATCCATGTCACCTAGGAAAAAGAGGCTCACTTGTTCTTTTATTGCCAAATACAGAGAACTTGCAAAGCATGCAGTTGGCTTGAATGGTGGACAACAAAACATTCTAAGCTTGACTGTAAAGGCAAAAATATTGTTAATAGATGAGCCCAATTATGGATTGCATACATTCTTACAACTTTATTTCTTTCTATCAATTCTGTTCTCTCCAAACAAGACCTGGTTCTTCGTCTTCCCAACTGTTGTGCCTTCTAGTTCAAATCTTCATATTCTTTCACTTAGCCATCTACCCATTTTGTACTGAATCTGCATTTGTGTATCTCTTTAAAACCATTTCTCAAACACAGCTAGGGTTTGGTCAAGAAAGTTTGTGCCTATCCAATATATTGCCTTCTCTACTGAAAAACGCTGTGTTCCCACTCCAGAGATAAGGCAACCTATTATTAAAGCCAACTGGCAGTTTAATTCCTTGTTTGCTGAGGCAGGGACAATTAAATGGGACTTAGTAGGCCCATCCCACTCAATATCGGCAAAGTAGCTAAACGTTGATCTCTTATTGGGGAAGGCAAGGGTTCAAATGTGAAGTAATGTATAAGTGTAATGGTCAAAATATGTGTAAAACACTTTTAATCTATATTCAAAATGTGAGGAATATTCTTATTAATAAAATCCTTAATTTTTTTTATGAGACAACATTGTGATTTATTTTACATAAGGAAATTTCCTTTCTGCCTTCTCTTTCAGGAAGTAAAACTTGGGGAACAGATTCAGAAAGTAGTAAGCATGGCATCATTAAGTGTTGTTTGTGACATTATTGGACAGAAGCCAGATCTTCAACTTCAGTCTCTACCAGCTGTCGACACCTTAAAAACTGTTATTTTATGTGCACAAGTTAATCCTGTATTAAAAAAGCCCTGCAGTTTGGAAAACAATAGGTATATCACATTGCTTAGTAAATCTTTAATTTCCTTGAAATACTATTCTTTGAACTTTTAAAAGTCCTACTTTAACCAGAACAATGCAGGATAGAGGTTTGTGTATTATTTTATGTATTATGTTTGTGTATTAATTCCTAGGATGTTTCATTACCCCATTTCCTAGTGGGTAAAAATTTCAGTGCTTAGTATTTATCTTAAGCACACTTATTTGGGAGAATGTTCAAGTAAATGTCTGTAGAGTTGTAATAATGAAATACAGGCAGGCTCTGGTATCTGCGGATTCAGTTATCTGGAGGGCCTTCTGCATTGTGTTTAGTGTTTCTTGCTTTAAACTTGTTTAAACAAAGCAACACAACCAGCCTGCACTGTTGAAGGCTACTAACAGGAAGCAGGACAGGACTGAATGGGGAAGTGTGTCTTTGGTCCTGGACCACTTGAGGCTTTCAACACTATCAGCAACACTATTCTCCTGGGACGGTTGGCTAAATCGAAATTTGGAGGCATCTTTGTAATGGATGACTCCCAGCTTCACTTCTCCTTCTCATCATGCATGGGAACTGTTGAGGTCCTGGAGCACTGTCAGGAGGCAGTTAGGGACTGGATATGGATTAACAAGCCAAAATTATGGGCTATTCATCTTTCCAGTGCCAATGCAGCCCCAAGGAAAGCAAATTGGATAGGATTTGGCCCTAAATCTGCTGAAATCAGAGGTGCTCTTGGTTCAGAGATGCAGGTGTTGGATGCATCAACCTGTTCTGCATGGGGTTGCACTCACTCTATAAGAGAAGGCTCACAGCTTAGATTCCTGAATTCTTTGCTCCTGAATTCTCTACCAGGTGGCAGCAGTGTCTGGGCTTGAGATACAGCATTTAATTTTTCAGAAATATCAAACTTTTGGGACAGGGAGCTATTTAATTTATTTATTTCTTTGTTGAAAAGCAGTATACTGTATATTTTTAACAATAACATGTTTTCATAAATAACGAGTCTTGATTAGTAATTTGAATTTAGTCTACTTTTCTTTTGAGGTAATATACCAGGAGAGGTGAGGGATAGCGGCTAAGAACAGGGCATTCTCGGTGGTGGTGCCTCGCTTTTAGTATTCCCTTCCTCTGGAACCAAGAATGGCTCCCTCCTTGCAGACTTTTCAGCAGGGCCCTGAGACCCTTTTATTTGTGAAAACTTTTACTGACACTGTGGGCTGGCGTTTTTATTGAGCTGTATTTTAATATTGGGGTCCAGGGTGTTTGTATTATTTTTTAATTGTTTTAAATTTTTTTAGTATGGTTTTTACTGTAATTGTATTTGTTTTATGTTTTTAAATTGTTAGCTGCCTTGGGTCCCCTTCAGAATGGGAGAAATGTAGGATAGAAATACAGTTAATAAATAAATACATAGTGACATTGTCCTCCCTGTTCAAATAAATCACAGTGTTTAAGATGGACTGAAAGTATTTTTAACTTTTACAGTTCCTTTGAGGAGCCAACGTCTCACCAAGGATGGGGAAAAATTGTAGCACGCTACATACATGATCAGTGGGTTTGTCTTCGGTTTATTCTCAACGATTATCAAAACGTTTTCAAGGACAAAAACTTGCAGCAAATTTTATCTGATCAAAAATGTGCAGAAATTCTACAGTTTGCACTGGAAGCCATAACAATTCTCCCTTCTGACCATGTTTTACCTGTGTTTCATTGCATGAAAATACTGGTTTCCCAGGTAAATGATTTATAGCAATGTATAGCTTTATGAAATAGTTTGATATTTCTTAAAAATTAAATGCTGTATCTTTTTTTGTTTTTAGCTTCTGGGAATGAC
The DNA here is from genome assembly GCA_029204185.1 of Lerista edwardsae. Taxonomy (NCBI): domain Eukaryota; kingdom Metazoa; phylum Chordata; class Lepidosauria; order Squamata; family Scincidae; genus Lerista; species Lerista edwardsae. The sequence goes on along the minus strand of JAJKFI010000018.1, from coordinate 11,602,582 downwards.
TGAATCCCTGTGCATAGAAGCTTTTGATCTCACATGGAAAATTATATCTTCCCTTAGTAACACACAGCTGATATTTTGGCCTAATTTAAAAGCTTTTGTTCAGTTTGTGTTTGATCCTGAAGTTCTTGCTGCAGCAGCAAAGAACAAGAGCCAAGCATACACAAAAATAAAAGAGGTGAGTGTTTAAGAGCTGCTGTTTCTTTTTGTGAGTCTTCATCATATTATGTTTCTTTAACACACAGTTCCTTTTTTATAATTGAGATTTTATTAGCTTTTTCTGTTATATAGGGGTGTGTGCGTGCATGTGTGTGCACACGTTCACGTGCGCGCACCTCTTCATATCCATGTCCAAACTGGATAGAAAGGACTAATAGAAATATTGGGTTGGAACCTAACTTTTCGCAGAGTGCTGCTTCATAATTGGAAGCTCCTTTTGGGGGTGAAAGGAGAGTTGTGCTTGTACAAGGGGTTCTCTCAGAAGCGGAAGGACCCCTTCCATGAACCCATTTCTCCTGTTCCTAGAAGGTGCTTTCAATAACAGAGCAACGCACAGGTTAGGATCCAGCATGTCGTTATTCATAACTGGATCCATGCACCCTGTAGCTTTATAAAAGTTGAAACAATCGCCCACCCCATTTACAATAATTTAAGCTTTATGTACTTATGGACAGTGGTTGGGATCCTAATCTTGCTGTGGCACTCTGTAGCCAGGAACCCTCCTGTGACTGGAAGGAGCTTCTGACCATGGAGTGCTGCAGAATAAGAAGTTAGGATTTAACCCTGCAAGTGGATTTTGTTTACCTCATATAAATGTTGACATCATGTGAGATTGTAGAAAGAAAATGCGAACCAGACGCTGATACACAAAATTTGAGCATTTTGTACTGCCCTAGATACACCTATCAATGTTCACTTATTTTACCAAGTTGCTAAAACTGAGGAACTAGCATTCCAGCAGCGAAACGGTCTTTATGGCTGTCAAGCGACATGCCATTTTGCATAGCTGGGTCACTACTGCAAGCAGTGAGTGGCCGTCACCGCACACCAGCAACATTCAAACAACCAAAAGCTGAATTGGGCTGTATGTTGAATATATATCTGTGCTTATCCTAGGAGATCAAGTATGCATGTCCATGTGTTCTCTTTCAGATCATGTTCCAAATGATTGAAATGTCTTCTACAAGGACTGGAGTCTTTAATATGCTATTAAGTTATTGCTGTCAAACTTGGATACTTCCTTCTTTTTGCAACACAAGTGCTGTAGAAAACGCCTTTTCAAATGCTGGCAATTATAGTGAACTTCTCATAGAGGCTTGTGTATTTGGAACTGTTTTCAGGCGTGATCAGAGGTAAAAAAAACCCTCAGTTTTTTTTATTTTTATAAAGTTTTTATTGATTTTAAAATAAGGATACAGTATAGGGTAATGGTAACCTTGGGGAAAGGGAATATTAAGGGTTTTGTTGTGTATATGAACTATATTTGGTTTTATGGTGGATGGATACAATAAGTAACAATACTGGAATTTATTTAAAATCTTAAATTCTCTAATTGTTTTTCTCCACTTTTTAAATCCAAATTAATGTCAAGACTCATTCAAGAGGTGTGTGCCTTTATAGAAAATCTTGGAGATAAATGTGCAGCAAATGTTGTTACAGAAAGGTCAGTATTTATTCGTCTGGTCTGAGTAGTGGTTAACATTAATTGTAGCTGTATCTTTCAGTTTTTGCACCCTCTGTTCAGTTTTGCACCCTCTGTTACTCAGTATTCAAAAGTTCAATTGTACTTTTTGACAATGATGATCATACTTTTTCTAGTTTCATAAATGCGTGCCTTTAAATAAAATTGTGGATTTCACTAAAATGCATTGTGGTCACTAAAGTTGACATATTACAGTACTTTTTCTTCTGAATTGTGTTTCCTAGTGCAGTGGTTCCCAGTCTGATGGGTCATGACCCACCAGGTGAACATGAGTCACGACCCACCAGGGGAATAGGAAAAGGGTAATTCCCCTTTAAGGGGAATGGCCCAGAAATCTGCAGCAGCATGATCTCCACGATTATATTGCTGCCAGGCAGGGAATGGGTTTTTCAACTCACCTGGGGGTCATTGTGGCTCTCAAGAGGGTCTGGGGATCCTGCATCCCCCTCTGCAGCCCTCCTGGCAGCACAACTGTTTATAAAAGGGGAAAAACTACTTCTGGTTTTGCGATGAATATCACAAGTGGGTTTTTCCCCTTTTTTAATAACAATTCTAAGCCCCAGGGAAGGCTGCAGAGTGGGTTGCAAGTTCCCTAGACCCTCTAGAGAGCCATAGCAACCCCCAAGTGAGTTGAAAAGCCCCTTCCCAGCCTGGCAGTCGCACAATCATGGAGATCACGCTGCTGCCCTCCCCCACCCAATTTCCTTTCCTTTCCTCATTTTGTACTCACAACAACCCTGTGAGGTTGAGAGAGGGTGACTGGCCCAAAGTTACCCTTCATTGCTGTGCATGTATTTCAACCTGGATCTTCTGGGCCTAAAACCAGCTCCAGAATTACTATGCCATCCTGGCTCTCATGCACATCTTTTCAGGTAGTCATCTTTTCCCCCCTCTAGATTTTAGCTATGGCTTTTGTTGATATAGTCTGCCTGGGATCCAAAGAAACAAAAGGAAACCATGTGTTAGTGCTGTGCTATGAAATGTTGCATAAGTCCTAACAAAAGACTTGTTTGTGCAATATTGGATTGTATCAGACTGCATCACTGTATGAGAAACATGCTAAATAAGATATAGGCTGTAGCATATACAGTGGGAGATAAAAAAGCTCTTGAGAGAGAACCTTTTTTCAAAATTTTATGTGAGAGCTTGTAGAAATCGAATAACTTTGGATGTGGGATAATTTTCTCAGGCAACACTTGTCTGCTAGGTCAGGACAATCCCATAATCAGAAGAATCTTGTTTGCAGAAAGGCGCGGATCCAACCTTTTTAAAGGGCTTCTCTATAGATAGACATCTTTAGCAGGATTCATTGTACAGTTGCAAACGTGATGCCGATAGGCACTTAAAACACTCTTTTCAGGTAACTGGTGGTGTTCTAACGTTTCTGACCATAGCATCTAAATGGAGGAAACTAATTTCCCAGAAATAATAGGTGGCTACAGTCCATGTGAACTTTGACTGGCCCCCATACATTTCCCATCCCTGTTGAGTTCTCAGGAATAGAAAAGAGAAGCTGTGAGACAGCAATTTATTCTGCAGGTATGTTTTTCATTAAATGAACTCTGATATAGAAAGTAACTTTTTCCCCTTAGGGAAATAATCTCTGTTAAATAGTTTGCTACATTGGCAGGTGTTTGTGCTTTACCTTAATTGTAACAACAAACCATAGTTCTCTTATACATACAATGATAGGATGCCTTTAATTTTTAATGCTATACTGAATATTACATCCTAATATCTAATTCTCATATATGTACTATACTGTATTACAGTACGAACAGAGATGACCATTACGTGAGAATTTGTGCCATCAAATTCCTGTGCTTGCTAGATGAGACAAATGCATTGCACAAGACGTTTATTGAAGACTTTGTCATGAAACTACTTGATAACGTAAGAATCTATTTGTGGTGCTTCATTATTCTAGGGCTGCTCTGGTTGCTGGCCTCAGTGCTTACCTTTCTATCATCCACTAACCCCTAACTATCATTCAGGTTCAGCTATTTTCAACTATTATAGAGCAGCACGTTCGTGTACCACAACCGGCCATGGATGTGCTGTTGGAATTTGGGGGAGGATCATTTTATTAGTAGGGTCATTGGAGAATGAGAGCCCCTCGCCAGCAATGTGGTATGTCTTGCCAATTGTCAAATAACTGATGATGTGCCTTAACAGTTTTAGCGCTTTGTCGTGAGCTGAAAAGGTTGAAAACAACCTCTAGTAGCTCAACTGTGATCATATTGATACCTGATAGTGCTACCCTATTGCAGATTCATACCTGACCTGCTCACCAAGTGGGAGGATTGCATCCTTTATTTCTTGGCTTTTTTTTTTTTTTTTGCAATAATTACAGTTTGTGATTAAGAGAAGTTAAAAATATTGGATTGTTTCAAATAATGCTATTGCCACTCATTCCACTATGAACAGTTCAACAAATCCTTTCATTGTATATTAGTTGTGTACAGTACAGTTTTTACTCCAGCTCGTCATAAAAATTGATTTGAACAATGTTTAATAGACTAAGGCTGAAATGCTATGCACACTTGCCTGGGAGTAAGTACCAGTGAAATCAGCTGATTTACTTCTGAGTAGGCATGGATAAGTTTTAGCTGAAAGGCTGTAATTCTATACATATTCACATGAGAGTAAGCCCCATTTGAATGTACAGCCCAATCCTAGCTAAATATCATTAATTGAAGAATTTATGCCCTGCCTTTCCCATGCTGAAGTAAATGCCCAAGTTGGCATTTACCAATACCAAATACCACCCGACGCAAATGCTGCAGCATCAAGGAGGAATGTGCTGCATCCTAGGGGGGCAATTGGAGAGCTCTCCTTGGGGTAAGTGAACTTTTGTTCACTTGCCCTGGGGAAGCCTCCCATAGTCCCTATGTGACTCCTTGGTCTTGAACCAGCTAATTTACTAGTACAGGACTAAGGCATGGAAAGCCAGTGGAAAAGGAGAGGGATAGCTGCATACTCATCCCACTGAACCCACTGCGCCCTCATTCTGTATCCCTCCCCACTGAGAAACTCCCTTGTTCCCATTCTGCTTGCCCCCACATCTACCTTTCGTCAGTGGATGGTGGCCTGGCTGCTGGCTCATGTGGGGGGCTGCCAGCAACTATACTGGTGGCCTTGCTGCGCTGGCTGGCATTGCCAGGGCACTTCCACCTTGATCCTGCCTGCATAACCTGTGTTCTACCTGTAGAGGTTGGGCTGTATGTAGGCATGCATAGAATTGGACTGTCAGTAAACCAACAACTTACATCATTTGTTGAAAGGTTGTTTGAAAGCTTGAGTATTAGTTCATATCATATTGGCACAGTAGAAGATATTGTGTAATTTTTTTGTCCAAAATTGAAACAATCCTATGTAATGAACCTTTGATCCATCAGTGTTTATATTCTTTGCAGGGAGAATTGATGTCCAAGTCAAAAATTCGCTATTATGCAAACTCCTTACAACACAGAGTTAAAAACAGATTGTGGCAGACACTTCTAGTTCTTTTTCCAAAACTTCATGAGGTACAATTTATTTTTTAATTAAAACATTAATGTGTTTTATCATGGTTGAATAGAATGTTTAACCAATTCTTCTGGTGTGGTGTGAGCACTATTGCCATTCCAGACCCTGCACTGGGCATTTTTTGCAAAGGAAATAAGAAATTACTGCCTGAGCATTACTTATCTCTGATGTAGCTTATCTTTCTTGCTCCAATTGCTAGTAGCTAGGAGTCTCTAGGATTCTATTCACACAGCATAGCAAGTTGCTTAAATGGACCATCCTTATGGCCTCTCCAGTTTAAACTAAAGTTAGTCATCATTAGGCGAGAAATCTCTTTTAAGTTCTGTGAACTGTGCAGGATGTTTACTGAAGGGTTTTGTTTTTAAAATGTAATTATTTGATGCCTGTTATGTTGTTCAGGATCTTTTAACAAGAATTGTTGACAGGATCCTTCAAGCTGGATATAGCAATAATCAAGCATCTGTAAAGTATTTAATAGAATGGATGATCATCTTGATTCTACACAAGTTTCCCCATTTTCTTCAAAAATTCTGGGATTGCTTTCATTATGTGAGTAACTAAGGATTTAGACATGTAATGGGAATGATATGAATACCAATATAAGACAAACTTATATGTGAGCAAAACCCCTTCACTGTTTTTATTGAATACTCAGATTATGCAGCTGCATTGATTCTTTTGCTTACATGGATTTATTTAGCTAGAATGAGCTTTTTTTGCGTGTGCGCATTTAGAATATTTATGGTAGAAAGTAATATGTTATTCCTTTACCTAGGTTTCTGCGCTGATTTCCAATTATGCTCAGTATGAATTTTTATGTTCTAGTGCTAATTTTTCAGACAGTGCTACTTCTTGGTTCCCATCTCTGTGTTTTGCCATGCTCCCAGGTTGCCTAAAACCACATCACTCTCTGCGTACTCTCCTCCTCCTTTAGGAGCACCCTTCCCTACGACAATGCTTTTTCTGAGACACACACACAAAACAAAACAAAACGCCGCCTTACCTCACATTATAAGGCCTCACCTTACTATCAGTTTCAAACACTTATTTCCATCTTTTGAATCTTTCCTGCTAATTAGCATGTGTGATAATGCAGATTATAAATTTACTTGTGTGCTCACAGTGTTTACTTGTGTGCTTACTTGTGTGCTCACAGTGTCACACTATTTAAATGTCTGTTTAAACACTGTTTAACAATGTCTAGGGCAGTGTATTCAAATCTTTTAGACTGGGACCCACTTTTTAGAATGGCACTTGTGTCGGGACCCACCGGGACTGATGTCATTTACCTGGAAGTGATGTTGTGGCAGGATGTGACATCATCAAGCAGGAAGTGCTGTCATTATAACAGAATAAAATGACACTCCTGAAATGTAAACTGGCATTCTTGGTCTGTAGCAATTGTACAACCATAAAACATCCCTGACAGAAAGCAAGATATGATGTAAAAGCACTGAACTGGAAACAATTTTTTTTTAAAAACATCACTTGAAAATTCTGTTAATACTCACAAAAGGAATCTATCAAGAGTAAGGTCTGCAGTTTCCAAGATGGCTGCTCCCAGCTTTTTGCAACCCACCTGATCAGGTCCCAACAGTATGAATAACGCTGGTCTAGGGCACTGTTTAAATGTCTAGTAGTCACAACAAATCTTTCCAAAGGACTTTATCTCATACAGTGAATTCATTTCAGGGAATATACAGAAACATGGTTTTCATGTAATTGTTAGCATATCATTAAGGATGTATTTAATGGATATTCCCCCTAATCCTCAAGGGGGAAAAATAGTTTTTCACAAGGTGTGCTTAAAACATAATAAAACCAAACAAACCCTTTTTGCATACGCTTAAGGCAGACTTAATTCTGACCATCATATGCCAAGAGGGGTTTAGGGCTCCTGGAAAATGTTCATTGCAAGATCCTAAAGCACTGTATAGGTACTTTTAGAGGTGCATGCATCTCTCTTAGGAGGTAACCTGCCTCTAACTAATAGTTTTCAAGGTAAGATCAAAATGCGGGAATATAGTGGTTTAATTAATGAAGGCTCAAATGACTGTTGCTATGTTCAAATCTAGTATAAAAGGTATAATCAAAGAATTACATTGTGAAATCTTGGTAGTGATATATGGTTTACTTTTCAGGGTGAAGACCAGCTTAAAACTAGTATTTGCACCTTTTTAGCAGTGCTGTCACATTTTGATGTAATTCTCCAGAATGTATCTGAGAAAGTAAGTGACAATTGTTGAAATAGTTCATAAGATTTTCTTTCCTTAAAGGAATAATTCTCAAGCTTTTTAGTACTGGGACCCACTTTTTAGAAGGGCAATCTGTCCGGGACGCACCAGAAGTGCAGTCTTTGTGTTGCCAGAACTTGCAGCTTTCCTGAGAAAGGTTGTTTCTCAGCCATTTTCCAAAAGCAAAGGGAATCTTAAAGCAAAAAAAACCTATTTACAACCTTGACACAAGCAAAATAACAACACAGCTCTCCCCCTTTCCGAAAATATCTTCCCATATTTTCAATTAAGGGTGCCCTAGGTGCTACATGACTCACCTGAAATTAGCTTGCAACTCGCCTAGACCTGATTCTCAATTTGAGAAACACTGTTTTAAAGCATTTCCATAGAATGAATATTCTTGAGCAGCCGCCTTCTTTAAGACAGTATTTCCAAATTATTTATAACCTTGTATTACTGTAAGTATTCAGACTATAATAAATAGTGAGATAACATGTGGGCTATATAAGCTGAAGAGTAAATCTAATGTCTTGGTACAAGACTCCTTGATACAATTTTGATTATCTTCCAGCTTATTCAGTGCCAAGTATAAAAGATTTCATATTCAGGAATCAGATGAATTGTATTTATGTAATTTCTTAACATTGCTATGTATCAATTCAGAACTCCCAGCTAACCAGTGCTTTTCATTCTAGATTTCAGCTTTGAAGAAAGCCCTTGTTGTTGTCCTGCAGTGGTGTTTTCATCACAATTTCAGTGTTCGGCTGTATGCTTTAATTGCTCTTAAGAAGATATGGGGATTGTGCAAAGCATTGCATGTGGATGATTTTGAGACTTTAACTCCTGTTATTGAATGTAGTCTTGATCAAGCAGAAAATATGCATGGAACAGGGTTAGTTCATATTTATTTAAAATGCTTCTTTTCCTTTTTTTCCCCCTTGCTGATTGCCATAGATCTGATGATCCTCTTGAAATTCAAAAAGACTTTTTAGACTGCTAGGGATGAATCTAATCTTCCCAGAAGGATTTGGTTATTATAGTTGTGATGGCTCATTTGACTATGTCAGTGATGGCAAACCGTTTTGGGCTCAGCGTGTCAAAACTTAGGAAAATGCTTAACTTGACTCTGCTGGTGTCAGCCCTCTTCCCAAACGAAAGAGAAACAATTCTATATACTCATTTATTTAAACAAAAAATACAGTCCAATCATGTGTGGTGCTATGTGTTATATAAAGAAACGTCAAATAATTACAAAAAGGAAAAATGAGTAAAACAAACTCAGTTTTTGTCAGGTATTGGTGAATGCTGGTGTGTCCCCCCGAACGTTGTGGTGTGTCCCCTTCGACACGCGTGTCATAGGTTCGCCATCACTGGACTATGTTATTTAGCAGCAACAGATAACACAAAGGCCCTAACCCTATCCAATTTCCCAGCACTGATGAAGTTGCAATGCAGCCCTGAGGTAAGGGAACATTATCTTGAAGGAGGCCTCTGTGACTGACCCCTCCACCGCATGACCCTGTGCGCATGGCTGCACCAGCACTGGAAACTGGATAAGATTGGGCCTAAAATGGTCTGAAGATCTTTTAAATAATAATTTTTTAAAAAATGCAAGAAAGAAAATTAAACAAAGTGGCTCTTTTTGATTAATGACTTGCATTTCACTTATTTGAAGAGTGTTCTTTTCCTTGTTAGGAGTAAACGGGATGGAAGAATGCTGGGTTGGGTTATGGACTAAAAGAGAGGAATTGTAGAGCAGTTTATGTCCTCTCTGAGAGACTGTGAGGTGAGGTTAGTCTAAAAGTGTTGGGTTAAGCTGGAATAATTTCAGGTCTGAAGGAGTGTTGCGTGGTGAAACTGATGTGGCAAGGAATAACAGTATCTAGGTTGGGGGTTGTTTGGTGTTGTATACTGAACAGATGTACAACATGATCCTAAGCATAACTTCCCTTGAAAGGAAGTTATATGAGTTCAGTGGGTCTTATAGTGGGCCCTCCTTATCCACAGACTCAATATCTGTGGAGTCCACCATCTGCAAATCCCTCCCCCCGCCTCGAAGAGGCAACTAGAAGCAACTTCCAGTTCAAGCCTGCTACTTCTGCCTCCCCGTGCTGCAGAGCACCTCCCGGATAAGAACCAGACGTTGCTTCTGGTTGTGTCCTGGAGGTATATTGAGGAAGTGGAGAGGCCTATGGGGTAGGCCGCAGGCCCATCATGACCTCCGCAGGTTCTGTGGTGCCACAGCCCTGCCCCCACTGAGACTCCAGCACCCATGGAATTTATTATCCTCAGGGGTTTCCGGAACAAAAACACCATGGATGATGAGTGCCCACTGAATTTACTGTAGTTATGCTTAACCATTTGGAGAGAGAATTTCCTCCCTTAAATTAGAGTACAAGATGTCCCAAATCCTTAAAATAAGGTAGGCTATACATGCCTTATTTGAAGTTATTGCTTCAAATAAGTTATTACTGCAATATTACCTTTCTGAGGCATAGTACTGCTTCTGTATATTTCAAAGTTATTTGAGGCAGGAGATTCTTATGCAAATTCTACTGTACATAACACTTCGGATAAAGAAATGCTATTATGAATCATAAAGCGTTGCTGTGATTTTCCTACCTAATTCACATGCAAAATACATCCATGATAAGGTTGTTACAGAGGTCACGAGAATAGTATTGAAAAAACAAGGCTTAGAATGTATGTAGCATCTCTCTTGTGTTCTTTTTGGTGAAGGAGACATAAATTTTTGAAGGTACTGTACATTATGGAAGGATTGATTTCCTAATAGTGTTGAATTGATATGTTGTAATTCACAGATGCATGCAGCACTTATTCCAGCTTTTTTTTTTCATCAGCAGTCCTTATTTTATAGCACTCCATACTACCTTTTAAATCCTACCAAAAATTTAAACAAAGTGTAGTTTCCTTCCAGAAGTTAGAACAGCGCAAAAGGCTGGAAGAACCTTGGTGCCTGTGCACTGCATCATGTCAGGTGGCTCACTGGGTTGCAGTTGTTCAGCTCAGTTCACAGATCTCAGAGGAGCTTCCTTTTTCACTCAGTTTTGAAACCCCGTGTTCAGGGACAAAGAACACATATGAAGATCAGTCCCTACACTGAAACCATATGGGGCTCTTTCTGCATTAGTGCTCCTGTACCAGTAAGTAATCCCTTAGTGGGGGTGACACTGTAATTCTTTATAATTATTCCTCTGCTTTTACAACGTGAAAACTGAAACAATTTGCAAGACATAAGAGTTAGTCACCCATTTATAGAGGCTTATTGGAGATTCTCTGTAGTCATTCATCTTAGTTCTATTTTTATATATTGCAGGAATGCGAAAAAGAATTGGCAGCGCATCCAAAGACACTTCTTTTTTGAAAACTTTCATCCACTTAAGGATTACTGTCTTGAAGTAAGTACAGAGTTGTATCAAATGTTTTTGTTTCATCTGTGAAGGAAACTGCTAACATCAGAGTCCAGAGACCAGCCAGACTCTGGGCACAATCCTAACCAACCTTCCAGCACTGGGGTAAGTGCAGCGCAGCTCCAACGTAAGGGAACAAACATTCCCTTACCTTGAAGAGGCCTCCATGACTGCAGAATGCCCCATTAACACAGCTGTGTCAGTGCCGTAAAGTTGGTTAGGATTGCACCCTCTGGGTCATCACAGTTCAGAGAGAGGCAGACTCCAGTGTCTGTGAGAAAGAATAAGATTTATTTATGCCCAGAGGAAGATACAGGTGGCCCTTGTTATCTGTGGGGTACTGTTCCCAGAACCCCCATAGATATCTAAATTCATGGACCCTCCAGGGCCACCAGTACCCTCTGAATCCAAGTGGAGCTGTGCTCTGGTTGGGTCCAGAGGGTAATTTGAGGGAAAATGGAAGTGATGTTTTTATGCCCTTCTGAGGGATTCTGGGGCCAAGGGGGACCTTGTGGGGTGGTGGTGGTGGTGGTGGTAATGTGCCTATAAGCACAGCAGATTCTTGAACAGGGATGTCTGATAGAAAGCCCTCAGAAGCTCCTTTTCTCGCCTGCCAGATAATTGAGTTTGTGATAACTGAAGCATAGAGTTGCAGTAGAAGCTGGAAGACATTGCTGGCCAATTTACCTCTTTTCTTTGTTTTCTTATCTTCCTCATGCCTGCTGAAGGGAAACCCAGCAAGGTATGCAGATTGCTGATAGAAGTGATGCTTCTAAGGAAGTCAGTAACTCTTAGGATCAAGGTGTGGTGACTGAGGGAGGCAGCATTAGAGAACAAAGTGCTTATTTCTGGTAATCACCTGCTTAATGATGTCACTTCTGGCCCTCAGCAGGCGCCATATATGCTAACTTCAGCCTTCGGGATGAAATGAGTAATACACTTGTTCTAGAAGGCTCAAGAAGGCTTACTTCTCATACAAAAGCCACCTTGTCCCCTTGCTGTTTATTGAAGCAGCTACTTTTTGTTACACAGATAGCTTTCCCAGCCAGGCCTAGCTTTTCCATTGTCTAAATTATGCAAGATTGGAGAAAAACATAAGAAGAGGCTATCTAGATCAGTCCAAAGGCCCATCTAGTCCGGCTTCCTGTATCTCACAGTGGCCCATCACTGTGCCTCAGGGTGCACATAAGACAAGAATATGCCTGCATCCTGTTGCCACTCGTTTGCACCTGGCATTCTGAGCAAGCCTACTTACATAAGAACATAAGAAGAGCCATGCTGGATCAGGCCAAGGGCCCAT
>JAJKFI010000018.1:11495341-11585846 GCA_029204185.1 Lerista edwardsae | reverse complement strand
TATTTCTGATGAAAGAGCCAGGGTGGTGTAGGGTGCAGGCTGCTAGACTTGATCCAGGAAGACCTGGCTGCAAAACCCCATTCAGTCGTGAAGCTCACTGCGCGGCCTGGGGTCACTCACCTAAGCTGCCTCACAGAATTGTTCTGAATGAAAAAATGGGATCACCCCAAATAGGCCTTTCTGAGCTTAGAGGGATAACCACAAATCACAAAAAGTGGACTTATAAATTTTAATACCAGTGTTTCATTTTCAGTGGGGCTAATTTGCCTCAGAAAATGTTTTGCATTTGAATGTACTTGAGTAAAATGCTTAATTTCCTCAGAGGTTCTGTTGCATCGACACTACATCACTAGCACCAATGCAGAGGCGCCGACTGGCACCTCCGTGTCGGTGATAGAGCTCCCTGGCCAACGATAGCAGTAGTGTCAGAGCGCGGGCACTGAGCCACCTCTGCACCAGCCAAACTCAGCTGCGCAGGGGTGGTTCTGGCAAGGTGGAACTGGGCAAGGATTTCGCGGGCACAGATCCGAAGGATCCATAGGGGAGACTGGAGCCTCCTCTGGTGCAAAGGCATAAATGTGCCCTGGCTCCTGGTGCCTCCTGAGCTGTGTTGGATGCAGCACAGGCCTGCCAGCCTACCTGCTCCAGCGCAGTTTAGGATTGGGCTGTGAGTTAGTGAAAGTGAGGCATGGTTTTCCAATGTTGTGAGGCAAAGTTCCGTTGTTTTCAATGGGAGAAATTTAAGCAAATGTTTATTTCATTGAAATAAGTGGCATGTTCAGGTGCTTCCTTTGGCTGGCTCAGGTATGCTACATTTCAGTATTTTTCATGGTAGCTGAATTTTTAAAATCTTATTTTGCAGACAATATTTTACACCTTACCACGCCTTTCAGAAATTGCTGAAGACGAATGGATTTCACTCTCTAAATTTACAGCATTCACAGACATTCCTATGAGTTCAGCATTTCCATGTTCCCATTCTCAAACTGAGCTTCTTGATCTAAAACCAAGTGACTGGTCTCAACAAGACATGGGTGAGATATAAACAGTTTATCCTTGATTATGGTTAAAATTGGGTATGGTTTTATATAGGTATTCTAAAATATATTGTTGTCTGATGTTTGAGAATTCTTGTATCACAAATTAGATTGGAGAATATGTATGTCACTAATAATTTTTAAATTCTAACCTGTTTGGATTTTCAATATATTGTTTGTTGCTTTCAAATAACTAAACAATCTTTTGCAGGTTTGAATTCAGCTGAGCAGGGTAACCAAAAACAATGGACAGATGTTCAAAAAAAGATTATCCCTTGGAAGGATAATTCTTCTGATTTGGGCGAGCTTGTATTGCAAGATCGAGCTACTAAGCTTGGTAAATCAAACAGTAAACTGATTGTGGTGGCTTCACTTGTTGATAAACCGACCAATTTGGGAGGTATGATCTTATCCACCTTTATACAACCAGTATTTATTTATAAGTTGTGTGGTATCTTTTAAAAAGTAACAAATGTGTTTTGGTATTTAACTCAGAAAATAATTTAAGATTTTCAGATGGAAATAGCTACTTGCATATTTGTGTTTTAAGTTGGCACACAGAAGAGGGCACTTCATTTTCCTTTCTTTTTCTGTGTGGGATGTTTGCAGAACTGTGTTGTCAGATATGCGTACATGCGTCAAGATCTCACAGGTAATAGTGAGGGATGCTGTTGTGTGTGGGTACAGCCTCACAGATCTGTTTATTTGCATGTCCACTGTGAATCTCATTCCCTGCGCCAGCACTGAAGTGTTCTAGTAATTTGATGAAATATTCTTAAAGTTGACCTTGCTCTGTTTATTTTATTTTATTTTGAAAAATTTATACCCTGCCTTTCCCATGCCAAAGCAAATGCCCAAGGCGGCTTACATGGGCAGGCTAGTCGAAACTGCCATTTTTCAATGGTTTTTTTTTTTTTTACAAATATACAGTATTCTGCGATTCACCGAAGACTTCATTTATTTCTAGGCTTGTGTCGTACATGTGAAATATTTGGGGTGTCTGCTTTGATTGTTGGCAGCCTTCATTACATAAATGACAAGCAGTTTCAGTACCTCAGTGTTTCTGCTGAACAGTGGCTTTCCCTTGTTGAGGTGGGTAAAAATATTTTAATTATCCATCACATACATTAATTTAGGACCTGATCTTACCACCAGGCAGCGCCACTCTTGTGCATGCTGCCCTGGCAACAGCTGTTGCAAAAGTGCTGTAAGTGCACATCACAGTGGCCAGGAGGGGAAAGACCCTGGCAGGGAGGCCAGCATGGGATGACTAATGGAACTTGGCAGTGGTAGGTTCCCCCAAGTGGCAGGGAGGTATTTCCTGGGCAGGAGAGGGTACTTGGTAAATGTTCCCATTGAACAACATTGAACAGTCGTTTTTATTAGAGGTATGACGTGATCAGTCTATAGATCATTAACCATTTGATTAGTTAATTGGTATCCAGTTATTCAAAATGGTATCACTATTTTGTAATACAGAGAATTATATATTAAAAATTAGTCTACAATAACCTTATTGTTTTTCTTTAACATGCAGGTGAAGCCATTTCAGCTTGTTGATTATTTGGAGCAGAAAAAAATGGAAGGCTACACCATAGTAGGCGTGGAGCAAACAGCTAAAAGTTGTGATCTAACAGAATATTGCTTCCCAGAAAAATGCCTGTTGTTGCTGGGGTAAATAGAAAAATAAATCTTATATGTTCATGTGTTACTCTTTGGTAGTGAAATCTGAGAGGAGCTGTTACACAACAGCTGAGCTAACCTTGGCTGGCTCTGAGATGATCAGGCTCTTGTCCAGCCCAAACTTGGGATCTTATTTTAGCTGCTGTTTGAGAATGAAAGTCTGCAGATATCTAAACTGATCTTATAAACACTTTATTTGGTTCTAGGGAAAAAACAAAATTGGTTACGTTAGTCTGCAATGCATCCTATGTTATTCGGTAGTTTTGTCCGTATCCAGTCATATTCACACAGGCAATACCATACACCTTTCCTTCCTTCTTATCAGCGCAGAAGAGAAGAGCCTTTTAATTTAAAACAAACACATCCCTTTAATTAGCAATCAGCGTTTTTTCTTAAAAAAACTTCTCTTACCATGGCAATGTAGTATCAGGCATTCTCCATTCCTGTCCGGGAACCCAGGAAGTGAAATTAGTAACTTCCGTTTTCCATTTTTCTGCCTCGCTCAGGGCGAAAGAGGTCTTATCTTAGACCGTAGTGATACTAATCTGCTCTGAGCCCCTGGAGAATGCCTGTTGCTGCATTGCCAATGTAAGAGAAAAAACCGCTGACTGTTCATTAAGGGAACATGTTTTTTAAAATGGATTTAACATGATTAAACATGATCCTGGAACGAAACCCTCACAGATAAAAAGGCTCCACCTGTACACCTAGAGGGGCAATATTAGGGTATTCAGTCTTTTGAGGCTGGAGTTTTTGACATGCATATATTCCCTCATTGCAGTCTTTGATGAATTTTGTGAGATTTTTGTCCTTCTGGCCCTGGTGTCACTTGTTCCACTTGGATACCATAACTTTTATCTACTTTGTCATCTTGCATCTTTTTTGTTTCTGACCCTATTTATTAGTAGAATTTATGATTCTGGGATACTTGAAAATCTCTCCCTTCTTGAGCCAAAGGCCAATTAAAATTCCCAGGACTAGGATATGTAAGAAAAGTCAATCAAGAAACTTTATGGGAACATGAATTTCTGTGCCATGCTAACGTGCTCAGGCATTCAATCATACCTGAGTGCACAGTGTCCTCATAGATATTAGGATCATGATCCAAAGAAGTGATGTGCATGCTGCAAACAAATGCATATACAGCTAGAGCAGTAGCCTCCAAGCGTGACGGTAGCAAAGGCTTTCCGTTCCTTGCTGCAGCCTTCGTTTTGCTGCCCATTTTCACAGCAGCCACCTGGAAATCTGGGCGCAGAGCCTGCTGTGGTGATGGGCCTTGGAAGCAGCTGCCTGGAGCAAGTTGCTGTGAAGATCAGCAGTGAAAAGAGGGAGTTGCGGCATGGAATGGAATCTTCACCATCGCTGCATCGTGCCCGGATGGGTAATTTTGTGACGCAGTGGGCTGCAGTTTGAAGACCACTAAGCTAGAGTTTCACTTGCTGCAGTTTTTTTATTACTGTTTTTATATACCACCTTTTCATCTCCTCTTTGGATATTGCTGGAAGGTTTACATAGACAGGCACCCTAGACCCAATAAGGGTCTTTACAAATATTGTTCTTTGTCTATAGAACCCTTCAAACTCCAGCTGTTATTCTTCAATGGGATAGTCAACTTCCTCTTAGCTGCAGGAAGCATCTTCCTGCACTCCAAGCTTTTTCACAGGCAAGCCACATAGGCAGGAGATTTTCCAGTTATCATTCTCATCACCAACAGTCTCTCAACATTTCAACCACTCTCCCACCATGGCAAGGAATGGCTCAACAGCGACTTCTCTCTGCCATCAAGAGAAATACCAGCTTATTAGTGGCTTTTCTGGTCTCCCCTCCAGACGAGTGTCAGGCTTTGCCTCAGCTAGAAGTCAGCTGCGAATTAAACCTAACAGCTCCTTGAGTAATTATACTGAGGCACAAACAGAAGCACATTTCACAACTTTGGGCAGTAGTCTTGCATTTCAACAAAAAATTTGAGTGAGCCACTATGAAGCTGCCTTATACTGAAAGAGCACCAGCCTTTTTAACTGAGTACTGTCAGTAGCTTTTAAAGGCATGCCTCTATTACCTGAGATATTTTTACCTGAATATGCTAGTGACTAAGAGCACACTCCTAACCTGGAGTTAGGCCAGCTCAAGTTAGGCCAGCAGAGTTGGGCCAGTGCAAGAGATGCTGTATTTTTGGACCACTCGCAGAGTCAGAGAGGCCAGCACACAGATTCTGACATTCTGATTCTGAGAGTGGTTCAGACACGCTTTACAATGTCCCTTATGCTGGCCTAACTTGTGCCAGCTTAACTCCAGGTTAGGATTGCGCTCTGAATCCTAAGTTAACCCCTGCTAACTGGACAAGAGGCACTTTTTCCAGTGGTGTTCCTCTTATATTTAGCAGGGGGAGAGTAACTGTCCCTCTTCACCCCTGCGCAGTCTTTCTAGTGGCTGTTGCTGGCGGTCTGCCTTTTTTTAGATTGTGAGCCCTTTTGGGACAGGGAGCCATTTAACTTTATTATTACTATTTGCCTGTAACCGCTTTGTGAACTTCGTGTTGAAAAGCGGTATATAAGTACCTGTTGGTTGGTTGATTGATTGATCTGAAAGTGGAATGGGCTCTGCAGTTGAACTACGCCTCTCTGTGATGCATGTATTTGTTTTTCTTATCAGCAACGAACACGAGGGAATTCCTGCGAACTTGATTCAGCAGCTGGACGTTTGTGTAGAAATTCCTCAGCAAGGAATTATTCGATCGCTTAATGTTCATGTAAGCGGAGCTCTGCTGATTTGGGAATACACAAGGCAACAGATTCTCAAGGAAAAAGAATGACAAATGCTCAGTTCTTGTAAAAACTGCTGCTTTGATGGTGCTACAAAAATGCAAGAAGTAACAATGTTACACAAAATGTTTTATATTTTGCATGCCTTCATTTTTAGAATAATGCCTTAAACCATGACTGTATTAAGATTGTTCAATGATAATAAATACTCTTTCAATGAGTTTGATGCAGCATAACTCTGTTGATAAAATAGATAAAAATGAACAATATTTAATTGGAAACATAAATTTCAGATATAACATTCCTTTTTTAAAAACCTAGTTTAAAATAAAATCTGAACAATGCAAATATTTTGTCTGCAATTCTAAGCACACTTTCCTTGGATCAAGCTCCACTGAATACACTGGTTTACTTCCATGAAAAGAAGCATGTTGTATCAAATGGTTTTAACGAATGTGTGATCTTTTTGTGAATTCATGAAAGGTTGCTTTCTTGTGCTCAAAACTGTAGGGCAAAATATTTGCAAGACTTATAGCACAATCCTTTGTGTACTTTGCTGTATTATGGCATGATAGTGAGGGCTAAGAACTGACAAGTCAGTATCAGTATCACCCACTGATCCTTCAAGGTGACCTTTTTTCTGTTTTATGACTAATAACAACCTGTTATTTGCAACTGACTGAGGGTTGATACTCTAATGCAGATGCTTTGTTATCCAGCATTCATGGGCTTGTTAATCAGATACACCAGTTACTCGGGCCTTGTACCAATGTTCATCAGTTTTTCAGTGCATGCAAACATGTTTAAGACATGCCACAACACATTTTCTTTTCTGCCCATTGCCCTTTGAACCATTGAACCATTGAACCATTGTTCATGATTTATAGCTAGACATGGAGGATAGATATTGGATAGATAATATCCAATAATATGTGCCAGAAGCATAACACGAACAAACTTTACTGCTGGAAGCAGAGGCGTTTCTACAGGGAGGGCAAAGCTCTAAGTGTTGCAAGAAGCCTTACCCCGTCATGTAAATCCCTCCTCTCCCTTGCTGCTGTAGCCAGTAAGCAATACCAAGATGTTGCTGTTCCCTGTGAGGATTGGCTAAAACGGTGCAGGAGAGGAGTGATTTCCATTGCAAGGTAAGTCTTCTTGCAAAACCTAGAGCTTTGCCCTCCCTGTAGAAATGCCACTGGCTGCAAGTTTACAAACCTGACTTCTGCAAAAAAATAAATAAAAAAATGTCAACAAATTCTGGATAGGTAAGGTTAGTAACATTTGACAGATGATGGGAAACCAAGTTTTCTGGATAAAGTTCCAGATAACAAACCACCTACTGTACCATTAATGTACTCTAATGTACTCTAAACTGTACTCTACCTACCATTGAAAGAACAGACATTTTTTCTTCGATGGAGAACATTGATCTGCCCAATAACTATTTTCCAAGGGTAGGCAGTTCTATGACACAAGGGAAGAGAGAGTACAAAGGAAGCTGGACAGTAGCACTACTTTCTAATATAAATTCCAACCAGCTCTACAAAAACCTGTCATGGCTGCAGACTGTAAAAGAGATTCTATTTGAGAAGATGTTAAATTCCTTTGCTGGGTAAAAAGGAAAATATAGCAAATGCGAACAGTGCAGCAAACAGATGAGACCTTGATGAGAGAATGAAACAACCTTAAATCAATGGGTGGTTACGCTTATGGTAATTAATTAGTATATAATTTATTTACAAAGTAGCTAAAATTTATTTTTGCTTACTCCAGGTTAATGTTACTGAAAACACAACCTTCTTAATCCTCTGAGGGTGGTTTAAGATACCATTTACAGCAGGTGTGGGCCAACCTTTCTACTTCAGGGCTCCTGGATCTTTAACAATTGTGTAGTGGCGGGAATTCCAGCAGGTGCAACTTGTCACCTGTAAAATGACAGTTTGCACCTGCTGAAATTCCCTCTTCTACCCAGTTGTTAAAGATCCAGGAGCCCTAAAGGTTAGCTACCCCTGATTTACAGCATAGCAACTGCTTGAAACTGTGTGGTTTGCTAAAGCCTGCAGAGAAACAACCCTGGCATTTGAGTCTGTCGTGTCCCTGTCTACTCTGTTTGGTGGTCACAGCCTTGAATGGTGAGGAGGAAGTAGATGTAATACCCTTGAAAAAATGTATTGGCTGGAGTCTTTACATCAATATCAGATATAGAAACAATTATAGGTTTGAAAATGTTTTATTTACAGTCAGTCACTGTTCTTTACTGATAAGGAGATACTGAATAACCAATTCAACATTTTTGACATGATACCAGTGTTTTAATTCAGAGAGTGGTTGTTGCACACAGTGCTTTTATTCTGCAAACCACCATGACGGAAGTAGTTTAAGAAGCGGATGTGTAGCTATGATTTCTCAGTTGTTTCTGAAGGCTGAAATTCTCCTGCTTCCAGCTTTGCCTTGTACTTTAAGTAATCTCTTCTTCTGTCAAAGTATTTAACCTGTTTTAAACAAGATCTTTTTTTTTAGAAAACCAGATTGGCTTGGTAAAATACTAATGTAGCAAAACTATTGATGCAATATGTGGATCCCAGCATTGTTCCCCTGCTGATCGATTTGGAGCAGTTAGCCTTGAGTAACTCAAGGATTTGTGACTGTAATGGGGAACTTCTTTACAAGTCATATAACCAGGCACTTTTTTCAGCCTCCTCCCTGACTTGTAAATAGGATAGTGAAACCCAGCTCTAGCGCAGTGGTCACGCAAATACCCTACTGTGTATAAAAGATAACATTGCATTTGGGATACAAATAGTTCTAATAGCTCTTGCAAAGTTCTTGGAAGCATCAACTATAAGCAAAATTACTTATAACAAAATCAATTTGACTATAGGCTAACTGATATACATAAACAAGAGTTACATCCCTACAGCATATGTCTTGTCACAAAAACATCAACAAACTTCTAAATAAAGGCTCAAAACCCTTCTAATACTAACATTGACATAAATGTGAGCATTCCAAGCCAGAGAAAACACACAGACAGGGAGACCATACAAATTCCACACGGATGGTGGCTGTAGCCAGAAATGGATTTTTTTTCTGATCAACTTTATAATGAAGTGACTTAAAATGGTTTATCTCATTTGATACAGTGAAGATGCCAAGTATCTAATCCAGTTCCTATGAGTGTATATATATATACGAATACTGAAAAAGTCAGTGTTGCTTACCCACTGTTGTGGACACACACTTTCAAAAGAGCACCTAAATTTTTCACACTTGGATGTATCTTCCATATTTTCATCTAAGCACTTCCAATAATTATCTCGGGCTCCCCAGCAAACCTTCCTTTCCTTCATAGATGGTGCTGACATTTCTGCCAATAACAAAACATTTTAATAAGATTATATCCTAAATTGCCCTTCAACTTGCGCAAGGGATCTTGCATGCATAGAAGTGAAAGTACAAGATCATTCACAGAAATGGAAATGCTCTTGCACACAGCATGTTGACCACTGGTGGGGGTAAAATTTAATAGTTCATTTTTTTTATAATACCTTGTTCTTATGCAACTGAACACAGACCACTGCGGACTCTGCAGGACTCCCTGTGCATTAGAAGAAAACAACAACAACAAACACAACTTCTGGTTTTGCAATTGCAACCAGGTAGTGGGTCGCAATCTTTTTTTACATTTCTAATGCACAGGAAGCCCTGCAGAGGAATCTGCAGGGCTCCCCAACCATCCCGGATTGGACTGGTAAGTCTCCCCAGCCTCAGTATGTGGCCAGAAGTGACGTGATGATTGCGAAGCTGCCATTCTCCAGCCCCCACCCCTTCAGGGGAAAGACAGGGTTCTTCAGGCTGGCACATCATGACGCCCCAGTTTGAAAACCACTGAACTTAAGGAATAAGTTCTGTAAGGGAGTAAGCGATCCTGAACGTACCCTGGTCGTAGGTCATATAAGGCCTAGTAAGTCAAAAACAGCATCTTGAATTGGACCTGGAAACATTGGCAGCCAGTGCAATTCACAATGTGTGGGTGTATGAATCCTGTGCTGAGCACTTGCACCAGCAATTCTGTGGGAAACTATGAGCAGGGCTTGATGCTGTTCCTCATGCCCTTGATCCTGCAGGGTGCTCTGATGAAGCCCCCCTTGAGATATATCTTTACAGGCAAATCTGCACCTTTAAACCCCTATCCTTGTCACAGTTTCCCCATCTATTAGATAAACACTATGCACTGAGGTGCCAATGTGATTGACATTTGTTTGAGCAACAGTAACTATAACTCACTGATCCTGAAGCAGTTAAACTTGAACTGGAATTATTGTTTACCTTAGAGTACACAATTATGAATGATACCAAACACTTAAAGAATAGAATACAGCATTTACTAAACTTCTCTGTCCTTGAACTGATTATACATTCTCTGACATTTTATCATCCTTTCAGCTACTGAAGTAGATTGACATGTTTGGTACTTTGTGTAATTATGAGCACTATTTAAGGTTGATTTTGCAATAACAGCATAGTAAGATACACTAAACACAGAAGGGCTTATAATCTACATTAAACATTCAGCGCATTAATGGTGGAACAATCAGATACAGTAGCATTTAAAGTACTGTATCTCGAAAGCATCTGCTGTTGAAAGCATCTGGTTTGTCATGCTATTCGTGTATAGCACAATTCATCCCACGGCTTATGTTACACTTTACGGCATGCGAGCTCCAGCAGCAGCAGCATTCTAGCGCAGTACGATTCGGACTCATACTGTGTGCGCCAAACTACCCTGCAAGGAGGCGCCTGGGGCAGAAGGGAGTAGGCGGGTCCTGTGTGTGTTCCTCTGCTTTGTAGGATTCCCAAGCAAAGGTGCGCGGGACTGCGCGACCAAGTCAGAAGTGACTATCTCAGGCTGCAACCCTGCCCACGTTGGCCTGGGAAGGAGAAAGCCCCATTGATTCTGGTGGGACTTACTCCCAAGTAGACCTGCCTGGGCTCCGAGTCTCGCTGCCCTCTGAGGGCTTGAGATGTCGACGGGTGGGCACAAACTGCATGGGGGAAACAAGCGAGAGTTTCTTGGGCGTGTGTGTGTGTGAAGAAGGAGCCCTCTTTTCCCCCTGTCCTTCGTGCTTATTCCGAACCCCCCAAGCGCCGCATTCGCGAGTTTCTGGCTTCCCTCCTCCAGGAAGAGAGCAGCGAGTCCCAACGCCCAATTGCTGCGAATGGCAGCGAGGGAAAGACTGGAGGAGCGTGGCGCTCCCTTTCCAGGAGTTGGCCAAGGTGGCTCGCTTAAGACCCGCCGCGCACTTACCCGCCGCACTTCCGGCTGAGCTCGGACATCTCCGAATGCCGAAGACGCAAACCGGAAGCAGGGCACGGAAGTGCTGCGGCACGCATTGCGCGCGCGCACTTTTGACCCTGCTGGGTGGGCTTGTTTCTAGGCGACGCTTCGGCGTTGGCTGCTGCCTTCCCTCTGCAGGAGCAAAAGGGGTTAGTCCGGGTCGCGTCCTAGTCAGGAAGTCTCACGGCAGGACAGGTTAACGCATGGAGTTGTTATACACTGGAGAAGCCATGACGTCATATTCTTGAAGCCGAGGGTATAATAAGATGGCTGACGCAGATCATCGCCGCGAAGGAGGATTGCCGCGAATTCACGAATAAAAATCTTCCTGCACGCGTGTAAAAGTTATTTTCAACCTCTTTAAGCATGCCTGCGTGTTCTGCATGCGGGTGTGCGAATCGCTGAACGAAAAATGGGATTTAATTTCCACGGAAAGATTCATGTATTCACATTACATCGGTTCAATAAAACTACCGTTCAGTGAGTACTGAACATTAACAGAATTTGTTTTTTTTCTTTGGGGGGGGGTGAGTGTAGAAGTTAAAAAAAATACTCTAGAAGTAAAAAAGAATTCCTCTCATATTGACAACTACTTGTGTCATGAAGAGATTTTAATGTAATTTTCCTACTGTAATACTTATGAAATTCTGAACATTAACAGACATTTTTTTTATGGGGCATGGCCGTTTTATTTTTGCTTGTGTAGATTTCAAAAAATAAGTCTGTCAAAACAGTGCAATCTGAGTTTAAATAGACAGCAAGTAGCGTCCGGTATGTTCAGTAATACAATTACGAGGAATTTAACCTTGTAATTGCATATTAACTCATAATAAGGTTACCAATAATGTTTCTACACGATCACATGTTTTTATTTTCCTAAGTTTTTACTTCAGGAGTAAACTATTCAGTCCTAAACAGTACGAGAAAAGCAATCTGAAATGCTTGGAATCAGCATTGTTTTGAGTATAAAAAACATGGCCGCTAAGCCCGCCCCCTGGCTTCAATTCTGCCGCATTACTTCTTAAGGCAGGGCCATGGGTTGGGTTAACGTCAAGATGCATCTTGCCTGTGAAGGAGGTTGGTGACGTTGACAGTCCCATTACAGAACCCTCGTCGTGAGCCTCTGGCGGCTTGTGACCTAAAGTTATTTGGGAGGCGGCTTCGTGCACCCTAATAGGTTTGCAGTGGTTTTAATTAAGCGGACCTGACAATTTATGTATATTCCTGATGTTTTTGAACAATCAGGTTGACATCACTTTTGGACGTCATCTTTCCAGTGTGTTCAGTCTTGAGTCATTCACATATAAACAAAATCAAGAGATAGATTAACCGAACTGCACCACACAGAAATGTAGACTATAGATCCTTGAAGAATACTGTCAAACATTAAAGAGAGAACCCCAATCAGAGAATGCTTAAAATGGAAGTGTTAAAACATTTCATCAGGAACACAGTTATGATTTAATATAAGCAAGGATTTATTTTTATTTTTTGGGTGGGGGTACATGTTGAATGTTTGTGTACACATACAAGCATACATGGAATGTTAAAGTGGCTATACATCAGCACCTGAATTTTGAAGAGATTTCTTACCACAAAATATCAGAAATTTTCAGTTTATCAGAAAATTGACCTTTGTGATGGATTTTGGTTGAAAATGTTAGCAGTACAGTAGACATGTTCCTGTCATGCATTAACATGCATTAACAATTGCACCATCAATGAAAGCCACCAGTTTTTGGACTGATTTTGTGAGAAATTAAAGCAGTATGCAAAAACTTGACACTTATTTAAAACGATGTCTATAAATGTTTAAATAATAGCATTAAAACCAATGGAAAATTACAAAGTCAGGAAGGCCTTAGTGATTAAGAGTGCAATTCTAACCTACCTTCCAGGTCTGGGATAAGGGAACACACATTCCCTTACTATACCTTGAGGAGGTCTTGCTGACTGCCCTGCAACTGCAGGGTAGAGCACCTGCCCATTAGCATAGCTATGTCAGTGCTGAAAAGTTGGTTAGGATTGTGTCCTAAAAGTGTTTTTAACTTCTGTGAAGAGCTAAAATGGGGCTGTCGCTGAAAAGCCCTGTCTTTTGTGCCACTGACTGGATCTCTGTCAATGGTGGGTCAGGGAGTAGGGCCTCTGATACTGATCTCAGGGACCAGGCTGGCTGATGGGAAAAATATGGTCCTTCAGGTGACCTGGTCTCAGATTGTTAAGGGCTTTAAAGGTCAAGACTGGCACTTTGAATCTGGCCCACAGGCAAATTGGTAAGCAATGTAAATGGTACAAATTGGGGGCTATACATTTCGGGGCACAAGTCTGTCATTGTGCTGGGCCTGTATAAGTCCCTTATGCTGGCCCAGCATTGTTGCAAATGTGCCCTAAGACATGTCTGCAGGTGCAGGCAGTCATGCCCCCCAGACTTTGTTGGCACAGCTCTGATTAACCCTATTGGGGCTGCTGAGGCCTATCCCGGGGTAAGGGGAAAATATCCCAAGGTAGTCTCCAGCTGCCTCCTATATTTCACTAGATACAATAACAAGCCTGCCAACCTACCTGCTCCAGCACAGTATAGGATTGGGCTGCCCATCTACTTGCCCATACTAGTAATCAGATTTTCAGTGTCAAACCATAGTCTAATTTGGATGTGGACAGTGCAAGAATGGCAATGATAAGTCCAGTTTCTAAATCATGAGCTACTTTGAAGCATGAAGCTCAAATTTTTATTTAAGCTGTGAAACAAATCTGCAGATTTGGAAGAGAGGAGCTCTTCCTCTGTTAATCATTACTGTTGTTATCAGAAAGACACTTGCATGATAGTTGTTGAATGTCTACTCCCAACATTTGGGATCGCATCTTGTACCTATAATTAGTTTCTCTGGACCCTAAGAACTCTAAGAATGTGCAAGTTGTGGGTAGTACCACGTGGACTCAATGACGGGATTGCTTCTGTTGCAGATACAGGCTGCAATCCTGTGCATACTTTTCTGGGAGTAAGACCCATTGAACACAATGCGTCTTTCTTCTGAGTATAGGATGTATAAGATTGCACTGACAATCTCATTTCCTGGCCTGGGTAAGTGGCCTTCATTTCTCACTGGAGTACATACTAGGCTCTGCAAGAGCCTATCCCAGACCTTCTGGACAGTACATTAAGCTTCCCATGGGAATAAGCTTCCAAATTCCTGAGCAGCTGAGATGCTCTCAAGCAGAGGGTTTCTCACATTGAAGAGGCTACTTATTTCTGATCTGTACAATAACCAAGTTGGGCTAAGGAAGAGAATTCTTCACAGATCAAACTGAGCATGGTTGTGGGGTAGGAGGCAGGGGGAAAGGTTGGCTCATCTGCTAGAACTATCTGCTTAGAGACATCTTGCTGGCATAGTATCCTCCTATGCTTCTAGCATTGTGGATAGTATTATGTGGTTAATGCATGGCTTAATGCATGGTTAAAATAGGGGAACCAACTGATGATCCTACTTTGAGTCAAGGGCAAGACCATGTCCCTTTGGGAGAGTTTCAAAACTAATTGGTAACTTGAGTATTCACTGATAATACTCATTGAAAAATTGAAAACTTTTGTATTCAGAAGAACAGAAGCAGTTGTTTTATAAAACAGCAAGCTGTAAACGGCAGGCACCTTTGTATTCTGCTGGTGCACAAGAAGAACTAACTCCTGTTTCTATGGGAACCAAGGAACTGCAGTTTTGAACAGTCTGGGTTTTGATGGCATTTAGTTAAGATTTGAACTTGAAAAGTACCAAACACAATTCTCAAAAACCCTCAGGAAAAAGCTGCTGGTCTGTGGCACATTTGAACTCTTAAGACATACTTTTATGTCATTTTTTTTCACTTGTGGTTGTACAGTATATTCATTTTTGCAAGCTTCCATAGTTTTTGTCTATGTGATTGTCTGCAGAAAAAGAACAACTTTTTAAACAATGTATTGTCTGTGGGGCTTAAGCTTGAGGAAACCCAATTATTATACACCAATTAAAAAAATACATTGTTGTAGTATGGAAACATCTCCAACCAGTTCTTATCTTGAAAGATGTTCTTCTTATCTTGAAACTTTCTGATCTTTCCTCTCTATAAGAGGTTTCCAACCCAAATAATAATGGTTTTCAATCTAAGCAAAACAGTGTCTCTGTCCCATGTATTTTCATGTAAATCCCACCTAATAGTCAAAATAGGCCCCAATGAATTGTCTAGAAACACCTTTGGTAATTGTATCACTGAGGAGGGGTAACCCCATCAATTTTCTGTTAGGAAGACAACGTATACGTTGCTCTGAATTGAATTGCTGAATTGCTCAGCAGTGGTTCCCAAACTTTATTGTACCAGGACCTCCTTTTTAGGTACGACAACCAGTCAGGATCCTCCTAAGACCCTGGACAAGAAGTGATGTCATTAAGCAGGAAACAGAAAGTGACATCATTGTGCTGGCAGTGTCAGAAGTGATGACATTAAGCAGGAAGTGATTGTTTTAATAAATCACACTTTTTGAAAGCTGAGAGAACTCCAAAATTTAAAGAATGTTCTGAATGCTTTGTTTCCACGTGTTGTTTGTTCTGATGGTTTCATCGATCCAGCACTAAGAAAAATATTGCACAGAACACATTGTGGCTTCTCTGTGCCATTGTTGATCAAGTTGGTAAAGCCAAATTTTAAATAGTCTTCAGAGTATTTTCATTTCTCTTCCCCAACCACTGAGACGCACAGGAAAGGCACAACATGCTTGATTGATGAGAGACCCAGGAGAGACTTCACCGCAGGCTCACACACAAGCACCAATATGAGCCCAAGAGAAGGCTAGTTTCCCCCACAGCCAGAAACTTTGAGGAAGAGCCACAAACGATCACTCCAGTTCTCACTGTGTTCTTCTGCCTCACTTTCTCACCAGCCATGTTCTTGAGCCCTGCCTTTCAATACTGCAGCAGACTTTTTGTTTAAAAGAAACTTCCAAGATGTCAGTGCCCAGCTTTTCAAGCCACCCCGTGACTACCTGAAATTAGATAGTCACAATCTGCAGGTTGGGAACTAATATTCTAACGGAGGTGGGAATCTGTATATTATTATGTCATTTTCAACTTGTATGCATTGAAAATTATATCCCTGAATTCAGTTTTGTTTCCAGTTTTAACCTTTTGCATTATTGTTCAGAGGAATCAAGAAGTACATATGCAAAGAATAAAGATGATGGTATCCCACATCTCCATGTTCTGAGGCAGAGGTCTCTGTCAATTCTGCTACAGAGCTGCTGGGAACTGAATCTGAGCCCATTTTCATGCGAAACATGCTCTACCACATGTCAGTGATGTGGTTAATTGAGTTAAATGGGGTAACACATGAAGAGCCCACACAAATGGGACTTAAAAATCTGTTCGTGAACCGATGAAATCTGGTCTGGATTCACAGCATTTGGAATGTCCTTTCACTTCTCACTGCTAAATATCTTCAAGTTGATACAAAATCTTTGATGAAATACTTCTGATCACATATAGTAGCAATGTTTGTTTTGGTTGCTGACAATTCTTTATCCGTTCCTATATGTGCAGCAAAAACTCTGTCCATTAAAAGTATAGTTCCTTTTATTAGTTTGCATTTGGATGAAATGCCTGGTTTCCCCTACATTGACCTTTACAATACACTTGGGCAACAGCCTGAAATAGTTGTTTATTATTTATTTGAGAGATTTTTTTTGTCTGCTCTGTAGCTTCCAAAGAGGCCCCCAAGGCATCTCAGATCAATTAAAGAGTACAAATACAATGCTAAAAATAGAAAATCTTTTCCTCACATGGCAATTGGTGTTTCTGTGGCCACTGTTAGGGAGGAAGAGACACAATCAAAGCTTAAAGAGGTACCAGCAGATGGAGGGGTCAATGATGTTTCTTCACCTTGCTGGCTTCTCTTCCCCTCCTTTAATTAACTAATCAATCAATCAATACTGTGGCTGTTTTGCCTTTCATACAATGTTGGAGTTGAAAGGGACCTTGGAGCCATGTAATCCAACTCCCAGCTCAGTGCAGGTAACTATGGCATAATCTCTGACAGGTGCCTGCCTACCCACCCTCTATGGGCAAAACCTCCCAGAAGGGAGAGATCACTACTGCAGGAGGCAGACTGTTCAGTGCTATTCCAATTAGGTAATTCTTCCTGCAATTCTAGCCTAATTTCCTTTCCTGTAGTTTCAAGCCATTGGTTCTAATCCTGTCCTCTGGCATCACAGAATGAAAGTGTTTCCCTTCTTCTGTGTGATGGCTCATTAGATACCTGAAGACAGTGTATTTTGCAAGTTATCTTGGATCTCAGGAGTTCGTTCTCTAAAGATCAGCATGAAGTCTGTAGCACAGCATTTGGAAAATGGCATACTAACTTTGAATGCAGACATTCAAAAAGCTGCCAGGAGTATTGTTTTCAACAGGGACGTGGCATATGCAATTAAGGTAGCATATACATTACAATTAAGTAAACAGACTTTTTAGCAAACATTTTGTTTTTATTTATTTAAATTTATTTTAGAGTGTAATTTAGGGCACAATCCAACCAACTTTCCAGCACTGACATAGCCGTGCCAATGGGGCATGTGCTGCCTCCTGCAGTCGGGGGGGGGGGCAGTCACGGAGGCCTCCTGAAGGTAAGGGAATGTTTGCTCTCTTACCTCAGAGCTGTATTGCCCTTACTCCAGTGCTGGAAAGTTGGTTAGGACTGCTGCACCCTTAGCTTTCAAGGAGTGTGAGCCCACTTCTTTTGGCTTTTAGTAGATATGTTTTGATTAGCATTAGAACCTTCCAGCTGAGTGCAGCCTCTTCTTTTTGTGTCTCTTTTATATAGCTCTGAAAACTGCTTTGGTAAGGGAGCCTGTTGAATTGCAGTCTTTGTGCTGTGAATGTTCTGTAGAGAATGAACTTAGACCAAGGTGTCTTAAAATGTATTAAGTTTAAAGACTAGATAGATCCTTTCTTAAACAGTTGTAAGAAACTGAAGTAGCTTGGATGGCTAAATAAACTAAACATAGGCCACAATTCTATGCACACTTACTTGAGAGTAAACCCTACTGAATATAATACTTTCAAGTAGACATGCAGAGGATTTTGCTGTTAGTTTTCAATCCCATAATATTTTATTGGGAGTAACTGCCCCCGTAGGAACAGCAGTAGCACAATGGCTATCGCTGCATCCCTTGGGATCCGCCACAGCCGCCGGGTCTCCTTGGGGGAAGGGGATTTTTGTCCCCCAAAGCCCCAGCCCCGGCAATGAGGCTCTTTGAGTCTCTGCCGGCTATTTTGCCAGTGCAATTCAGGCAGCCCCATGTCAGGCTGCCCAGCCTAAGGCAGGGTGTTGGATCCTGTGGTGGAAGCCACAGCGGGGTCCCATCCCCTGCATGGGCCTGATCCCCACTCACCCACCCAATCCAGCCCCCACCCCAAATTTACCTGCCGGTCGCCAGCAGTACTGGAGTACTAGTAGCCGTTTGGCACTGAGGCCAGGCACTCACGAGTGCCAGCTCAGCACCAGCGTTCCCTCCTCTCTATGTACCGTAAATGTGCATTATGGCATGTTCATGACACTTTTATTTATTTATTAGATTTTTAGCTGGTGTTACACATGTACCACTCACATTATGGGCCTTAAGAGCGGGCCCTAAGTTCCAATTAACCTAATGGGACTGCCTTCTGAATAGACATGCATAGAATCACAGTGCAAGTCAGTGTTTCCCAATCTATGGGTCGCGACCCACCATTGGGAAGCAAAACTGGCCCATTCCCCCTTTAGGGGAGTGGCCCAGTTATGGGTGTCCCTATGGTGCTGCTGCAACCACGGCACCATGGGACACCCAGGGGCTTCAGCCCTTACCTGGGAGTTGCGCTGCGGTCCAAGGAGGGTATGGGAGGCCTGCTGCCTCCTCCGTGGGCGTCTGCAATACAGAATAGAGGCCTGTTTTTCACACGACAAGCACTTCCTGCTTTTGCGATTTTGCTGGCATAGATCTAAGTAGCTATATTGGGAAGGCTGCGGCACGACACAGCATAAATTCCCCTTACTCTTAGTTGCATTGGAACCAGCCCCAACCCCGCCCTGGATATGGGGAAGGCCGGCTGGTCTCCCTATTCCAGGACAGGTTAGGATTGGGCTGTAAGTGTCCAGCAAGCCATATATGTTTTTGTGGCACAGCTTTGTGCTAGTGCTAAAGAACCTGGCTGTTCTAACTATTCCTAGAAGGCAGCTGAAGCTGGTAACCAGTGATTCTATCTCATTCTGTTCCTCAGAGCCCTGTGTGCGCATGGGCTTCTCCAGACCACTAACATGGTAGAACAGGACCCAACCTTTTCTTGCACAAGCAAGGAAAGAAGAAACCTGCACCCCAGTTCCAGAGCAAAGTGCTGCAGCCTCTTAGTACACTGATGCAACGACTCTTTCAGATTTGATTGCTGCAGAGTAGAAAACAGCTGACAAACGGCATCCCTTCATCTCCTTGTGAAACAGCTGATCTGATCTCCTGAATGAGTCTGTCCCAGACTGAGTGAACTACTGCACACATTTTTCCCCCTGAAATGCTTTATAAACCTATTTTTCCTTAGTGCAGGCAATTGAGTCTAAATTCACACAAAACCCTGTTTTGAGAGAGTTGGCATATCAACCGTTTTGATTTGGTCTTTGTTGCACATTTGGATTTGGGTACGTTTGAATAAAGGAACAGTTTCACAGCTTTTCACTGTGCATATTCATGCTGGCAGCTGTCAGGGATGGTGAAGACCACGTCTAATACCAGAACATACAATGGAAACATAACTGGAGCGCTTATTTAGTCCAGTTTCCAAAAGGTTTTGAAATACTAACACACAAAATACCCAAGTTGAGGCTCTTTCCTATTGCTTACATCTGGCTGACAGACAGGTGTTGCAGAAGTCATTTCTCACATGGCTGAGTTGAATGTCTTGAGATAACTGTTCTGTCTTTGTGGGCCTGTATTTCAGACAGGCACACAGTTTTCATCTCATTTTTAATTCAAGGTGTACACAGGACAAAAGAGGAGAAAACAAACTTCCAGAACGATCTGGAATTGCTATTTTTAGGTCTTTGGGGAGTACCTTTGGATACGTGCGCTGTGTCAATCACTAGTGCAGTGCTGCCTGGACGGCCTCAAGAAAATAGAGCAGAAGTGATCCTGGGGGCTCGCCCACCCATGGGCAAACCCCAGTCAGCCGTCCCCCTGCCCTGGAAGTACTTGCGGTAATGTCATTGTGTCACCGCCATTTCCTCTTGAAAGCTGGAAATTTCAAGATGGCAAGCAGCTGGCAAACAGTGCACAGATGAGGAAGTATCACATCACCACCCCAAGCCTAGTATCCAGGGCATTTGCCCCCTTTGTCCACTACTGCAATCCATTACTGCAATGGAGACACTCAGGTGGAACTAGAAAAGCCCAGTCTCAAGAGGTTTTTCTGTAAATTGCCAAGTTCATGTGCAGAACGACTAACACCATCACCCCTCTCCTCATATCCTAGAGCACCAGTATATATGAAGTCTTGCCATATATAGATGTTCAGTACTTCATAGCCTGAACAATGCCCTGGCAATATATCAATGGCACAAAAATCACTCTGTCTCAATAAAATCAGGGCAGTGATGTCATGCAGGGGGTACGCGGGGGTACGTGAGTACCGGTTCCTAGGATTACGGCTGGCCCCACCCATTCGCCTGCCTACTCGTTGACTCCGCCCCCTGCAACATTTGAATTTCTTGCACGTTTGAGTTGCCTGCATGTTCAGAGCCAGGCAGGCAGGCAGGCAGGCAGGCAGGCAGTGAGCGGAGCCTTGCCTTGCCTTGCCACTGAAAAATGAGCTGCTCTGGGGTTTTGGAACTGTTGGGTCACTGTAACATGATGCCAGGCCTCCTTAACATGTTCTGGGGGTGCTGTGGAATACTGTTGCAACTGTTGGGTCAGTTTAAAATTGTCTGAGGCCTCAAAAAGGGCTTTTTTCATGTCACTTCCTGCCACGACATCACTTCCGGCTTATGATGTCACTTCTGATGGGCGGGTCCCGACATGTGCCAATCAAAAGTGAGTACCTGTTCTTAAATCATTTAGATGACACCACTGAATCAGGGCATCCCTGATGAATGCCTTTTTTACAGAATTGCCGTTTAGTTTTTTGTGGTAGCACTGAAAAAGGAGTTAGTAAAAGGTTTTACACCCTAAAATATAGCAATTAATAATGCTTATTATTCTTTCCCTAGCAACGCTGTCAGAGATTCATTGGCTTCATCTGACCCAAAGAATTCCTTGTCCTTGTATGTCTCCAACATGTGAGATTTGATAGCATCTTTTAGTGTGAGATTCAGAAGCGTCAGAAATAAAAGGTAAGATTTCTCATCTGAAATGTCTCCTAACTTAATTCCTTTGTTGCATTGTGTTGAATTACGGCTACAATCCTATACACACTTTCCTGGGAGTAGGTCCCACTGAACATAATGACACTTTCTTCTGATTAGACCTACTGAGTTGAATGGGGCTGTTAAACAAGTACAGTACTGCATTTCTGGTTTTAGCAGAATGGGACAAGTAATGTTTGAGACCATGGTTTATTTTTAACCTAATAGGAGTTGAGTTGTCCAAAGCTGATGAAATGTTGGTGGGAGGCAACAGAAAGCATTTTGCCATTTACAGTCATCCGTCCCTGTGTCATTTCATGAAATGCACAGATATATATTGAGTATGGATCACAAGCCTTCAGTTGTCCAGTTTTGTCTGTAAAACATCTAGGCTTGATCTAAACATTTTCATAGAAACCCCTTCCCATGACAGCTATTTGTTCATGGGTGTACATTACATTCTGATTTGATATTAGATAAATTTCAGAATAAAAAGCATTGTTTCACTTGTTAAAATTAGGGCTGACTCCACCCACTTCACTCCACGGCGCTTCCCCCCTCCTGATTCCTCTGCAAAGAGCTTTTCTTCTTGGTTGGTCGGCACTCAGAGGGTTAAAGGGAGCGACTCCGGGTTCCTAGAGGGGCGAAGGGGGAAGGGCTGCAGTGCTCCCTCCAGCCACACACGTGGAGTCAGCAGCCGCTCTGGTGAGTCTGCAGCCCACTGGGGAGAAGGGGTGTCCTGGGGGTGCAGTGGCGAATCAAGGGGGGGCTTGGAGGGGACAGAGAGGAGCCGGGACTTTTTGAAGCTGCCCTCCTGACGTACCAGGCGTAAGCGGGCTTTGGTGTGGGAAGCGCCCAAGGGTGCCGTCCGGAGTGGTGCCGCCCCTCAGCCCCTTCCACAGGTTCCTGCCTCATTCTGCTCAGCCAGCCTCAGCTTCGAGGCTGCTGCCCCCTGCCAATTTTCAACTTCCCTGGCAATTTTGAATAACTCCACCTTGCCTAGCCACGAAGACCAAGGAAAAGCTTTCGCCGCTGTCTCTCCAGTCCAGAGCGTTTCACTGGCGCTCTGGGTGTGAGGCTTCTTTGGGAGACTGTCCCCATCACTATTGGAGCTGCAATTGGGGTGGGGGGAATTCTTCGCTTTCTGTTCTGTTCTGTAAGCACCAGGCGCTGTACAGAACCGGCTGGCTCCGCTCACTCGTCGCTGACGTCATCGCTGGCTAGGAACCAGCCGCGGGTAGACCTGGGCTCCGCCAGCCTCCGGAGCCCAGGTCTACCCATAGGAACCAGCTGCAGGTGGACCTGGGCTTGTCAAGACTCCGGCTTATGACATCACGTCCGGTGGGCTGGTCCTGACATGTGCCAATCAAAAGTGAGTTCCTGTTCTTAAATCATTTAGATGCCACCACTGGCCCTGACCCACAGCTTGGGAACCAAACTGCTCTTGACATTTTTGGTGTTGGCACATGAGCAGCTGCAGTGAAGGATTGGGATGGGATGGAAGGCAGAATATTTGAGAAACCGCCAAAATATTCCCTCAATAATCCCGAGTTATGCATTGGTCTTATGCAAGATCTAGACAGAATCAGTTCATGGGGCACAGATGTGCCAAGCTCACGAAGCAAGTTCTCTCTCCCTCCCTCTCTCATTTTGTCGCTTCAGTATAACATGCTTCTGAGTAAAAATACCATCCCTGTTCTTAACAAAAACTAGGAAGGTAAAAACAAGCCACTGACT
This sequence comes from Lerista edwardsae, assembly GCA_029204185.1. Classification (NCBI taxonomy): domain Eukaryota; kingdom Metazoa; phylum Chordata; class Lepidosauria; order Squamata; family Scincidae; genus Lerista; species Lerista edwardsae. The sequence continues at coordinate 11,562,906 of JAJKFI010000018.1, read as the reverse complement.
TGGTCTCATTTTCAATGGTTTTATTAATTAGTTTTGTCAAGCAGATAATTGAACCTGAAATTGATTCAATAAAAAGTCGAGAAGTGAAGACCACCCCCATTTGACACACAAAAATGCCACGGAGACAGCATGTGCCATTGGGTTCTGGCAACGTTTCAAAATAACCTTTTAAATTTTGTATGCAGCAATGTAAACTTCAAAAATAGTAAACTATAACCTTTGTCTATTTCTTTGTACATATCACATGGTCTATCACAGATAGAAATTCAATGGCAAACCTAAATTGCAGAAGTAAACAACTTGGTGTTTCCAAGTTTTGTAAAAAGTCTTAAGTTGTATGTAAATACCTTGCATGTCCTTTTAAAAAAAAGCAACAACCTCACAGCAATGGAATAAAAGCAAGTGGCAATTCACCTCTTAGTCTCCTTTATTCTCTGCATTGTACACACCATACATTTGTGTCTGTCTGTCTGTCCGTGGTTGTTAGCTTCGCTGTTAGTTTTGAAGCAAGTTTCCTATGCGCAGGGCTTGATTCTTCCCTCACACAAGTACAGGTCAAGTGAATCTACACCTCAGGGCCTGGGTAAGTGGGAAGTGAATCAGGCCACAGTGCAAGACCTTGTAGTCCTCCCTCTCCTGCCACTCTGGTGTTCAGCACTCCCATTAATCAGTGGCTTGAAGCAGGCACTCATTGATTTCTTTGGGAGTTTCAAGAGCACTGTGTCTGCAGAACAAACTCTTCAAGTTGTAAAGACCAACACAAGCAACTTGCAGCGTGACCTACTTCTACACAGACAAAAGACTAGAATTCTGAAGAAGGCACTGTATTTTCCCTTGCATGAGATTAAGTGTGGATTGCAGTCATGCAGTTAAAGACAATTTGGTGCACAATCCCCTCGAGAACGTTTCCTGCACAAGCTCTATTGAAATGAATGGGAGATGTGCAAGAGCTCGATGTAGGAGGAAGCCTCCCATGCTCTTGAATCACTGCTATTTATTTCAATGGGGCTTTCAGAAGAGGAAGTCCTGGGGCTCTGGTACTATTGACTGCTTTCCTCTTCTTACGTTAGTGCAAAACTTATTTACCCCTATGTTGCTCTGGCACTAAGTGCACATCTTCACAAAGCAATTTCCCTCCCCCCCCCACCCCTTTTCCTACCCCCATGAAAGATTTGCTTTTGGTTTCTTTATGTTTAGAGTACAGCTCTGGTAAAAAATAAGCTTATGACATAGCATAGCATCTCTCTCGTTCTATCTATATCTATATCTATATATTTGTAAATCACAGTGTGCAATGTGTCATTCAGTACCTACTGTTCAAAACATATGCTCTGCTTCTCAAGATGATTGATCATTAAACAATATATGTAAAGATAATTTATACATTACATTCATTTAAAAAGAGTTTTGAATTTGCCTTTTTAAAGAAGTTCTCTCAAGTGAAAGATCTGATGTGAAACAGTGCAAGCAATCTGGACATGCTGAAACTCGATGCCTCGGATTCTATCATATCAAAACTGTACATCTATGTACACTATAGTGAACATATGTGCTTTGCAAGAAAAGACCTGTGAATTATAGCAAACAATGTTAATAGCTTCCGTAAAAAGAGCAGAATTAATGTGAGAATGAGGACATGGATGGACGCGTTCTTCTGCTTTTGTTTTGTAATCCTGAAACAATGTCTCCATTTCCTTCTGGAATTTCCTCCTTCTTTCGTTCTTTGAGTCGAGCGATGAGTTTGATTAACCATTCATCCCACTCTTCTGGTAAAAGCAACAGAAGGAAGCCCAGGCCAATGATGACAATGGCAATTACACGGACGCTGTTGAAGTCAATGTTACTCGAATAGTGATCAACAACTGCATGAAACATTGAACAGTTGTCATTAAAGGGGAGAAAGCATCGAAGTATGATACACAGTCTGCAGAATATTGCATGCTTAACAGCAAATTCAGGCTCAGAATCTCAAACTCTACAAAGGCAACCAAATATCAGTGAAGTCCTTTTATGCGCCACTCATACACTCAGATGCAAAGAGCTGGTTTAGGTACACCCAAGAGTTTGCACAAGCTCACTGGGATTTGTTTTACTTGTTTTATTTGTTATTATACCCAACAATATCTCCTTGGGAGCAAGTTGGTTGCAGGGGCAGAGGAAGGGTGTAGCAAGGGGTGGCGGGAGCCATGGGTGCCGGCAGTGGTGAGGCGCCATTGCGCGGAAGAACCTGCACTCTTTTTGGCCCCCCACCCTCCGTTGCTTCTGTTTTGTGAAGTTATGGAGCTATTCTGGGCGCAGGGAGGCTTGGCAGGGCGACGCAGGGGGGTGAGGTGACGTGCTGGGGGCGTGGTTATGTCGCCCTGCCCCGGGCACGTTTGGGGCTTTGCCCGTCTCTGGTTGGTTGATGGGTTTTTGTTCACACTCACTCTGATTGGTCAGGAGGGAATGCTGCCTTAAGTGATATTGTCTAGAGATGTGTATCCAACTGGATCTGCCACCTGATGCTGCCCCTGACTAGCTGGTGGTGGTGCCTAAACAAAGGAAAACAAGCAGCCCCTTACATTGCTCCTCACTGCACAACCCTTTTTGACAACACAAGGAGCGTGGGTCATGCAGAGAATTCCCAGCATGTGCTGCCATTTTTGTTTTATTTAGAGAGACAGCAAGAAAGGACTGAGCTGATGGGGTAGGGAGGCGGATCGCCATTGCCTACGCCTGAAGAAACCATGTGGGCAGCAGCAACCTGTTTTACCCCCTACTTCGCTGCTTCCTCGTAGTCCCCCATGCTTAAAGGAACCGCATGAAGGAACAAATCAGGAAAATGGATCACTGCTATCTGCATGGCTTTGGGGGGGGCATATCCCTATCCAATCCCTTGCTTGGTCCATTAAAGCTTAAGTTTAAATTTAAATTCTGGGGTGGACTGGAGGGAGGTGGTGCAGGGACATGCGGTGGTGCCTGGGCTGGTGAGACATCCAGCCCGATGACCCAGACGTAATTGCGGTGACGTGATCATGCCGCCACAATCACTCCATGAATGCTTGGCAGGCTGAATGCCGCCCTGAGCATTCCTAAAAAAAAACACGAAACAAAAAAAAAGACAGCAATGCTGACTGCTGTCATTTTACAATGAAGCGGCAGCCCTTTTCTTTCACTGGCTTTTTTTTCTGAAGTGCCAGCTGGGGCACTTCAAAAACAACAGCCACAACCCAAACGCTCAGGACAGCGTGCCCCTGCTCCAAGCCGGAGCAATGAGGGAGGAGGCTTCTGCAGGACAGAAATCTCCCTCCCCCAACACTGCCACTTGGAGTGGTGGCGCATCACTCCGAGCATTGGGGGTTTCGGTTTTGATTTCTGAAGCAACAGCCACTTCCACATCGAACTAGAAAACCCCAATGCTTGGTCACATCCGGAGGGTCTTCTGAGGCCCGGGGAGGCTGCACATGGCTTCCCTGGGCTTCACAATGCCTTTTAAAGGCATAAGGCGTCACTTCCAGTTTTCACTTCTGCGGTGTCACTTCGGCTGGCACAGCTTCAAGTGGCAATATTGGGGCTGCTGGGGCCTGCCCTGGGGTAAGGGGAAAATATCCCCTTACCCAGCGTTGTCATTCGGCCGGAACGCTGGGCGGGAGGAACGGGTGAGCGGCAGCCCGCCTATTGCGTTCCGGTCCGTTTCGCCGTCTTCCCCGCCCCCGGCGAAACGGACCGGAAACGGACCGGAACGCAATGGGCGGGCTGCCGCTCACCCGTTCCTCCCGCCCAGCGTTCCGGCTGAATGACGCCGCTGCCCTTACCCCAACACAGCCTTCTGCTGCCCCCCACACTGTGCTGCCGGCCTGCCTGTTCCAGCACAATGTAGGACTGGGATGCCCAGCAACCTCTAGCAATCAGCATTATAGTGCACAAGGTGTTACATAACACAGCACAAAGAAGGGACCAAGCCTAAGAGTGCTCCTGAGTAGACTTGGCAGCCATTAGTCATTTAGGGTGGACATTAAAATGCTTATTCTTTATAGATTTTTTCCTAGGCAGGTGCGGCCATTCTCTTCAGAAGATAATAGGCTGCTCCTGTTAAGTGAAATAGCTAGCATTTTGTATGCAAAACCAGAATAGGCATAATGGGATGGATGTCAATGAAAAGAATCTCAACTTTAGACAAATATTTTTTTGTCATATTGATTGTTACTCCTCATATTGACTCCTCAGTACTGTCCTATCAAGCTAATGTGATGTTCAAGGCTGATGCCAGACCCTTATAATGGGGAGGGCCCCTTGAGCTGAGCACATCGCTCTGGTACTGCCTACCAAGACTGGAATTTCAGGGATCAGCTGAACCCATAGCTGTGTAGGTCCTAAGGATAGTGGGGATTCTCAGCCAGTGCTGACACTAGCTAACCTCTGACGTCACCCATAGCAAGGTGGCACCGCATCGCTGCTGATCCCACCCAAGCTACTTTTAAACTGATGCACAGGACAATAAGTAGCTCAAGCCTTTCATTGCTGAGAATTAGCTGGACCTAAGTTTTGGATAATTAGCAATAAAGGATTTTAATATTGTTAGTTTAAACCTTCACTTTCATTCCCTGCACAGGGCCCAATCCACTAGGAACCTCTCTTGTGCAAGCAGCATGGAAATAAATGTGAAAGAGCCCAATATTTTGTCCACAGAGAATTAGACATCAGTGCTTAAAATCCATTTATTTTAAGAACATAAGAAGAGCCCTGCTGGATCAGGCCAAAGGCCCATCTAGTCCAGCTTCCTGTATCTCACAGCGGCCCCACCAGGTGCCCCAGGGAGGCATGAGACAACAAGATGCTTGGATCCTGTTGCCACTCCCTTGCACCCGGTACTCTGAAGTAGCCTACTACTAATGTAAGGAGGTTACAACATTGTAACTTACTTACAACATTTTGTACTTACTAATGTAAGAAGGTTACTAATGTAAGGAGGTTACATTTTGAAACTCTTAAATTTTTTGTGGTAATAGTTTAAAGACCAATGTTATTAACTATACACAGGTAGAAGAACAGGAATGAATATATTGCTACAACAAACCCCTTTTACTTTGTTATTTGAAAGCAGGACACGTTTTCAATAATTGATCTTTGGTGGTGCTTTGACGATAAAACGATGTATTGTTTTGTCTGTACATATATGTGCATGTAATTTGAATAAAAAATTAAAAGAATTCTTACCGGCATTTACAGGAACACTTAGTACAATTCCAAGAGATATCAAGGTAGGATATGTAATAGCAATCCCAAAATTTAGTAATATATTGAATGCTGAAAGAAGGAAAAAAAAACCTGTTATACTGTTACATTTGAGAGTTAGCGTTGTTGGAAAATTAATCTCCTCTACGCATCCCAATTTAACCAGTTCCATTTAGATCAGTGGGAATATTTGCTAGAATGTAGTGTTAGAGCCTTGAAGACATTGGGAGAAGGTTGCCTGTACTCCACATGAAGCGCCACTGATATTGACTTTGTTGTTGTTCAGTCGCTAAGTCGTGTCCGACTCTTCGCGACCCCATGGACCACAGCACGCCAGGCCTCCCTGTCCTCCACTAGCTTCCTGAGTTCGCCCAATTTCATGTTCATCGCTTCGGTGACACTATCTAACCATCTCATCCTCTGCCGCCCCCTTCTCCTTTTGCCTTCAGTCTTTCCCAGCATGAGGGTCTTTTCTAAAGAGTCCTCTCTTCTCATGAGGTGGCCAAAGTATTTGAGCTTCAGCTTCAGGATTTGTCCTTCCAGGGAGCAATCAGGCTTGACTTCCTGTAGGATGGACCAATTGGACCTCCTTGGAGTCCAGGGGACTCACAAGAGTCTTCTCCAACACCATAATTCAAAAGCATCTATTCTTCGGCGCTCTGCCTTTCTTATGGTCCAGCTCTCACAGCCATACATAGCTACTGGGAAAACCATAGCTTTGACTATGCGAACCTTTGTTGGCAGGGTGATGTCTCGGCTTTTTATTAAGTTGTCTAAGTTCGCCATAGCTTTCCTCCCAAGAAGTAAACATCTTTTAATTTCATGGCTGCAGTCACCATCTGCGGTGATCTTGGAGCCCAGGATAATAAAGTCTGTCACTGCTTCCATTTCTTCCCCTTCTATTTGCCAGGAAGTGATGGGAGTGGTGGCCATGATCTTAGTTTTTTTAATGTTAAGCTTCAAGCCAATTTTTGCACTTTCCTCTTTCACCCTCATCAGCAGGTTCTTTAAGTCTTCCTCACTTTCTGCCATTAGAGTGGTGTCATCTGCATATCTGAGGTTGTTGATATTTCTCCCAGCAATCTTGATTCCAGCTTGTGAATCATCCAGCCCATATCTAGTCTAGATCTTGACTAGAGCAACAATTTTCAACCAATGAGTCGTGGCACACTGGTGTGCTGCAAATGGTCTGCAGGCATGCCACAGTAGTTTGGGAGAGGGTCATTTGTTAGCAGAGCCATTAGGGGTGTGAGCCCCCCCACCGGCAGCATGGTGTGCCTTGTAATTGTCAGAAAACAGATGGTGTGCCTTAACAATTTGAGCACCTTGTCAGTGTGCTGAGAGATGGAAAAGGTTGAAAATCACTGCTCTAGAGATTATATTAATGTGCCCTTATGCAGGGGTTCTTTATGTGCATAGAATTGCCAGTCTGCACACACAACCTCTGTGCATGTAAGAGGCACTCCATTCACTTCAATGGAAGATGAATATACGGACTCTTTTGAAGGCCTGTTGACATTATAATGGACATCATAATGGAGAAAGCTGCTCATGGGACAGCTACAGTACATATGCACACTAGAGCTCTCATGGAACTATGCGCTAACCACTCAGAGTGCAAGCCATTATGACTGTGAAAATTTTCCACTCACAAAGATTCTCAGTCTTCATTGTAGCTGGACTATTGCTGGAATTGGAGAAAAGTGCAACAATACTACACAAGCATCCTGCACCAGAAGGGAACAGTGTAGCCAGTTGGATGGGGTATGAAGGTTTCCCCTCTTCTTTTTCCAGGGCAAGGGCACAAATGTTCCTTTGCCCCAAGGGGGTTTCTGGAGGCTGAAGGTTTGCAGGGATTCAGCAGGGGCTGGATTGCCATGCAGGGAGTTAGTTAGGATTGGATTGTAATAGAACCACAACTATAGATAGGCTTTGATGGCAGATAGCATGTGAATGGCAGACATTCTATGGCAATCTACTTTCTATTGGGCAAGAATTTTTTTTTTAAATAATGCCTCTGTGTCGGTAATGGCTACATCCTGTTAAGGTTGATGAACATGTTATTCATTTATTGTATGAACAGAAATGCACTGGACATGTCGTAGCATTTACTTACTCAATAATAGGACTGAAAATCCACAAATGCTTCCCCAAGGAATGGCATCAAAACTCCAGTATTCAGCATTGGTAAAGTAAAGGATGACAGGAATACAGGTAACAAAAAGGATGTTGAAGACAGCTAACAAGGACAAAAATAAGGCAGCTTCTCCAAATTTTGCACTGCCCAGGAGAAGCTTAAACAAAACCTGCAGCACAAAAAGAGAAACAAATTGAAAAGCAGGTGTTTTATTTGTGTTAAAAGGTCCATAAAAACTTTATTTAAAGCATTCGATTTCCAATTACCTGTTTTCCCTACACTAAGATCCTAGTGCAAAGAGAGTATCTGGCTTAACATTTAAGAGAAGGATTTACATTTAAGAGTGTGTCTAAATCAGACTCTGAATTTTCAGTAGTCAAAATAATTGAAAGAAGAAAAAAGTGCTGTGGGTGTGACAATGTCTTCTACGCAGGCATCACTGTAAGAAGCGATTCAGTTGTGCATCATAACTTTGAATTTCAAAATATCATTTCAATTATGTTTACATCCTTAATCAACGCAGTGTTTATACTATGAGTTTTGTCCATCAAAAACTAATGGCTGTTTGACAGTCTCACAGTAACTGACCATTAGAGCCCAACAGTCTCCCCAAATACGTGGACTGGCAATCAAACTGGAATTGTTTTCAGGCAGTAAAGCTTATGAACAATATTTAATACATACCCTAGCTATTACTACGTGCAAAGCCCTTTATATGTTTCATTTCTTGTTCTGTGGCAGAGCTACACGGGGCCAGGGGGTCAATTGCCCTTCTCCGTGGGGGAGTGGCAGTTTTCCTCCAGTGGGGGGAGGGGGTGACAAAACTCATCTTAGTCATGTGACAAATGCTGTGAAAAGGGGGCGTCTGCCTGCTCTGGTTCCTGTATGACTCCAAATGGAGCTGTTTCCTGGGCCAGGGCCACGCATGCACGAGGGAGGGGCTGACTGCACAGGCGTGGTATATGACGTGACGACGCAGGGGGCATCACCGCGTCACCAGGCCCTGGGTACCGGCCTCCGCCATGTTCTAGATGTTGAGAACATTTGCCTTACACTATTACAACCCATTCCATGAGTCTGGGAATGAAATGAACTACGTCAAGTATAATACATTTCAAAGCAAGATTAAGTGGTAAAAGAAAATGAAGGAGACTCTAATGAAGAAATTTAAAGTCCATTATTTTTTGGTATAGTTTTAGTAGGACCCCATAGGCTATGGGAGCTATCATGATGAGCTCCTGAACGCCAAGGCTTACGACTACACCCCTGGCTATAACACATGCCCAAAATGGCTCGCTGCTCCCAAGAGAGGTGACTGGTACACTTCTAATCCCAATTCTTTCTGATGGCTTCTATGGTCCTGTTTTGCTAGTTTTCTACATTCAGTATCAGCAGATTCCCCTCCTTGACATGCCTCCTTTATTTTATTCTCCTGATAGCATTTTGATTTTTCAGAAAGGAATGCCATGGATAGAACAGCAACAGAGGCATTCTATGCCCAAAGGTAGCCATTGCATTTATATTTGATGCTCATTGTGCTGGCTCTGTTACAGACCAGAAGGTTTTTAATTAATTTGCATTCCAGTTGCTCTTCTCCTAACACCCCCAGGCAGCCTGTTTAGTGGTGGTTTCAGCGAAAGACAGCAATCAAAACATGGGCAATGGGAAAAGAACATGCCTGTCAAATGCAGCAAGGACTACATAACAGTAAATGATTTAACCACCAGCTGGTGGCAGACATTTCTTTTCCATTGCACCCAGATGGAAGCGCCTGGTGTATGTGCTATATTTATGTCTGCCTGTGATTATAAACACAGTGGGAGACCAACCCTATTCTGTGCACACCAGGTCTGAGTAGATTTTGAGGAAGATTACTAATCGTTTTGTATACCTTGTATACTCAATTCTGGACAAATGAAGCCAATTACATTCTCTGAGGCATATGCAAATGTTGCCTGGCAAATTACTGTTATCATTATAGTGCAGATTTCTTTAATGCTCATGTATCAGGAAGATGGAAAATGGAAAAGGGACCAGTTTATTGGCTTCATTCCATCATAAGACCATGAAATAGAAGCACTGTCATTTTAAATTTCTTCCATGGTCTTTTCGGTTTTTACAAATTAATTTCTATCCCTTATGGTTGAGGCATTCTTAAAAACATGACTGCAGTATGTGTTGCAAACACAAAAAGCCCAGAAGGTAACTTAGAAGAATCCCCAAAACTAGTCCTGAAAAATGATCCTGCATAGCAGATGGATGGATTTTTAAACAGCATGAATGTTCAGTCACCCTAGCTATATGAAAAGAAGACACCCTAGCTATATGGAAAGCTATATGGAAAGCAGGGTCTGCAGGCATGCCACAGTAGTACTAATTCATCTATCACTACCTCACTCTCCTCCAGCAGAGGGGTAGGAGCAATAAGATTTTCTGGATTCTAAGCAACAGCTGAGGTCAGCTCCTTCTTGGCTCATTTTTCCTCTTTCCTCTCACCAGAAATGTATTTATCTACTCTCAGTATTGATCATGAATTGGAGACAAACAACCCAACCTTAATCATCTTTCCAGTGCAGTTGCAGCTGTGCCAATGGGGTATGCACTGCATTCTGTGGTGGTGGTGGGCGATCATGGAGGCCTCCGGACAGTGGATCCCAAACTCACCTGGGTCACCATGCTCCTACAGTCCCTTCTTCCCAGCTCAGCTGAGTGCCACCATTTGGATCTTGCAAAATCTCATGAGCTCCAAGTTGGTGGCATCCAAATCGCTCTTGTGAGATTTGCATGCTGCCACCTTGGATTTCACAAATCAAGGTTGCACAAGATGGCAGTGCCCGGAGGAACAGGTAGGAGGTGCCACCAAGGACATCGTATGATACCCCTGCGAGTGTGCTGAAACACCCTAAGGCATCACGCCACACACTTTGGGAACCCCCAAGGTTAGGAAATGCTTGCTTCCTTACCTTGTGGCTGCATCTGTGTTGGAAAGTTGGTTAGGATTGGGGTGAAAGAAGTCCTTTCTAACTGCCTTGTACATCTTTCATAGAGAACTGGTAGCAAAAGCTTTGTAAACCTCCAAAACAGTCAATGGTACAGCTGGAAGTAACAGATTAATGCAAGATCAGGTTCTTCCTGCTGTGTGAACAACTCTGCTGGGGTACGTGGTGTCTACAACAACCTTACAACGAGGAGTTCAGGATGGGATATCAAGGACAGTGACATCTGCATGGAAGAGTCATTTTGTGAAAACAAGGTCAGGGCATACAGAATTGAAATCTGTACTGGAGGAATGGAATTGAAGAAAGGGCATGAAACAGTGCAGTACCTGACAGGAACCTAGGAGGAACAATGACATTAAAACATAAGGCTGGCTTGGCTTCTCTTGCTCGAGGAGGTGTGAGTATCAGTTACCTTGTAGAGAGCTGATGTTGAGGCAGATCCCACTACAAGAGCTATTCCAATAACTGAATGACTGTGGAATCCATCAGCATAAGTCATCATAACTATCCCTGCAATAGCAAATATAGCAGCCACAATCTGTTGGGATACACAGAAATGGAGTGTTAGTCTTCTTTGAAACCCAAGAGAAATACTGTACTTAAGGCCCATTTTAACCAAGAATACACAGTTTGTACTTCTGTAAGAATGAAATAGGGACGTGGTGGTGCAGCGGGTTAATCCACTGCTGCTGGGCTTTCCAACCGGAAGGTTGGAAGTTCAAGACTGCGCGACGGAGTGAGCTCCTGTTGCTTGTCCCTGCTCCTGCCTACCTAGCAGTTGGAAAGCACCTAAGTGCAAGTAGATAAATAGGGACCACTTTGGTGGGAAGGTAACAGCGTTCTCTGTGCTATGGCGTAGAGTCATGCCGGCCACATGACCATGGAAGCTTGGACAAACGCCAGCTCTACAAGCTTTGAAACGGAGATGAGCACCGCCCCCTACAGTCGGACACGACTAGACTAGACAAAGGTTGTGGGGAAACCTTTACCTTTTTAAAGAATGAAATAGGTATTTAGGACTGTTCTACAGTTAATAACTGATATTAGGAAAATGTACAGCTCTACTTAGACAAAAACCTGCCAGTAAAGAACTGTAAGAAAAGGACAGGAGCTCTACTGGATTAGACCAAATGTGAAATCTAGCCCAGGATCCTGTTTACCACTCAGAAGTCATTATCCAAAGGTAATAGGGACCAAAAACTCAACTCTGTTGTCAGTCTGTGCTTACCAGGGATTTTTCCCCCCAAAAGAAATAATGGGATAGGCCCTGATAGGGTCTATATAAGCACAGTGTGCTTATTTCAGAAAAGAGGTGAACATGTTGAAGATTTGTTGTAAGAGTGCAGTAAATGTCTGTGTATAATCTACACAGTATGCTTAACTGGCTAGCCTTGGAAGTTCTGGCTCCATAAATAAAATCAGCACAGTCAGAACTTCTCTGCCCATGTGCAACACAGCCTATAGGGATTTTAATATTATATTTAAGTATACCATTTGCAATACAATTGCAAGCAGGCTCTGAGAAATACTGCATTTAAGACAGGCAGTGAAAAATGGACGTTTCCCTATTTCTTGTGAAATCTGTTTTATCCTTGGGGAAGTATAGTGGACAGAGAACCATACCTCAGCTGCAAAATACATGCTTTGCATACAGAATGTTCCTGATTTTGTATACAGGTTTGGTATTCTTGCATACAAAATGTTCCTGACATGTTCTGTTTTATTAAAAACACCTTTAAGTAGCAGGCTTGCGAGAAAAACTAAGCCGGGGTACCTGGAGAGCTAGCGCCAGTCAGATAACAACTGAGGCTGCAATTCTATACACAGTTACCTGGGGGGCCTTCTTGGTGGTGGCCCCCCCAACTTTGGAATACCCTCCCCTTAGAGTTGAGAACTGCTCCCTCTTTAGTAGTATTTCAGCGGGGGCTGAAGACCTTTTTGTTTCAGCAGGCTTTTAGTTGTTGACAGGCTGGCTGGTTTTTTGCGTCCTCTTTTTACACTCTTTTTGTATATTTTACGATCCACGGAGTTGGCTGTTTTAAATTTTAATTGTTTTAACTATTGTTTTTAACTATCTCACACAATGATTTTACTGTATTTTAATTGTTGTAAGCCGCCTTGAGTGCATTCGGGCAGAAAGGCGGAGTATAAATTAAATAAATAATAATAATAATAATAATAATTTAGTTTCATTGAAATAAATAGGACTTACATCTGAGGAGACATGCGTAGGCTTGCTCTAGACCAGCGGTTCCCAAAGTGATGGATCGCGACGTACCACCCTGGGAGGCACTTGGCTATGCCCCTTTAAAGGAGGGAGGGGAAAGGCGGCAGCGCCATCCCCAGGATCGCGCTGCTGCCTTGGCCAGAGGGGCTTGTTTTTTTACTTACCCCTGGCAGCGGTGGCGTCCAGGGAGGGTGGGGAGCCCTGGGGAGCCCCCTGCAGGGCTTCCCAAGTTGTGGAACGCATTTACCACAAGATCATGACCCACTTACCGTTTCGTGATCTCAAAGCAGAAGTGGGCTGCGATTGCATTGCAAACACGTTCCGTGGCTTGGGGAGCCTTGCAGGGGGGTCCCCCTGGCTCTCCACCCTCCCTGGATGCCGCCACTGCCAGGGGTAAGTCAGAAAAGCACACCTCTAGCCATGGAACCAGCGGGATCCTGGGGATCACGCTGCTGCCTTTTCCCTACCGCTGCAGCCACTTACGTGGCTGCCAACTCCCTCGGAGGAGTTTAGGAACCACTGCGCTAGACCCAAGGTCCAACTGACTTTTACGTAGTTCATTAGCTGAAGACCCAAACACTGTTTTACAGGAATAATGTTAACATCTTACAAGTAAACAATACCAAATCCATGCATTTTGAGAATGCATTTTGAACCTAAGAACAAAGTGCTTCCCTCTGTATTCACTAAGAATAAGTGCAACTTGTACCCCTGACTCAGGGAAGGCTGAACCAAAAATTGTCTTCTGGGAGGAGCACAAAGAATGTTAAAGATTGCAATCAATTGCTTTTGGGGTCATGCTTCCTACTGACTTCCATGATGGTTTACTTGCAAGAAATGTGGATCACAGCTCTAATATTTTTGAAAGACAAGGCACTTCCTCCTACGCAAGCACTTTGCCAGCTAAGGAAAAGAGAATATGCCTATTTACTTTCATTCAGCAAAAGAGAGACAGTTCTTCAGGAGACAGTTTGACCCAAGTCTGCGGTTGGCCCTGGCATGATTATATATGGCTGAATGCTCAATGGAGCACAGAGCATCCCCATGAAATGTGACCTTATTTGTCAGACTGCTTCTTTCCTCTGGAACCACTAGCTGTCAATGGCAGACAGACAATGCTTGGCACACATTGATTTTTAAGGTATAGAGTTAAACTGTTTTTCCTTACAAGGGACTATTTGAGAACTGTATTTGCCACTTATTTTCTGACAAGTCAGCTTCTGCCTGGTTAACATTAGTAGAACAAAAGTAAGACAAGTAATGTACAAACTAAAATGCCTGGGGGCGCAATGCTAACCTGGAGTTAGGCTGGCACAGTTAAGCCAGCAAAGTTTGGCTGGCACAAGGAACACCTTAAAGTATGTTTGGACCATTCCCGGAGTCAGAGAGGACAGCACATAGATGTGCATCATCCTCCCTGATTCCGAGAGTGGTCCAAACGCTCTTTATGGTGCCGTTGTGCCAGCCAAACTTTGCTGGTCTAACTTTGCTGGTCTAACTCCCGGTTAGGATTGCGCCCAGAATTCATCTTCATTATCACCGCCTTAGGTACTTTTCAGCCAGGGCTGCTTCACAGTAAGGGAAGAAGTACCATGTCATGTAGTGTATTCTACGTTCATGTGACGTGCCACCACTGTCACGGGGTTCATGCAGCACTGCTCTGCCTGGCCCGGCCCCACTGGAACAGAAGATGCAGCAATGTGTTAGCAGTGGCCTGAACCCAGCCCATCACAAGAGGACATGTTGGGCCCAGAGTAGAAGAGAGACCAGAAGGCATCCCCAGCTGGAGAGGCCCTCACTGCAGCAATGACTATGCGGTGAGCCACCCCCTTACAGCATGTTTGGGCTGCTCTCTTGTGCCAATGTGCACGTTTGAAAGACAGAGAATTTGTTTTAAATGTATGAGGTTTGCAAATCCAGTGATGGCCATGAAGGGGAGTGGATTTTATACCATAATCACATTTTCAACATGCCTACTAGTTTTGTGATATCTGGGAACAAATGCAGTTATTTATGTAAAATATTTATAACCCACATTCTATCCAAAACATATATTAGTCCTCCATTCACTATTTTTTCCATAGAATTGCGCTTCTGGGAATGTTTTTCATATTTTAATCTGTATTGAAGTGTTTCTTTACCCACTGTTGATAGGTTTAATACCAGACTCTGGAGGCACAAGGGAAATTGACATAACAAGATTAGGTTAGCCTTGTCAATTGCACCAGTCCCTTTATTTGAAACCACTGGCATTCCTGGGGGGGGGATGCTAAGTTTTGCAGAAGCCTGAGCTCCTGTGTAATGTGGTCCTTCCCCCTTGCCTCCAGAGCCATTCGTGGCTCTGAGAGCTGGATTGGAGGATTTGCTCTCCAAGCCATGAATGATGGAGGGAGCGCATTACACAGCTCAGGTTCCTGAAAAATGTAGCATTCCCCACCTCCTGGTAGGAACGCCACTGTTTTAAACACAGCCCAGTGTGTTAGTATTGGGACCCACCTAAAAAGGGTTCCACTTTACCAGCAGCTGAAGCCTGTGGCTATACTGGTGATTGGGCAGCAATGCTCCCCTCTCCCGAAGTAGCAAGTTGTTTAACCCTTAATACACATAGCCTAATCTGTCAGTTTCATGAACAACCAAAATTGGGTCATGGCCCATAGATCCTCAGTTTAAGAACAGCTGATAACTTAACATTTAAGTTATAGGGTATGAATAAAATTGATAAGGCATTTCCCTTACTTTGTCAGTATCACTAGACGGAAGGAAATTAGAGAATGAAACAGCAATGAGATAGGTAGGCAGATAATACATAAAGGCAGGTATGCAATGTCCTGAATCTCACCAACCATATGATTATAGAATTGTAACTAAGTCTAGTTGCAGGATAGTATGATCTGGGTTATGTGAGTGAGGAGTGTTTTCTCCCATACTATACAGATGCAGCTAAAGAAGGAAAAGTACAACTTGTAATGTAAAAAAGTAATTACATTACAAAGTAATGTAAAAAAATGCATTAACTGTAGCTAAGAAAAACCTCCAAATAATCATGACAATGCATGATTTGGGTGTTAGATAGGTGTGAAAATTGATGTTAGGTCAGTACTTTTAAATGCATCCTGACAAAAATCAGCAGGAAATTTTGAGAGCTTTTAGTCAGTGGGACTAATATTGTAGGGACTGTTAGCTATCTAAATCCATTGATAGTAGTTTTCAAAGGGCAAGAGGATTAAAGAACATCATAATGAATCTCATCAAATGTCCTACATATGCAAGCTCACTTGTCATTACTTCTCCTCTGTTGTTTAGTTTGATCCTGTATGGAGGTGCTACATAAAGTGAAACTAACATTGGACAGTGAACTGCAATATTTATCTATTATTACTATTCTTTTTAGTGTTCTAACAATATTATTGCACCTTTCATCCATAGGAGACTGATACTAGATATTTACATTATGTATGTTCAACTGCAAAGGCTTTGAATACTTTCAAGCTGTGGTTTTATTTAATTGTATGAGACCTTAAAAATAACGTTCAATTAATGAACATAGTGGGCAGACTATAGAAATCTGTATTTCATTTATTACCTCCTGCTGCAGCTCAGACTTAACACTAAAAGTAGGAATTATTCAGTTTTCCAGTTCCTTCCTTGGGCCATTTAATTGTCCTAACCTCATACCTGGGGCTCGGCACTTATTGGATTTCCTCACAGGAAAAGCATTAGCTGTCGTGCAAATTATTTCAACCTTAGTTCCACAGGAATCCACAGGTAAGAGAACTTTCCCACTGATTAACCAAAGCTAAACTTCTTAAAACCATTAGATTTCACATTCCTCATTAATTTTTTTTCCAAAAGCAGGAAAGTCGTTTTTCCAGAGTATGGATCACCTGCACAGACCTTACATGTACAAACCCTGTGAACTCTGTATAGGCAGAATTTTTAATACGTGGTTGCAAAGCATGCCGAGGGGGTGGGACCAGCTGGGACCCCTGAAGGTGTATATCTGTACCAATGAAGACCTCTTGCACATGGCTTAAGGATAAGCAGGTACAAGCTGAGATTTGCACTTAGCAGGGATTCCATTACTCTAGAACAGTGGTTCTCAAACTTTTTAGAACCAGGACCCACTTTTTAGAATGACAATCTGTCCGGGACCCACCAGAAGTGATGTCATGGCCGGACGTGCAGTCACTGTGATGCCAGAGCCTGCTGCTTTCCTGAGAATAAGTTGGGTTATTTCTAAGTCATTTTCCAATAACAAAATTAATTAGACAAAAAAGCCTATTTACAAACTTGATACAAGCAAAACAACCACACACCAACCCTCCTTTCCAGCATCCCATCTTCCCATATTTTCAGTAGGGCTGCTCTAGGTGCTTCGCGACCCATCTAAAATTGCTGACAATCCACTGGTGGGTCCCAACTCACAGTTTGGGAACCACTGCTCTAGAATTTATTAAAATATGCCTGTAGATAGTGAGGGATAGTAGGCTGAAAGCTTAAACTTTGGCACCTTTATAAAGAATGCCCATACTTTGTCAAGCTGGGAATAAAAATGAATGCACATAGAGGATATGCATTAGATCTCCTCCACATTCTGCATCTTTTAGACAGTGATAAATTGACTAATTTTATAAGGAAGAGTACCAAGAAAAAGCCGGAAGTATAGTATTCAGCAGTGATTTTGTTTTGGGAAGAGCATCGACAGTCTTGGAAAGAAAGACTAGAAGAGCTTCTTTGAAGCATCAAAGACAATCTGTTATAGTGACATTTTTCCAATACGGAAACCACTGAAAATATTAAAACAAAAGATGGAGTGTGGAAGAAGACTGACGGTTAAGCACTTACCCTGACTCCCATGAACCTGTCCCTAAGAACGATCCATGAAAGCAAGAACACAAAAGCTTTGTTGCAGCAGAACAACACGGAGACATCCGTAGTGTTTATATTCTTTATTGCATGTAAATACAGGTAGTTTGTAAGTGTCCAAAGAACACCAAAAGGTGCTGCCTTGGTAAAAAATGCCTTCAGAGTCAAGCCGTTTTCTCCAAAAAATCGACAGCACTCCCTAAAATAAGAAAAAAATAATAATTAGGCTCCACAGAAAACTTATGTTGTTAGGAAGTTTCTTTGTTCATTTAACAGCCCAGAATGGTTGGCAGATGTTTTCTCCCTTTCCTCGCAGCCCCCTGGTGGAGATATAGTTTAGCAATCACTGTGAGTATTTAAAAAGGGAAAACCGTCGGAGCCTGAGGAAGAACGCCCAGGCCACTGCAGCCCCGGCTCAGGGGAGGGACGTGCTATAAAGACAGGTGAAGACACCACAGGATGGCCGGTGGGAAGAGGGTGAGCCAGAGGCAGGGCAAGAGAGTCAGGAGATGGTTGTAGGCACCTGGTGGTGCAGGGCTTCTCTTTGGGAATTTGATGTAGGGTAGGGAATCTGCTGCTTATTAGCAGGAGGTCATGCTATCTGTATGTTCTACTTTTTACTTTTAAGTACAGCTGGCCTTGAAGGAAGTTTGAAAGTTCAAGCTGGTGCAGAATGCCAGGACTAGCTGAAGGAGCCAATAACTCCATGTCCAGGGCACCACTTTATGGGAGCTGTGCTGGCTTTCCATTTCCTTTTGAGCCCAGTTCAAGGTGCAGGTCTTAAACTTCAAAGTACTAGCTGGCATGGGCCCAGGGCATCTGCAGGACTACCCCACTCCATTTGGCACACACAGATTATTTGGAGATTATTTGTTACCAAAGCCTGAATTGTGGCTGGTGAGGACCTTTTAATGCTCAAGGAATATTATGTTGTAATTGTAAAAACATACACGCTAAATTGGGCATTTTTTGCTGTTACATCTAAATTATGACACCCTCATACTCACAAGGCCTTCCTGGCCCCCTTGTTTATCACCTTAAGGAGACTGGTGAAAACTACCACTTTTTGTTGGGTCCACAGCTTTTCATGCATCTTGGCCTTTTTTGGCGGGGGGGCTGATCTTTAGTTTGTCATATTTTGGGTTTTCCGCTGAGATTATACTGTTGTTAATTCATTATTGCATTGTGTATTTGAAACACTGCTTTAGGAAGAAACCAGAAAACACCACTGAGAGGTTTCTACATAAATAAGGCTTCCATTATGTCTCCTCCAAGGAAATCAAACCAACGTCATACTTTATTTTATTTACATATTTATTTTATTTACATACATATTTTATTTTTTAATTGTTTTTAAATTGTTTGTGTTTTTAATCTTGATTGTTTATTGTTTAATACTGTTTTTAACTGTTTTTAATGTTAATTGTTATACTTTATTTTTATCTTTTTTAATATTGTAAGCCGCCTTGGACATCTGCCCCGGCAGAGGAAAGGCGGGGTAAAAATTTCTTAAATAAAATAAATAAATAAATAAATAAATACTGCCTCAGACCTTCTTACTGTGGGGAGTGGGCAACAATATCTTTCATATTTTATAGCAGCTGCAGTGCTTTGCAGCACTGAGTCAAATCAAAGGCTGCCTTGAATTATGATTATTTCTCAGATCTGAAGAAAATCTGAACTTTTGTTAGTAAGTTATTGCAGAACCTGAATCAGAAGAAAACAATAAACCAGTCACGTTATTGGAGTAGACAGAGGGTAGAAGGATTTAAAGTGACACTCTGTCCCTCCAAATGCCCACCTGTGCCAGCTTCATGGTAAAAGCATCAGCAATGCATTCAACCAGTGGTTCTTAAACATTTTGGCACCAGCACCATTTTTAGAATGACAACCTGTCCGGGACCCACCGGAAGTGATATCATTAATCTGGAAATGGTGTCACGGCTGGGAGTACTATCAATGTGATGCCAGAGCCTGTTTTTTTCTTGAGAATGCAGCAATAAGATGAGTTATTTCTCAGCCATTCTGATTCAACAGCAAAGTGAATCAGAAAGGAAAAAGGCTTATTTATAACCTTGGCAGAAGCAAAATAACCACACAGCCATCCTCCTTTCCAACGTCCCATCTTCCTATATTTTCAATGATGGCTATGCTAGGTGCTGCGTGAGCACCTGAAATTGGCTTACGACCCACCTCGTGGGTCCTGACCAACAGTTTGAGAAGCACTGCATTAAACAAATTTGAAAGAATTTTAATGCTCAAAGAATATTATGCTGCAATTGTAAAAACATACACGCTAAATCCCCAAGGAGATTCCAAGATGCAACAAACGATTAACCCAACTAACAAAAGTTTTAAATGAAATGAAATGAAAGAGGGTCTCATCATTCCCCCACTCCTCCCCCATAGGCTGTAAATTCAATTCAACATACTTATGAGAATGTCATTAAATTAGACGTGTGCTGAAGACACCCAGAATAAGCCTCCTTGAAATGTAAAACACATTTAATATTGCATGATTGTAAAGCAGATTCACAAGAATGGCAGAAAAGCTAATGCTATGACTGAAAAAAAATATGTGAAAAGGCACTGCTTGAATTCGTGCATGAACCAAAGGTCCCCAGGTTCTTACACTGTAGAACAAATGTCAAATTCTGTTCAAGGCAAAATTCCTAACTGTACAACTAGGTCACCAAAGACATGGGACCCACTTATTCATGCACTTTTAGCACACCAAATATGGTATGCTCTATGAAATACAAATTTGGTGTTTTTCTTATAGTGGATTGATGCCGAATGACTTTCCAATAGTATTAGAATCTAGCTGAAAAACAGTAACAGCAACATGGACTCAGGACTCAGATGCACAATGTATGGTTATAGAGTTGTATAACGGAAGCCAAACACACCACTTCTTCTTGTTCGAGGGATTTGCATTGTAAGGACTAAGTACAATGCCTGACACAGGACAAAAGTGATGAGGAGCAGTCTGGTGCTAACATAGGGGAAGGCAGGATCTCTTTACCCAACAGTAAATAAATAATTGCCCATGTCCAGAAATGAAAGTAGTGCTTCGAGAGGGCAACAGGAACGTTTAAGAGCTCGAGAGAAAAAGAAGAAAAGCCTTTCTCGCTGGGAAGTATGAGGAATTTACTGCAGTGTAGGCAGGATGCCAACATCATAGTAATAATATACAGTTCCAGTTCCAGTCTTTCAAACAGCAGAATATTCAAGGAAATGTCTAGCCAGCAATTTCCTTTTTAAAGAGTCCCATTCCTAAGAGAGAGCTCATTAGAAATCTTCCCAGAAGATTTTTAAAAACCCCAAATCCTAGATTATCCCCCTTGGCATGCTTCCCACCACGTCAAATGTCAGCACTGGGTATGGGGAAGATAACCAGGCTTGCTGTGGTTATAGCCATAGTTTATAGCCTATCGTTATAGTTATAGCCTATTGCTTTGGGTTTTAAGGGGGAAAGGTGCTAAAACAGGGATGTCAAACATAAGGCCTGCCGGCCAGATGCGGCTCCCAGAAACAATTTATCCAGCCCTTGTTATAATTGGGCACTCCCAGCTTAATAATTGGGCTCTCTCATATCTTGAAATGTTGAACAAGGTTTGCACATTTTCTATCATTTGCAGCTAATGAGTTTCTATGTGAGAACAAAGTGCCTATTTCTGGCTATCATCTGCTTAATGATGTCACTTCCGGCTCTCAGCAGGCTGCCATGAATACTATTCCGCCCTTTATATGAAATGAGTTTGCTATCCCTCTGCTAAAAGACTGGAGAAGTCAGAGAAAACAAAAAGCCAAGAATCACAGAACAGTGAGCCAAGCACCAAGGCATGGAGGGGAAGTCACTTTGGTTTTAGACCAGTTCACACAACGCCTTATCCTGCCCTATCACAACTGATATACTAGCTGAGCGGGGGTGGTGGTGAAGAGAGGGGTGCATTTTCCAAGCAAGAGAATATTGTGGTTTGACTGCCCCCATTGAAACACTGCCGTTAAAGAAATTTAAAACAAAACACCACTACCTTTAAAGCAAGAAAAAGCTCTGCGACCAAAAACCACATTGTTTTCAAATGCTGTGGCTGCTCAGCTAACTCTCTGTTCACAGGGATTTCTACTGCCAGTGTTTATTCCATTTGAGTGTTCTGTTTAGAACAGATGATTGATTTCGGGTCTAGCCTGGGTCTAGACTTTTCCCTCTTGGTGTTTGAGAAAATAGTGAAGATCATCTTTTTTCAGGTGGACCTTCAAGTTGGATTGATTGCTGCACGCTGCACTTCTGATTTTTGCTGCTGTTGTTTTGTGATGCATTTTTGTTTTGTGCTGCATTGTTTTAAAAAACATTTTAATGAAAAGTGTGTACCTTATGGGGCTGTGGCTAAAAAAGGCAAATAAATTTTGCAGCAAAATAAATTCCAACATCATCTGCAGATGCATCATCACCGCACAAAGCTATGCTGTATCACAGATACTGAAGGGTGCAGAGAATGTCAAGAGGACAACTCTGAAGGACCATCCCAAGGGCAGTCTGGAGGTAAAGATTTGAAGCCAATGCACAGTATAGTAGACAGGCCTGACCTAATTACCTTGTGTGGGATATGCTGACTCACCATACTGTTTATCACCAGGGCTTCAATGAGAAAAAGAATACAATAAAGCAGGCTGCAGTGCATAACTCTTGGGTCAATTAAAATGTGAGATAGATGGGAATGAAATGCTCAAACATTTCCTATCCATAGATCATTAATCCAAGACATTCATGGAAATAAATCAGATGTTTAAGGTCATGCTATACCATATGCGGGAGACCCACTATTGATTTTTCTGAAGTATTTTTCAGGACCCATGATTCACTTTTCTGAGGATTTTTAAGATTAAGTTATACAGTATGTGGGAAACTGTGCCTCATTGACTTTTCCGAAGTATTAGTGCATTAGCTAAGAGACTGAGGGTGCAACCCTAAACTGAGTTAAGCCGGCATAAACTAAGCCAGCCAAGTTTGGCCAGCACCAGGGCCACCATAAAGTATGTTTGGACCACTCTCGGAGTCAGAGAGGCCAGCGTACAGATGTGAGCCATTGTTTCTGACTCCTAGAGTAGTCAAAAAATGCTTTATGGTGGCGCTTGTGCTGGCCAAACTTGGCTGGCTTAGTTTATGCAGGCCTAACTCCAGTTTAGGATTGCACTCTGAGCTGCAAATTAGGACTTCTTCAGTTCACATTTTACCTCTGCCACTTTCTCTCAGCAACCCAGCAGAAATATGGAAATTATTCTACTGATTTACTTTGCCAAATTGTTGTAAGGGTTACATCAAGCAATTTACATAAAATGTTTTATATGGGCTCAAAAAGCACTACATACAAGTTAACTTTTACTATCATTTTCACCTCCACAGCTAATAACTTCAAGCTTCAAGGGGACCAGGCAATTTGGAATGGAGCCAGAGCATGGGGTGGGAGGAGTAAACCAGCACCCCTATGCTATGGCCCCAATCAGAATCAGGCCCTTCTGCAGCTGCCGATAAGAAAAAGAAAAATATGTCAGGAGATCCAAACATGAGTTAAGTGTCCAACATAATATCGATTAATTTAGATTTTGGTCCTAATATTGGCAAGATAGATGCAGTTGCATGGGATATACTATCACTCCACTGATGAATAATGTTTGCTAGGAAAAGGATAAAAATGTTCCACAAATGTAAACCTGATCACCTGGGACTATCCAAAAATATTGTCTCCCAACCCCCAGCAAAACCTAACCTTACTCCTCTGGTGATCATTACAAAATCCTTTCATCTGAACCATAGGAAAATAGAAACCATAGAAAGCTGCTTTTTTTGCTTTCTCTTTCACAAATAAAAATATATGTTATACATTTCCACAGGCACTTTTAGAGCAGTCTAGAGAAAGTCCAATAGGCATCTTCAAAGCAGAGTCCCACACTCTGTGCCTTACTGACACCCCACAACTGCGAAACAATGCTGTGCCTTGCTGTCCAAGAGAAAGGACTCATTTTGTTATGGGGAGATTATTGCTCAATGGCTGAACACACATTTTCATGTAGAAGGTCTCAGGTTCAAACCCTGGCATCTCTGGGTAGGGATTGAAGTGATCTCTGCCTGAACCCTGGAGATTGGCTTTCAGTCACACTAGATGGACTGACTCAGTATGAGACAGTTTCATATGTTCATATGAATTGCAAGACTAGCTTTGACTGTTTGGGTCAGATGAACAAATACAGTACTAGATAAACACCCAAGTGTGCCTTCAGCACTACAACATTAGCTATTGACTAGTGCATATGTATTCAAATGCCTTAAACCAGTGGTTCTCAAATCTTTTCGACCAGGACCCATTTTTTAGAATGGCACTCGTGTTGGGACCCACTGGAAGTGATGTCATAGCCAAAAGTGACATCATCAAGCAGGAAGTGCCATCATTGTGATGTAATCAAATGACACTTCTGGAATGCAAACTGGCATTCTCGAACTGCAGCAATTGCACAACTATGAAACATCCCTGACAGAAAGCAAGGTTAGGACAAAATATTATGTAATAGCACTGAACTAAAAACAATTTTAAAAAGAACAACTCTCATGTGAAAATTCAAATTGTTAACACTTGCAAAAGGAATATAGCAAGAGTAAGGTCTACAGTTTCCAAGATGGTTGCTCCCAGCTTTCTGTGACCCACCTAACATGAGGTCGCGACCCACAGCTTGAATAACACTGCCTTAAACCACAAGATACGGCTAATTAGCAAAGAAGTGACATTTTTAAAAGTTCTATTCAGAGAGCACAATCCTAATGTGTAAAAGGAGGCGGGTGTACAGGCCTGCGCTGTATCCGAATGCAAGTTAGGAGGCAGCTGCAGCTCACTGTGGGGCAAGGGGAGTAAGCCCCAGCTGGACCAATGGATATCCTTGGATCTGCACCTGCTGATTAGCAGGTGCAGATCCGGGCGCCTTGCCATGGCCCAGATTGGAGGTGAGAGGGGTGAGAGTTTGGATCCGGCATCCCAGGATCCCAGCTCCTTCCTTCCCTGGGTCGACCTACCTGCCCTCCCCAACCCCTTCTACCTTCCTGCTGCTCAGAAATGGCCGTCCTGGACTGCATGGGACCGACACACCCGCTGGCCCTGCTGACGCTGCTGGACCAACATTGCTCCGTGTCAGCCTAGCAATTCTCCCGCTGGCACAAACATGCTTTATAGCATGCTTGTGACAGCGCTGGGCCAACGCAAGTGGCTTGGTTCAGCCCAAGGTGGGTTTTGGATGGTGCCGATAGACTTCAATCCTATACACACTTACCTGGAAGTAAGTATTATTGAACTACAGGGGCTTATGTCTGAAAAGACATGCATAGGATTGCACTGACTACTATAATTGCTTTCTCTATAGTTTCCCCCCCCCCTCCTTATTGCAGTGGTCTCTTTTTCTTAAATTTTATACCACCTACCAATGGACCATTACAGATCAACTTGGGAGTTTGGCACTAGGGAGTCTCGTAGAGACAGTATTTTAGAAAGGTTTCCTGAAAATTCCCAATTAACAAAACATGTGCTGGCTGAGTTAGCTTCTAGGAAGCATTTTAAAGGTGTTACCAGCAAATCCATTAGCATTTTGCTAATGCTTTAGCCCACAGTCTATATGTATGAATCAGTATAGTATGAGTGAGGTGGGCTTGGGCAGACAAAGACGTCATTTGTCATCTGCTGTTGGCTTAGCTGCTCCATAGAACAGAGGGGCTAGGAAACCTTGAATAGGCAGGTCTGGGGCAGAGGCATATTCAAAATGCCCCCAGTGAATCCCCCTCCCTGAGTGTACCTTCTTGTTCTGGGAGAAACATGTCCTGCCTGCCTGTTGTCAGCTGTTTCTCCCCAGTTCAGAGCTGGGGTGGGTGGGTGAGTGAGCAAATGAGCAGGTGGAGGCAGAGATCTTCATTGCCACTCTTCTCCCCTTAGAAAGCCTTCTGAGGCCCGGGAAGGCTTCCCACCGGGCCTCAGAAGGCCTTCCAGCAACTTCGAGCCTACCCAGAAGTGACACACACTTTGGGAATTGTGGTGCAACGCAGCCAATGACGTGGGGAGTGTCCGCACATAACCAGGAAGCAACTTCTGGGTTGTCTGCCATTTTATTCTGCTGGGTCCTGCCTTTGGAAGTCTCCAGGTCCATTGCAGACAATACAATGAGTAGCCAAAGTAAGGAGCTTGGGGACCCTTGGCCTAGGTGGGCGAGGGAGCACTTAAGAGAAGACTAAAGAGACATGCTCAATTATTTATTTAAACTGTGCAAGAGAAAAGGTGCCTGGACTATCTAGTTAGAGCAACTGAGTCATCATGGAATAGAAAAAATGAGACACGATGATATATTAACCAGATATATTAACCTAATTTATTCTTCCTTCCCCTAGACTTTTGAAAAACTATCTGTTAAATGTTTATTAAAACATAATTTAAAAAAAAAAAGCCTACGAGGATTAATATCAAATTGATGTCAGAGGCCTTTCAACTGCTTTCAATTTCACTTGATTCATGCAGAGGCGGATCTACAGGGAGGGCAAAGCTCTAAGTGTTGCAAGAAGCCTTACCCTGTCATGTAAATCCCTCCTCTCCCTTGCTGCTGTTGCCAGTAAGCAACGCCAAGATGTTGCTTTTCCCTGTGAGGATAGGCTAAAATGGTGCAGGAAAGGAGTGATTTCCACTGCAAGGTAAGGCTTCTTGCAAAACTTAGAGCTTTGCCCTCCCTTAGATCTGCCTCTGGATTCATGTCAAAGTCCATCATTAGCAGTTTTAATTCTCTCATGTTTATTTAACACAAACCATGATAGCATACCAAGAGAAGACAGCCAAAGATTCCCAGAGCTCATGCTAGGTTTCAGGATTCAAATTGTTCAGTATCAAATTCTGTGCTTTGTCTGCAAATGTGCAGAATTCCTACAACCTTGGGGATTAACTCTAGGATGCAAGAAATTTTTTTAAACTTTGGAAACTCTTGTATCACAAAGGTATAGGGATACTCTTTTAAACCAATGTATCATTTTAAAGCTTGGAAAAGATAAGTTACATGCTGCTTGGATATTTACCACTCAGTCCTTGGCTGAGCGAATCTATACTTCTGGATGTCAGTTTGGAAAATACCAAACTTCAGCGCAGGCTGAAGTTCAGCAAGACTTCCTGATGCCTGAGGCGGCATATACCAAATGCTGCCTCCCCTTACTCAATGATATGCCAGCCTCTGCTCTACTCAGCCTTCAATACTCTAGCTCAGCACTCCCCTCCTCTTTTTTTTCATTTCCTTGTTCTCTCTGTCCCACTGTACCTCTTCCAGTCCAGGGAGAGGAAGGAGAAAGAGGAGAGGTGGAAGCAAGTGTTGTTTAGAGATGCTGCTTACCATGAAGTGGCTTGAAACTACAGCTTCAGAGTCAGAAAGTCAGAGGGCGGAGAAATGACCAGTCCTCAGCCAGTCTGTATGCTGCTGTCTCCAGCCTGCAGCCACCCCACTGGTGCTTATGAAGTGCCGGGGGGACAAGGAGAGGTGACCTGGGGTCCACTCTCCTTCTCTTCCCTTCCAAGCTTGGCACACAGTCTCCACACCGGTATATCCTGTATAGGTGAAAAACAATGTGCTGGAACTCTGTATTTGTGTGTGGGTGTTACAGAAGGATTGTGTGAACTTTTATTTATAAAAGATTTATTGTTTTGCCTTACCAGCCCCAAGTCTTTCAGATTAGTTGTGGCACATAATAACTTTAAGGATCAGTAGAGCTGATTTCTCCAGTTACAATCCATGAAAAAAATATATTACAAACCTTCAAGATGCCATAAGGCTAGTTTTTTTAAAGCGATAGCAAGATCCATTTCTTTCATTCCTCTCCTACTTTTTGCATAGTTCTCTTTCTATTTGTTAACTGTTCTGCAGCATAAGCCAATACCACCTTTCACTTTCTTTGATGCATTCTGGGCTGCTCAGCTGCTCACGCACACTCTGACTAGCTTACACAACCAAAACTACACCAAGATCCTCCATGTTGTTATCCTCCCTGTCTCCAACAGGGCTGTTAAACGTAAGGCCTGCAGGCCAGATGCAGCTCCTGGAAGCTGTTTATCCAGCTCCCATTATTACTGGGTTCTCCCAGAGCTACCCTTTCAGCAGTGCTGCTACTGCTGAGGCTCTGGAAAGACAAGGCAAGGAACGCTATGAGGTGAGGGGCAGACCAAGAGATGTGAGAGAGCGAGTTGCAGAAAAGGGGTTGGGAAAGTCCAATGAAGGGACTGCCCTTTCAGCAGCACCACTTCTGCCATGGTGTAACTTCACCAACTGAGCTGAGCTGCTAAGTGGATGCTGCAGCAAACGCTGCACTACTGAAAGGACAATCTGCATGGGCTCTCCCAACGTGATGATTGGGCTTTCCTCTCATATCTTGGAAAAAGGATTGAGATTTGCACATTTTCTCTTCTGTCATTTGCAGCCAATGAGTTTCTACATGAGAACGAAGTGATCATTTCTGCCCATCCTCTGATTAATGATGTCACTTACAGCCTTCAGCAGATGCCATGAATGCTATTCAGTGATACACCATCCAAAACATACCATTCAAAAAGCTGCAGCAGTCATGCCCACGGCACTTACGGCTGCTTTTAAATCAGTATGCAATTTAAGGGACCTGGAGCCCTTTGCTTAACTGGAAATTGTGGCAGCAAAGGGTGCTTCATGGTGGTTGCAAAATGCAACATGTCATTCTGTGCAGATGAGCCACCACCGCAAGCAGTGAGTGTCCGTACGCCAGCAGCCCCTGGAGAAGCCTCCTCCACGTGGCCTGTATCCATACAGGGGCAAGCCAGGAGAATGGCACAATTTCAAGACAAGAACTGGGTTATAAGTTGAGAATATTTTTTTTTAATAGAAAGGCATTTTAAGCAACACTTCTGCACATTCAGAACATATACAAAAAAATTGAATCTATAGTTATATGATGACTTAGAACTTGCAAAGTTACAGCATACACATTTGTATTAGACTTGACCAGGGCTGCTGAGAGCTGGCATTGGGCCCAGGAAGATGCCTGATTGCCCCCCCCCCCGCCACATTTTCCTACAAAGCAGATGTTACATTTTTAAAACAAAATTTTGATTGACAGTTTTACCTTAGCATGAGCAAGACTGAAACTAAATGAAAGCATTTAACAGAATGAGATAATTTCCTTACTTTGAGTAGTGCTACAGTGTTTCCTTTATTTTACCTTAGCAAAGACCCCCTCAATTGCTTTTTCTTCTTCTAATAATACATGGGTATCCAAGAACTGGCTTTCACTATCTCCCTCTTTACTATGTGATGATTTTGAAACAAAGCCCAGGTGAAATAAATTTGCCTGCCCTATTTTGATTGTCCATTTCCCCCCCCTCTTTTCTTTTCTATACTCCAGACATACATTTGTACTCGGTACTGTTAATTTCACCTCCAAAGAATTCCAAAACACAAAAAGACTCGATCCAATGCCATGTTTAGTAGATGCACACTAAACTAGAAGAAAGGATGGAGCTGGCTATTGGGGTCTGGGAATTCTGTGGAACTGGACGCCCTACTGCTGGGACCTAGTAGTTCAGGTCTGACAGTGTTTCACCTGCCCATGTTTTAACTGAACTAATACAGTACATGCTGATGCTTATAGAGTGGAATATCCGGGCTGTGTTTTCCACTATAGCTTTAATCCACTTTCAGTGCACTTCTATTTTCCCAATGCATTCTGGGGAGCCAGTAGTTTGTTAAGAAATCTGAGAACTGCCAGAGCTACCCTTAAACTACAGAATGCATTGGGGTAATAGAAGTGCATTGAAAGTGGATTAAAGCTGTAGTGGAAAACACAGCCCTTGATAGGTTGAGGTACACAAATTTATTTTGTAATATATTTGTTTTGAACGTGGACTTTGAGAACCCTGTAAGTCATTGTCTGGGTGGGGGGAAGACAGCAACACGATCTCCACAATCATGCTGTTGCCGGATAGGGAAGAGGTTTTCCAACTCACCTGGGGGTCACTACGGCTCTCCGGAGGGTCTGGGGAGCCTGTGACTCTCTTTGCAGCCCTCATGGAAGCTTCAAAGGCCTGGATATGACTTCTATCTGAATACAGCCAATATCTCTTCTATAACTAAACTTATCTACACTACTATATCTATGTTTCTATATTTATTACTGTTATACCCAATATACCCATAATACTACCCTTCTCTGTAATTATGATCTACTCTTTCTATGTTCTATGTATCTATCCTATATGTTGTGATTTCCTATGCTTTGGTTATCCAACCAATACCATAAGCCATCAAAGGTTCTCCAAAAATTATGTTTCCAACATAAGGAAAAGCAGGATTACGTCAAAAGAAAATAGATATACAATATAACACTATATGGCAGTAGTTCTCTTAGCACTGGGACCCACTTTTTAAAATGACAGTCTGTTAGGACCCTCCAAAAGTAATGTAATTAGCATAGAAGTGATATCATGGGCAGAAGTGACACCATCGATTTAGGCTTTGAACCTAAGCTGTGATCAGCCAGAGGCCCCGTGACGCATTTTGCACAGCTTGGAATTCAAGCATTCCAGCTCAAACATCAAAGCAGAATGTAGACTTGGATCCTTCTCAAGCCACACAGCTCTCCTACCTTTCCAGCAACCCCCATCTTTCCAGCTATTCAGGGCAAAGAATCATGTCTCTTTCCCACCAGGAGTCCGCCTTGCTAAGCAGCTCTGTACCCTTTTGTTTCAGCTCTGTATTTCCAATGGTAGCTGAGCTAGGAGCTCCACGACCCACCTGAAATTGGCTCATGATCCACCTGGTGGGTTCTGACCCACAGTTTGAGAAAAAAACAGCTATACGATATATCATATTCCATATTATATAACATAATACAGGTATGCCCTGGTATCTACTAATTTGGTATCCATCATTTCAGTTATCCATGGATACTGGGATGCCTACTAAAAAGATGGGGGAACATTAAACGTATCTCTTTTTTTTAACCTTGCTGCAGCAAAACCACTGATGTCCCCGTATCTTTAAAATGGTACCCACAGTGTATCCCAGTATCCATGGTGGGGTCCAGAATGGAACCCCAGCGGATACCGGGACATGCTTGTACTGTGTTACTGTGTTGCTGGTAACAAAAAAATTAGTGCCCTTTGTGGCAGGGTCTCTGCAAATTCAAAGGCAGAAATGCTGTGCTAGGCAAATGCTGTGCTGTGCTAAATTTTGGAAGCCCAGGCAGTGCTGTTTGCTTTCTGAAGTACCAGAGCTGCTCAGCAGAAGTTTTCCAAGTGCAGATATTGATATAACAAGTGGTTCTGCTGTGCTGATCATGTGAAGTCTGCTCCACCAGGACACAGCAGGACACCCTGCTTGCTTAATTTTATTTTTGTTATTTTTGAGCACCAATATGCAGAGGATATATGCAGTATAGATCATGCGCCCTCTGGTACTTGAGCACCCTTGGCAGATGTATGTACTGATGTATGTACTGTATGCATTAATAATTTGATCTGTCCTATGCTCCAAGTATACAAAGTGCTCATCTTTCACTTCTGCATATTTCTCCTGATGTTTCTTTTCTGTATTTGAGGACAGGTAGCTCAGGATATGCCTTCTGAGTTCAGCCTCCCTCCTCTCTGGTCAGTATTCTGAAACCGAAGAAAATACAAGTTAAATATAACTTCATCTTAATTCAAAAGTTGGGGCAGGGAGGGGGGAGGAAAGAATGGCTGTAGACTGATGCAGGTGGGCATCTGTGGTTAGGTGGTCAGATAAGGCTCTGGGTGAACTCTGCACTGCACTGCCAGTCAGAACTGAGTTGAATCATGGCAAGTACTCCATCAGCTGAATGTAAGTCAGCCGGCCCTCTCTAAAGGAGGGGGAAGGAAAGAGTATTGGCTAGTCAAGAGAAATGTGGTTGATGACAAGCCACAATCCTCTCCATGCTTTCCTGGGGGTAAGCCCCATTGACTATAATGGGACTTACTTTTGAGAAGACATGCATAAGAGTGGGCCCTTAATTAATAAGATTGGGTCTGAACGCACCAATGAGGACGACGAGGAGGGGTGTACCTTATTCTGCTTCAATTTCCTTTTCTCTTCAGGATCCTGCCTTTCATGCTTGTGGACATGACAGCAGTGAGAACAACATGTTCTGAAAGGAAAGACAGGGAAAGAAACAACATTTGAGTAGTACCTGGGCAGCTCAGACTCACTGTACAGTACTGGCTTGCTTTAGCACCAGCTGGATGGTAGCCTGATTGCCATAAGCAGTGTGGGAGAGAGAATAGAGAGCCTAGAAGTCTGTTCGTGACTTACCTAGACATAAATCTCAAGTTTGCAGTTCCAGGCACATTTTCTTCAGATTCTTGTGATGGATTGTGTCTTCTGTGATTTCTTAAAGGAAAGACAAAGGAAAAAAACCCAAAACTTTAAGAAGTGCCTGAGCAGCTTGGATTGGGAATCTACTTTTCTCCCACTTAAAGGTGTAGCGTATTGAAGGGAAAAGGAGTATGAAGGTAGTTGCTGCAAACAGGAGGACTGCTGGGTAGAGTTGTAGCAGTACTACCTATCAGTGGGGAGCCAGCATGCCTGGAAAGGTTTGGGGAAGGAGGCAAAGAAAGTGGGTGGTGGTCCTGGGCTTAATATGAATGGGCAGGTGGGCAGCCAAGAAGATCAACCCAGTTATGACACACCGATCTCTCCTGCCAGTTGGAAGTCAGCCTACTGTCTTAAGGCAAATGTGCAAGTGTCTTATGGTATCTAAACTGCAGGTAAAAGAATCAAAACTATAGAAGCAGGTATCTCTAAAAGACCCAAACCACTAACCATTATATGAGGGGGGAAGGAGAGATGGGGATGACCAAGAAACTGCAGCCAACCCACCTAAATTATGAAGCAGTAAGGTAACAGAGAGAGAGAAAAAGCAGTGAAAAAGAAAAAGAACAATCTGCTTTTTGACAGCACCTCATGGCCGTTCCCCTTTCCCATTATCATCCTTCTCCCAGCAGAAAAAAGGGTAGAGTTAGGGGTGAGAGGGCCAAACTGGGGAAGAAAAAGAAGACGTGCACAATGCTTTAAGTCGAGTGTGGGGAATCTAAGCAACTCACCCATTAGGAGTTTTGGCTTCCTTGCCTTTTCGTTCTGCTTCTCTCTTTTGCTTTGCCTTGTACACAGATGACGGGTGCCTCATGCACACTGCGCATGTGACAAATAAAATGTGCTAGAAAGTGAAACTCAACACAAATCTTACAAGGCACCATACACATGTGGGAAGCACTGTTTACATTATGAACCAGAAGAGACTTCTCAGAAATAACCCAAGCTTTCTCCCATAATTCTCCAAGAAAGCAGCTGGTTATGAACTGAATTGAGGCAAATTCACCAATCATTGATTTTATGCACTCTCAGCCAGTTCTCTCTCTTATAAAAAGAAAACATAAGTGCTAAATGTAAACCACCATACCAATCAGTACATAATCCCACTGAAAAAACATTACCCTTTATAACCACATATACACATGCCAAGAACCTGATAAACAGAACTCCATCCCAGTAAAAAGCATAGCCCTTTTGCTTACACCATGATCTCAGATACAATGTAAGCATTTTTGGTCTCTCTTTTTTAACCTTTTTGGTAAAGCTTATTTAAAGGCTTTTCAAGTTTGATTTTGAGCATTCTGTATTGTAAATATATTCATATGCACAAGGCGTCTTCCCTATTAAATGCCCAACAGCCCAATCCTAACCAACTTTCCAGCACTGATGCAGCTGGGCAGACAAGGCGTTCTGTGATGGGGAGCAGTTGTGGAAGCCTCCTCAAAGGAAAGGAGCATTTGTTCCCTTATCCCTGGGCTGCATTCAGAGGTGGATCGACTGTGGGCGACACGTGGCACTTGCCCAGGGTGCCTTTTGCAGATGGGTGCTTTAGCTGCTGCCCATAGTTGCCCGCCCACCCATCCTTGCATTGGGTTGGCTCTGAAATGGAAGGATTACAGATGGGGGTGTGGTAGGGTGGCACAGGGGGTGGGGCAGTGGTGCTAAGGGCGCGGTAATGCAAGGGGTGACTTGCTCCATTATGACTCTGGCTGCATTGGTGCTAGAACATTCATGATGACTGGACTGCAAGTTATCTTCACTTTTAGGAAAGATGATCTCAATGGCATTTTCCCCTAAGACTTGTATCCAATGGATAACAATCTGTTATTAGTCCTTCTCAGAACTTTAGATCAGCCCTTCATGCTACTCAACAATAATTTATTAGCATCAATGCATGCAATTCACCATACTGCTGAAAACCACAGATAAGAGGAAGTTTGTGAGTGTTACTATTGACCTCTGAATCATACTGTTGTGGGCTTGACGCAATCTTTGTAATTGTATGATTAGGGAACTTGTTCATTATGCCCTGTTTGGGTACATGGAAAGCTCAGTGACACTGTGTTTCCTAACCATGTTAGATGCCAAGATAAACAGCCCAATCCAAGGGTGCCTTCCGCTGATAGAATGAGCATTCTGTCCTAGGAAGGACCACTCTATTGGTATCGTGGATGCAGTGACAATGTGCGCAGTGGGGCCACCAGCATGAAATGCTGAAGATCGGCCTGTATGGAGCACTGGGAGCTAGACTGAGGCTAAGAGGAGGAGGAGGGGATTGGTGCTGCTGGGAAGCATGTTAGGGGAAGTCATAGGACAGTGGTTCCCAAACTGTGGGTCGGGACCTGTGGGTCGTGAGCCTATTTCAGGTGGGTTTTGAAGCACCTAGAGCAGGCATATTGAAAATATGAGAAGATGGAATGCTGGAAAGGGGGAGGGCTACGTGGTTGTTTTATTTCTGTTAAAGTTGTAAATAAGCTTTGTTTTCCCCTTTCTCATTCACTTTGCTTTTGAAAAATGGCTAAGAAATAATCCAACTTATTATTGCATTATCAGGAAAGCAGCAGGCTCTGGTGTCACAATGACAGCACTTCAGGCCATGACATCACTTCTGGTGGGTCCCAGACAGATTGTCAGTCTAAAAAGTAGGCCCCTGTCCTAAATAGTTTTGAGAACCACTGTTATAGGTGGTTTGTGACAACCAAACCAAACAGATATAGATTATCTGTAACAACAAGCACCGCTTGATCATTGATTATTAATAAATTAGAATACCATGGAAAACTGAGGCTGGAAAAATT
Organism: Lerista edwardsae; assembly: GCA_029204185.1. Classification (NCBI taxonomy): domain Eukaryota; kingdom Metazoa; phylum Chordata; class Lepidosauria; order Squamata; family Scincidae; genus Lerista; species Lerista edwardsae. The sequence goes on along the minus strand of JAJKFI010000018.1, from coordinate 11,528,250 downwards.
AAATTGCATAACTAAACAAACTTTTAACTGTAAAATAATAATACAGAAGATAGAACAAGATGTACTCTGGATAAAACAATAATGATTCTAAATTGGTAACAGAATTTACAGTATAAAGCAGGAAGTAAGCAATGGGACATCTGGAAGCAACAACTGGACAAATTGCCAACAAAAGACTAACTACTTGATTACTTGCTAATTATATACTCGGCTCAAGAGGAAACTGTAGGCACTCTATCTTGGCCAAATTTCTAAGGCCTATAAGAAACAGACATGAAGTGGGAACCAAGTTACGTATACGATAGCACAGAGGATGTCTGGTACTTCTGAGTCTGTGCAATTATCACAGTCACATCAAAACCTATACAAATTCAAATTATTACTCATGTGAGTCAGAGCAAATTCAGACTATCAGTGAAATTGTCAGCAAACCTGAAGCAAAAATAAGGCAACATCTGTGTAAAATATGCCAATTAATGAACTATTTTTGGCAAAGTTGGTGAGGAGAAAAAAATGCAAGGTAATTCACTACAAGTTTTAAATAACCTTCAGGAAATTTTGAAAAAGCCTCCAGTAATCATCCAGACACAGTGCCTATCTCGAAAATGGAGTCATAGTTTAAACTAGGATGTTTTTTAAAACTACTGATATTTAAGAAAAACGGCTGGAAATCCTCTCTCAAATATTTTGTGATTTATTGGTTCGGTTATGCTCAGTTTGGTAATGCTCAGTTCTCCCCCAACAAAGACAGACTCACAAGCAACATCAATCAGTGGAATGTCAGTGGAAAATGAGAATGGAGAACAGTGATGCCAGCACTCTCGTACTTAGAACATTAAAAATCAATAACAAGAAACTGATCCAACGCCACATCTTCCCAGCGATGACTTCAACATTCCATAATCTACCGTGAGTCATGGTCAGCAGACTGATGGCAATAGATGGATCTGAGATTTCTTGACAAGTACAAAGAACTGGTGAATCATTCAGTTCCTGAATCTGAATCTGCAGTCTAGTACAAGGATGTCAAACTCAAGTCCCAGGGGCCAGATTCAGCCCTTGGGCTCTCCCAGCACTACCGTCAGATGCTGAGCTGTCACTGCTGAAAGGGCAGCCCCCATTATATTTGGGTTCTTCCATATCTTGAATATATGATCAAGATTTGTGTATTTTCTCATCTGTCATTTGCAGCTAATGAGCTGCTGAGAAAAAAGTGCTTAATTCTGGTCATTACCTGCTTAATGACATCACTTCTGGGCCTCAGTAGGCATTATGAATGCTATTCGGCCCACTGTATGAAACAAATTAGACACTCCTGGTCTAGTAGGTTCTGGCATAAAGTTGAGGACCACTGAAGTTTTGCTCACTACACCTCATTACAAAATAAAACAACAGCAGGCGTCTACATATTCTATAAACTTAAATCCTCCTTCAAATTCCACCAGCCGTTTTCCCAAATTTTGCCTTGAAAAAAATTAATAAAATTATATAATTTAGAAATTAACTATAAAACATATAATTATATATTTTATACAATTATAATATACAATTTAAAATTATTTAAATTAGCTATTTAAAACTCAAAAATTAAAATAACTGTAAAAAACTGATATTAGAACTGACAAATGTTTTTCGCAAATACCTTTCAAAATCAATTTTACAAATTCAACATGTACGTGTGTCTCACCTTTTCCCTGTAAATGCCCCCTACCTTGCACTTACCATTATTTCAGTAAACACGTATCTTAAAATCCATCTCTTGAGATAATGTGTAGTCCTGCTCTAAGCTTGCCTGACTCAACAAGGAAGAGTTGAGTTTTATTTAGGTGAAAAGACAACAATGTTGATAAGCGTAGATTCTCCTACTACTGTAATTACCTGCCTAAAATGATTCTATTTATTCACATGTTAAAAACATGTTTAAAAAGATAGTTGGCATTAAAATCTGGTGACATGGTAAAATCTGGTGAATGTTTATTTCAATGATACCAATTCAAAAGCATTTTTCACTTTATTTCATAGTGCATTTGTTTTCCTTGCAGACTCTCCATACCTTAGTGCAATGATTTTCATCTCATGGCACACGGACAAGGTACCAAAATTATCAAGGCACACCATTAATTTTTTGACAATTGACAAGGCACACTGCACTGCCTGTGTGTGTGTGGGGGGGGAATCACATCCCCCAATGGCTTTACAAATAAATGACTCTCCCACAAACTCCCGCAGCACATCTGCAAATCCTTTGTGGCACACCAATGTGACGAGCCACAGTGGTTGAAAATCGCTGCCTTAATGTCTTGAATTCCTGATCAATCTTGTACCACACAGTACAAAGCATGCATGATATAGTTTTGCAAGGTTTAAAAAATACATGTTAAAACAACTACATTGGGACAAAGGATACATCATTTTTAGTAACTTCATGGAGGGGCAGCCTCCATAACATCAATGATGTAATTCATGACAAGCACCACAGGGAGCAGCAGACTCCAAGTGCCCTTAATTCCAACTCTGCCACCACCTACTTCCAGTCTGCCACAGTTAGAGCTGCATTGATCTGCTTCCTACTCACTAAAAATGAGCTGGAAATGGATCCTCTGCTTCCATACCGACTCACCCTGCTCCTTCATCATGTAATCTCTTTTAGTTAAAGGGACGGTATAAGGAAGCGACTCTAGTAGGAAAGCAGCCACTTATCTAGTGGTCCTTTAAAAAAAACAAAACTAAGTGCAGAACATGCTAGAAATTCCCACTTTCCTCTAAAAGGATAACAAAGGAAAGAACAAGGTAAGTGGCTGCTTTGTTTTATTTTTGGAGAAGAATGGATAGCACTGGCAGCAGCATCATATGGCAGATGCAGATGGACCATCCCTGCCCCATTCCTCCCATTCTCTAGCCTTGTCAATATGGCACCAACACCCTGAATATCCTAAGAAGCACACAGAATGTTCTGACATCCATTTCAGTAAAATGAGTCCTTATCCAGATAATAAGAGTTCATATATGAAGCCGTGATGAATAAGCAACCTATTAAAAGTGAGCAAGATTTGATACTGTGAGGAGTGGGGCACAATATATAGGCTTCAGAGCATGAATCAAAAGCAACTATCTTGATAGACTAAATAGTTTTTATTCTATGCAAAGGAAAGAAGAAAAAGTTCCAGTTTGCTGCAAACCATATAATCTATGATTCGTAAACAAGCAAGTTCTTGTTTCTCGAAAGCTTCACACATTCCACCTCCCTTACCTTATTTGAGAATAAATCCCCAGTCTTTTAAATCTAGCTTATATATTAGGGTATGGCAAATAGGAAAGAACTGCTCTGCAATGCACCCAAGTATGAGTTACCAAAGCTAGTCCCAGGTTTCTGGATGAAGACCTATGCCAGCATCTATAAGAACAGAATCCTTGTTGCTGTCTCAGCTACCTCTATGTCAACTAGAAATGTTCTTGCTTAAATCCTTCTTGCAAAAATTATTGCTCTCTAAATTATGCTTTGCTCATTTAAAGTTTTAAAAATGGAACGACCCAAATGTTAAGCAGCATGATTGCAAGAAGTTTCTTGAAGAGAGATTGCACAGAGATCCTGTAGCAGGGTACCTTATATCAATTCAGACCATTGGTCCATCTAGTACTATAGAGAGTGACTGACAGTTGTTCTCCAAGGTTTAAAAATCAGACATTTTTCTCTGCCCTGCACAGTTACTGAACTTGGGACCATCTGCGTGCAATGCAACTGCTCTTTCATGGAGCAACAGCCCTCCCCTGTGCAATAATGAGGGAAAAAGTGATTTTAACATAATTTTGATGCAAACTGAAACCAGCATTTATGCCACGAGATTTTTATTTCAGGGTTAACTGAGAAAAAAAACACAGAACAAAGACCTAGTGCATGAGAAATGGAAATCGAAAAAGAAAAAAGAGAATGTTCAGAATATTTCAATAGTTTATACGCCTTTTACCACTGGAATTCTCTCTTAGCTCTGAGAGAAAGAGGAAAAACTATCAACACATATGAAGCCATACAGTCATACTATGCTGAATGTATTCAACAGCACCCAGAAATGCCAAAGGAAGGATGCATACTTAAGTGGTCATGTCTGGTAATATGACTCCTCTCTGCTTGCTGCATGGTATTTCCCTACTCCTTTCCTTAGCACCCGCTTTCCCTTCTCAAGCTCAAATAATCTCATGGTCATATTTTGGAACAACAGGAAGAAGAAATCTGATAAAACATCAATGAAGAAAATGTATGAAAATACATGTACAAATCATGCATCTCCCATACCTGTATCTTTGCTGTGGAGTCTGTTTTTCAGCTGACTTAAAAACATGCCCAATGTAATACAAAGGAAAGAATAAAAAGTTCCAGTTTGTTGCAAACCATGTCAAAGTGAAGGGTGCATTAAATTCTTTAAAGGTCAGTTTTGCTAGCTGGGTTGAACCTGACCAGGAGGAGCAGACACCAAGCACCACCACCACGCCCCAGAACATTTTCTTGACTTGGGTCACAGAACAAGTCCAGCAACATCGGCTTCCTCTTCCACCAGCTTCCATCCCAGCTTGTGCCTGGGCTTCCACTGGGGCTGGAGAATCATGGGAACGCTCATCCCCTGGAAAAAAGGAAAAGAAGTAGATGTTGTTATTGATGGAGAACTTTCTTCACCATGTTACTTTCCAAACAGCATGTCTGAGCACATGCATGGTTGTTTACCCAAGTACAAAATGTTGCATATGAAACAGCTTTAAATGAAACCTCTTAGACAGATGGACAAGCAGTCAAATATTGCCTTGGTATCTTGTAACAAACAAGAACTGATTTATCTCCATAAGAGCATAAGAGCTTCAAAGCTCAAGTACTTCCACATGATCTGGAACCTTTGAAATAACAGAGTTAACAGATCACTCTGCACCAAATCAACCCCCCTCTCTCTTGATACTACGTATGTAAATATACAACGCTGAGAATTTGGTTCTAAAAACACATTAAAAAGATGGAAAGAATTGTATGACGGGATAATATGAGTAAGGATACTTTAAAACTGGCACACATTTACTGTTAATAAAGCACTATGAAAGGAGACATATATCTAATTAGAATTGTTAAAGCACAGAATATATTGCATTGCCCAACACTGGAATACAAAATAAAATGGAAGAAATCCTAAGATGCACATTTAGGGCCCAATCCTATCCCAGTTTCCAGTGCTGATGCAACATCAATGCTGCCCTAAGGTAAGGGAAAAACATTCGCCTCCACAACTGCCCCCGCATTGCAGAATGCAATGCACACCTTGTTGGTACGGCTGCATCAGCGCTGGAAAATTAGATAGGATTGAGCCTTGAATCATGAATATACATTTTTAGAGAAGAATAATCCCAGAATGCTTTGCAGTAAACAGCAGCACACTTTACTGAGTATTGTCTACAACTCAGACTATAACATAGTTCCCTTGGGTGTAGCTGGGTAATATTTTTATCTTTGAAAAGCACTTATGTACATATTTATGAGTCCATTATGTCCATTTAGAGCCGTAAGGAAATACCACTGTTCCTAAAACTAGCTGCCTACCAATTACAAAATAGGCAATTCATACGTTCATTAAATATAACCCTTCTATGTGATCTCTTAAGCCAAGTGTTAAATACACTAACAAAGGTGTTTGCACTGCAGAAATACTGCGACACACAATACTGCAAGTATCACTTTACTATGAAAATGATCTCACTCATCAAGGGTTGAATTTCAAAGAATGCTCTTCTTATCTCTTGCTGTAAGGAGTAAAGCACATGCTGCACATTTTGAGAAGTAGTATGTGACTTCTCTACAATGCCTTTCTTTGTTTGAACTGGCTGCCATTAAAGCTGCCCTCTCTACCCTACAATGTGAACAGTAATTGTTGTCTGTTTCTAATAAAATGCACTAAGCCCACAGCATAAATACACTCCAGTTAACTGAAAGGTAGCCATGGATCTTCAGAATTCACCATCATATCTATGCATGCTTACTGTCTAGCCTAAGGCTTTCAAGGCCCTCTATGACATTAGAACAACTGAGCCAATGCATGGGCTGGCACATCTGGGATCTCCATCTATCTAAGCAGCTGACTCGCAAGAATAACTCAGATCAGCCAATCGCACAAAGAGAGCTGAGCAAGGAATGGCAATAGAGGGAAAAGGAAAGAGGGAAGCAGATAACGCAAGACCATGCAGACAGATGTTAAACAATATACATTGCACATTGTACTCATAAGGTAGAGCCTATAGTTCAATGATTGACTTGTACTTTGCATGCAGATGGTCCTGCATTCAGGGTGCAATCCTAACATATGGCGGAACAGTCCAGGTTGGTATCCAATGCAGGCATTCATGCCCTTGCCCTGGGTTAGGTGTCGCCATGGGCTTGCTCAGATCTGCACCCACTATACAGCAGGCGCAAGTCTGAGCAAGCTGCGTGGCCCGGGGACGGAGACTTGGATGTGGCCTAATGGCTGCATCCAAACTCAACCCCCTCTCTGGGCTCGGCCACCTCCTGCCCTGCCCACCCCCCACCCAGAAGCAGCCTCCCCCCTGCCTAAAAACACTCCTTCAGCAGCTGCACTGGCTGCCGATTCACTTCCAATTTCAATTTAAAATGATGGTACTGACCTTTAAGACCCTTCATGACTTAGTACAGAATTTTTTTAAAGTAGCTAGTTGCTGCTGTCTCTCTTGGCTTTTTTTTAAGATTGGGATAAAGATTAGTTAACTCATGTCTTCTGCTACATAAACAACTCCAAGAACCGTTTTTTCTTTTTGGCTGAGAAGCAGTAGATGAATATTCTAAATAATACAACAGTATCTCCCCTTTTGTTATTTTTACGTATTTTCTCCCATTGCAACACCACAAGTTTTGATATAGTGCTCCCAGTAGGAACTAATCATCATATGCTGCTACATCTATCAGCAGCAGTAGTATCCTGGCAGCCGGAACCTATACCCAAAAGAAGCAGGTAAAGAATTAGTCCTAGATCAGTGGTTCCCAAACTGAGGGTTGGGACCCACCAGTGGGTTGTGATCCAATTTCAGCACCTTAGAGCAACCATAGGGGTTGCGAAGCACCTAGAGCAGCCAAATTGAACATATGAAAAGATAGGATGCTGGAAAGTGGGAGGGCTGTGTGGTTGTTTTGCTTGTGTCAAGGTTGTAAATAGACTTTTTTTCCCTTTCTGATTCATTTGCTATTGGAAAATGGCTGAGAAATAACCCAATTTATTGCTTCTAACTGGGCAAGAGACACTTGTTCAAGTGGTGTTCCTCTTATATTTAGCAGGGGAAGAGTAATTGCCCCTCTTCACCCCATGCAGTGTCTTTTCTAGTGCTGCTGCTGGTGGTGTTCTGCATTTTTTTTAAAAGAATTGTGAGCCCTTTTGGGACAGGGAGCCATTTAAATTATTATTTGCCTGTAAACTGCTTTGTGAACTTGTGTTGAAAAGTGGTATATAAATAATGTTGATTGATGGATTCTAAGAAAAGCAGGCTCTGGTGTCACAATGATGGCACTTCCAGCCATGACATCACTTCCGGTGGTTTCCAGAGACTATCATTCTAAAAAGTGAGTCCCAGTGCTAAAATGTTTGAGAACCATTGCCCTAGATAATCTAGCTAACCAACATACTAATGGGTTCTAGAGACACAAAAAAGGTTGTCAAAATGTATATGCTACAGGGCACTGTGAAACTGTAAGAATCACCATCAGAAAATAAATTGTAATAACACAGAGACATCTTATCCCACAATCAGTTTTGAGGCTCTTGCCCAGTACTATGTTTTTTAATCACAGAGGCAATGAGCATCATTAGAGTTGTTTCAACAAAGTCTGTAGGATTAACACTGGATGAAGATGTGTAAGCAGCTTGAAAAGGATCACATCTAGGGCTTAGGTCCTGTGCGGAGTCATGCAAGAATAAGTTACGTTGAATATGCCAGACTTAATAGCTGCATAATTATTTTGTTACTTAATAACTTAAACAAAAATCTTGATTATAAGATAGAATTACACATACAGTAAGAAGCCTGAAAAAGGAATATATATTTTTAAAAGACATTTCCTTCATAAAGAGTTGGGCTTTTGTTTTTGAAGTATTCTGGTATATTTAAGGTGCTGATGTGTGATCCACTGAGCCTGGCTTGCCTTGGCACCACTGGAACAAAGTGTTAGCAGATGACCAGAGACGGAGTGCCTATGCGGCACGGTGCTGTGCCTACCATGGGGCATGGGGGGGGGAGGTGCTCCGGTGAAAACGCTGGAGCACAGTTGGGGCCACCCGCCTATCCCTGTGTCCGTTGTGCTCCAAAATGGAGGTATTCCAGATGCAGGGGGTGCAGCGAGGCTATGCGGTGATGCGTCACGGTGTCACCCCACCCCAGGTGCCATTGGAACCTGCAAAGGCTCTGCAAATGGTGATGATGTTACTGCCAAGCACTAGCATTGCCAGTGTTGACTGCCAAGCCTGATGTTGCCAAAGCAGAAGGAAGCAGCACAGTTGATGGCAGTGAATTGGGACAAAGGCTGGGACACTTTCAGGAGGGCAAGCTGGGTAGAGAAGGAGGAACAAACAAGTAGAGGAAGACCAGAAATGATGTTGAACCTAAGAGCAGGAAAAGGAACCGGAGGATGCAACAACAGAGGCAAAAGCAAAGGAGGAATGTATGGAGAGAGGAAGCAGTGGCAAGGGTTGGGCAACTGGCTGCGGCAAGGAAAGGAGAGGGAGGCTGTAAGGAGAGGAGCTCCCAAGAAAGAACTCAAGGGGTAGGAGAGGGGCCTCAATTCTAACCAGCCCAATTCTAACCAACTTTACAGCATCAATGTAGCTGCAATGCAGCCTCAAGGTAAGGGACCAAATGTTCCATTGCCGAGGAGGCTTCCATGACTGCCTCCCACACCACAGGATGCAGCACACACCTGTTGGCATGGCTGCACCATTGCTGGAAAGTTAGTTAGGACTGAGCTGAAGGGCAGGCTGGTCCTTTGCCTGTGAAATAGTAGAGCTCCAGCCAAACTCTCCCTCACAGAGGGAAAACACCATACTCCTGAATGAAAGCCTTCTACCTAGGCTGGGTCTTGAGGTATTCCAGTTGCCCATTCCCAGACATCGGGCCTCCACCCAAAGAATACAGAGCCCGTCAACCCCCCTGTCCACTGTTTTGGTTTCAGTTATTGCCATTTGTGGATTTCTTCCTTACTTCCTTTGTTGGAGTCGAATAGAAACAATAAATCCCTTCTGTAGAAGACCTCCTTGCCCTCCTTTCTTTCTGTGTGTGGCCTACATAAAAGCTCTTCAGTGTAGACCATGGGACTGCAGCCAGCAAGAAGGCTTATAGATAAATCTACCTAGTTGGAAAGCTCTTATTTAACCAGTTCAGGTAGAAGAATTTTTCAACAAATCGTATCTCTGATTTATCTATTCATACAGGCATTTCTAATGAACATTTCACAGTGTGTCTGAGCAGACGCCACAGGCTCAAATGGGCTGATTACAAAACTAATGAAGTGCAAACGAGGTTTAAAAATAAGAACAGATTTCTCTCGGCAAAATATACCGCACATAGTCAATGTAACAGTCATTTCTATGCTATTATTTCTGTGTTATATGGAACATTGTGCTTTGGTTTCTCAATTATATATATATATATAGAGAGAGAGAGAGAGAGAGAGAGAGAGAGAGAGAGAGAGAGAGAGAGTAGCTATACTTAAAAACATTGAATGTTATATAATGTCTAGCTTCTAGAAAAGAACTAAAATTGCCCCTAAAACCTTGCATAGTGACTTTAATTCTCACATACAAAATCAATACCAATAGTTATCAATGCCATCAATACCTGGTGGTAGCTACCAATCAGAAGATCTTGTATTTCTTGAAGTTATTTACCACGGTAAGCCACGAATCTTTATGGGGAAGGGGGCATCATTAGCAGAGAAGCCAAAAGAAAACTGCATGTATAAACTTGCAGTTAGATATGGCCCAATCCTATCCCCTATCACTCCCATGGCAATGCAGCAGCACCAGTGCAGCTTCCACTGCCTCTCACAGGGGAGTTTTGGCTGCTTAAGGGAAGAGGAAATTTGTCCCCTTGTCCTGCATCTACTGCACTGAGGTAGCTGGAAAAAAAGATGACAAAATCCAGACAAACAAAAGTCCTTCTGGTCTGGAAGACTACAGTGTAATGCTAGACCATCAACCTATCCTGAAGAGCATCACACCCTTTGCAAGAGCAGGCATGAGCACAGTGGTCTATATCTTGCTGACATATTTTAATGAGATGTAATTTTAATACTTTTATGTGATCCTGCGGTCTGTTCTGCTTTCGTGTTTTAATTGTTTTTATGTTTAATGTTTTTAGAATTGTCTTAAAATTTAATGTGTATTGGTTTTTATTCTGTAAAATAATATTTTATAAAACTTGTACGATTTATTATTCTGTACAATAAAATTCTGTATTTTATTCGGGAAGCCACCTTGAGTGCGGGAGAAAGGCAGAGTATAAATTCTTCAAATAAATAATAAATCTCATTTAGGCTACTGCAAAGCATGCACTCTATGTGGGGTTGTCCTTGAAGACAATCCAGAAACTTCACAGTGCAGAACTCAGTGGCCTCTGTGGTTACCAGGGCTTGGCAGTTTGCGTCAGCTGCACCAATGCTCCAGTGACTACGCTGGATTCCAGTTTGCTTCTGGTCCCAATTCAAGATGCTCGCTTTGGCCTTTAAAGAGCTTTGCAGCTTAAGATCAGAGTACTTGAGGGACTGCCTTCTCCCATACAGTCTGGCACTCCCTGAGATTGTCAGAGGGTGCCATATTGCATGTTCCACCCCCAATTTTTTTGTTTTTATTTATTCTGAAGAATTTATACATGCCAAAGCAAATGCCCAAAGTGGCTTACATGAGCAGGCTAGTCTAAACCACCATTTTTCAATGGGTTTTTTTTACAAACATACAGTATTCTGCGATTCACCAAATCCTCAGTCCCAGATGTAGCCTTCATAGTGTGGTTCTCTCTTCTGGCTGTGTGACATCAAGCTTCAGCAGGTGATCGCAAGTCCAGCCTGGACTGGTCCTCAAGGTTGGATTCCGTTCTTTTGCCGGGTGGACTTCTCAAAACATTCCTGCACTGGCTGATCAGCTCCACAGTGACTCCATTCTGCCACAACTTGTACTGCAGCTTGTCACATTCTATCTCCCATACTAGTGAGCAACAAGGACATTCTCAGCTGTGGCACCACAGTCATGGAACTCCCTCCCTTACAAACTGCCCTCTCCCCTGAAGTGTTCTGGCAGGGGCTAAAAACATTTTTATTTCAGTTGGCACTTGTACAGTGCTGGTTGGTAGTGGAGATTTTCACGTTGTATTTTGTTGATTTTTTAACATTTTATGTCTGCTTTTATTGCCACCTTTCATGGCAGTCTTATTTTCTTTATTATCATTTATTGCTGCTTCTTTCTTGTGCCGCTATGTTGCCTTATGCACATATATTTTATAATGTTATGCATTGTTGATGCTTTTACGACTGTTTGTGTTGCTGTCTCTGGCTTTTTTTACAGTTTTATTGCTGCTTTGTTTTTATGTTAATGGATTTTTATGTCAGCTCCCTTTGGTGTCCACTATAGTGGAGATAAGATCCCCATCTTAAAACCCCCAAACATATTAAACAGTGATAATCATACAGTGGTTATTTGATTAACACTGCAGCAATTAGCTCTTAAAAAGGTAAAGGTTTTCCCACGGACAGAATGGTCTAGTCATGACCGACTGTTGGGGGCAGTATAGTACTCATCTCCGTTTCTAAGCCGAAGTGCTGGTGTTTGTCCAAGGATAAGCTTCCGGGGTCATGTGGCAGGCATGAATATACACTGAGGCGCATGGAATGCTGTTACCTTCCCACCAAAGTAGTCCCTATTTATCTACTCACATTTTTAGGTGCTTTTGAAATGCTAGGTTGGCAGGAGCTGGGACAAGCAACGGGAGCTCACTCCATTGCATGATCTCGAACTGCTAACCTTCTGGTCAACAAGCTCGCAGCTCAACGGTTTAACCCGCTGAGCCACCACGCCCCTATAATTAGCTCTTATGAATATGTAATAATTTATTGTCCAGGATTAATCGAAGTAGCCATTGTGTGTTAAATCAAGGGACACAGTTGTTACAAGTAATATTATATCCATGCTCTCCACATTAGAACTAAAACACAGAAGATAAGATGAGAACCCTCTTCCTCCATGCTTATGAAACATCCAAAAGTGTGCTGGCAAGCCCGATCCCTGACATGCTCTGTAGCCCAGCCTTCCCCACTTTCCCATTTGTCTGTGACTAGTGCCCTAATGATGGGGAAGAACTCTCCCTGTGTACAGTGTTTAGCATGCAAAAAGAATGCTCTTCATGCAAAGAGTGGGAACGAGGCAATTCTAGCAGTGAGGGTGGGGCTTGCCAGCTCACTAATATGAGCTGGCAAGCCCCACCCTCACTGCTAGAATTGCCTCGTGCACTAATATGCACTCTGCAAACATTGTGAGACTCTGGGCTTCAAGAACGGCTGCACAGGGCTAAAAACTGTATTTGTATTTGGGAAAAACAAAATGTAGCTCTTATTTCCTCTATCTTGTTGAAAAGTAGTATATAAACATTATTAACAACAAGTCTTCCAATATAGGAAAACTACAAAAAGATCATGGTTTCAGAGGGCAGAAATAATTGGAGATACTAAGGTAGAATCTCACAACACAAAGAGGAACTTTTTCCAATATGCTACATGAAAGTGAAAAGGCCAGTTGTGAAAGATAAATTTAGAAGAGAATTAACAGACATAGCAATGAACTCACTTCAGGGTGAAGATGAAAAGCAGTCATAAAACCGAAACAACACTTTGAAGAGGATACAGGAAGAGGATACAGGATTAAACAGAAAGGAGGTAGACTATATTTGGCATGATGGTCTCAAGTGCCACAAGAAACATGATTAAACATTACTTCATGCTCTTTCTAGTATGTGACTGCCATTTCAAATTGTTATAGGTATGGATTAATCCACATACACTGACTGAACCTCTAAGACTGTCACTTTACACATGCCTGCATGTGTGGCAGTAAACGGAACCTTTATAGCTTGTGTGAAACGGGCAGCCCAATCCTAACCTGTGTTGGAGCAGGCAGGTCGGTTCAGCTGCCACCAAAGCTCACCGCAGGGCAAAAGGATGTTTGTCCCCGTACCCCAGAGTTAACCCTGGTCACCCCTATAGGGTTGCTCGGACCAGCATCTGCTATTTAGCAGGCACAAGTCCAGTGCAGCCTGAATCAGGACCATGCAGCGAGACTCCTTCCCCTTCCCCTGGCTGCTCCACCCCATTCTGCCTTCCCTCCGGCCCCTTTAGCCTCCCCTGCCCGTCCTGAAATGTCCGTGCCGGCTGAACTTGGCAGGCAAAGGAACAGCTTCCTTGCTCCTGTCCACAGCACAAATGGACCAACGCTGCTGCCAGCATCTGCCCAGCACCCCTTATTCATGTCATGTCATGACTACTACTATCTCTCAGCATCACCTACCTCACAGGATTGTTGTGAGGACAAAAAGAAGGGGAGGAACCGTACCACCCTGAGCTCCTTGGAGGGTGTACACAATTGAAAAAATACAAATAAATAAAAATGAATAAATAAATGATTTTGTCATGGGAGGGTAAAAAATGTTTGGGCCCCTGGTGTCAAATGACCTAGATACACTACCCTCCTGGCTATGCCATAGGTCAAAGTCAGACCTGCACCAGGTATAATGCTCGAATTAACATATGAAGGTGGATCAGGTCAAAGAAAGGGGTTTGGATTCAGAGGATGCTGCTGCTGCCGCTAAACCTGCCCCCTTCCCAGGCTTCCCTTCCCCCTTCTATCCCTTTTCCTCCCCATCATAAAAATATTATTTATATACTGGCTTTTTCAACAAAAAGTAGTTCATAAAGTGGTTTACAAAACAAAATCAATAAAGGGCTTCGAAGGGCTCACAGTCTAAAAGAGATGCAGAAGAGACACCAGCAACAGCTACTGGAAAGACACCTTGCTGGGTTGGAAAAGGACAGTTGCTCTCCCACTGTGAAGTATAAGAGGATACCACTTTAAAAGGTGCCTCTTTGCCCAGTTTGCAGGGGTTAATGAAAGGATATTGTTTCTAAGTTCCACGCAAGTTTTAAAAAGTATATTACATCCTGGAGATGTAGGCACATGCATAAAAGTTCACACGTGCATGTGTGAAGTGACAGTCTTACAGGTTCAGTCAGTGCGTGTGGATTAATCCATCCCCATAATAATTTGAAATGGCAGTCACATCCTAGAAAGCACATGAAGTTCTTCTCTTCTTACAGGGAAAACTAGCTACTGTACAAGCAGAGAGAGGGAAATGCTGGAAGGCATTAAGGTAATGCATATCAATGAAAGACTCTAAGTTGCCTTTCTGGTGGGTGACACATTCTCTTGGGCCCCATCAGTTGCAATTCCTCCACACTGAATTGACTTTATTTTGGTGTTGGGAGGAGTAGCCAATGAAGCAGATGCTAACTTTCTGGGTCATCCCTATACAAAAGCCTCAATAATTCAATTCTAGCATGCCTGCAAAACAGTACTGCAGGAGACCTGTACAAGAGGATTGGGTGTGGGGGAGGAGGGAAAGGAAACCAGCAAAGTAACTTCTAGAGGGTTAGCCATGTAGTAGCTCTTTGAAGATCAACAAAGTTATTTTGAGACTTATTTTGAAATAATTATTTCCAATATTACTTTGAGAGGATTTGAATCATGATCTGGGTTCTTTATCACATTACGCAGTTAAATGACTTCATTACTGACTTCATAGCAATGCTATCACTCATTGTGAATTTTTCTGTGCTAATCTTGCATACTTTTAAGTTTATTACAAGAATAGCCTTGTTTCATCTCGCAAATTCATTCTGCTGTTTTTAAAAATCTGATTCTATACTGTGTGTGTCTCTACACATACTGCTGCCTGCTCAGGAGTTCTGATAAAATGGACTGTAGTACACAAATGTTTATACTGAAATGAACTGGTTATTCTTTAAGGTATCACAGCCCTCTTGGGTGCTTTAGCAAAATAATAGCGCATCATTGCTTTGCTGTGGTGAAGTAGGAGTTTTTCTACATTTTTAAGTATACGGTTGCATGACTAACATCTGAGCATTAAATTATTCTTTCAGGGAGAAAAAAATTACTTATAAAATCTGTATATTATACGAAAGCAGAGTAGTACAAACATAACTGACAGTACAGATTATCAAAGGACTGGTATGTATATGAGTACCAAAACAGTACAGTTCTAAGTCAATACATGGACATAACTCATGCCAACTCAGAAGTCCCATTGTGTTCAATAGGGCTTACTCCTAGGAAAGTGTATAGAAGATTACACCTGAAACTTCATTAAAAAGGTAAGGTTATCTACCACTCTTTTCCACAGCATTTCTAACCTGTGCCCTGTTAAAATGAATTATGTATCACCCCTGCTTACAACAAATTAAGGATTACAGAAAACAAAAGTGTTGGATTTTGGTCACTTTGATGCTTGGAGAATTGCAATATGGTCTGGATGCCACTAAATCTGGCACGCACACACACACAAGCTACAATAGGATACCATTTAAAACACTGGAAGACCGCACATTTCTGATATAGGCTCAGCACTTTAAAAAGATCAATATGGCATTCTCAATTTTTCTTATAATCCATTATCTGTTACGCCTCAAACTGAAGCTTGAATGACAAAAGTTTCAATGAATAAATGACCCAAAGCCTGAATCTAACTCGATAGCAGTGCAATCCCATGCATGTCCATTCAGAAGGAAGCATCACTGTGTTCAGTGAGGCTTATTACTTTCAGGGAAAGATTGCAGCAACCTAATGGATATTTTAAATTCATTTAAAACTCTGCCTTTCTCCACTCCATTCTAAAGTATTTTCCTGTAAAACACTAGAAATGCTGGCTTTCCCACCCTCCTGCCCAGCTAGGCAATACTTTTTAATGCTATGTCTATCTGTGCTGTAGTTCCTTCTTGCAAAGCTTTTTGCACCTATGCTCAATTCTCTCAAACCATCAACGTCTTAACTATCTCACATCTTATTTTTTTTCATCATTGAACCTCTTTCGTTTCCTGTCTGCAATAGCCCCTACTATTCCAAACTCAAAACTGGTCTTCCTCCTTCTGGAACTCATCAAAATTCTTCTCTCCTTTCAATAATGACGTTACATATTAAAAAATAATCACAAAAGATGTTCATGAATTAAATAAATATATGAAGACTGCAAATCAACCACCACCATCTAGTTATCAAGAACGGCTGGGAAAGAGATATTTTGGAGTTTAAGAAGTTATGCGTGACTCCCCCCCCCCGTTGGACACTCGAACGGGTCCCTCGCGCCACGATTACAGCTGCGCACACTTACTTGGGAATAAGTGTCATTGAATTTAGTGGGGCTTACTTCTGAGTAAGCGAGCCTAGAGTCGGGCTGCCTTTTCTGCCCCCTCGAGCCCACATGTCCCTCGTCCCCCACCGGCCCTCTCTTCAGCCTCTCCCCCTCCCGCCCGCGTACATCTCCCGCGTCGGCTTCCAGGGCCACCGTCCCAGCTGCCAGGGTGAGTGACGCCTTCTTCCGCGCCTCTCCGGTCCGGCCTCTCCACCTTCGCGCGGGGTTTCCGACGGGCGCCCCTCGCAAGGCCTCGCACCGCCAACTTCCGCGCGCGTCCTGCGCCCCCGCAGGCACCCGAGGCTTTCCCTGCCAGCGTCATCCTACTCGCCACCGCCTCCGCCTCCCCTCCCGCGGCAGCGCTACTCACCGTAGTACCGGTCGTGGCGGCGCCGCCGTTCCCTGCGGTCCAGCCTACCCGAACTTCTTCAGCCAGCCACGGCTGCTGCCTCAGCTCGAAGAAGCCGCTCTCGAAACTGCTGCCGGCCGACCGGCAAAGCTCCGCGGGACCCGCTCCCAAGCCAGGAATCCCCGCGCTCGCCCTCACGGCTGGGCAGCCTGGCGCAGACCGCGCGCAGCCACGGCGGCTCCCCTTCGAGCAATACAACAACTTGCCGCCTCCCCAAGGGCCAGGGAAATGCCTCTCGCCTTGGGCTTCCCCGGCACCAAAGCACCCCTGAGCTGCTCCCAGAAGTCTCGCCGCCGCCACCTGCTCACCGCCCAGCCGGCCGTCACAAATGGAAGGGCGCGAAAGCCCCGTCAGCGGCCCGCCAGCCTGTGTGTTTTCGTGCGTGAGAATCGCCACTCCCGCCGCAAAATGGATCCCCGCCAAACCACCTCAGCCCGCCGGCCGGACGGCAGCCCCAGCCCCAAACGGAGCGCTCTCGTTGGCACACCGGGACTGCGCGCTACGCGAGCCGGGCTGCTCCAGTGCAGCAAGTTCACACGCCCCATTCTTGCCGCCCACACGCGAGTTCCGGCGGGGGCAGCGGCCGGCCAAGTGGGCGGGGGGGGGACCCGTCCTCGGCGGGAGGGCGCAGAGCGAGAAAGGTGACATTCAGCCCACGGGGCGGACCGCAGTGCCTGCATTGGCGGGCGCTGCCTCCCAGGGAGTCCAGTCAGGCATGCCGACACTCGCCCCCTCCTCCTTCCATGTCCTTCGCTAGGAGGGCGGGAGCCACTGCAGCAGGCGGGCGGGCAAGCCAGCCGCCCGCCGGTGCCTCGCGCCGCAGTGTGGGGCAGGTGCCCGAGATCCCACCCCACCGCAGCCCTCCAGGCGGGGCTCCCGGGCTCCCGCCCGCCCTCGCCGCTCGGCCACGGCCGGGGCTTCCCTCCTCCGCGAGGAAGGGCCGGCGAGGGCGGCTGGCAGGATTACCTTCCACTTTGGTGAGAGTCAGCACCGGGCTGTTGCAAGCGCTGAGCGGGGCTACCCTGGCCGAGTGTTTCTTCATGATGCTGAGCCCTTCTGCCAGTAAGAGCCCGTCAGCCGGTCGCCTACATCCTGAAGCCGGGGGCAGCCGAGCGCTCAGCTCCCTTCCCACTTACGAGCGCGCCTCGGCCGCTGCCAGCCTGGCTCACTTGCCCAGCCAGCCTCGCGTACCTGCTGCAGCTGCAGCCTCCGCCGCCTCCTCGCTTGCACGCTCTCCGCGACTTGCTGCAAACAAAACGTCACGAGCCAATCCACTCCCCTTCGCCCTGCCGCCATTGGCGGCTCGCGCGCTGGGCTCCGCCACACGACCGAGCGAAGCGTGTTCCCAGCACTCCCCGTTTCCCCTTTGCGGGGTATTCCCGCAAGCCCCGGGATCAGCCTGAGAGCTGGAAGGCGAGGAGATGCCATTGCCAAGCAGACGGTTGGGTGGTCTCTCCTGTTAACTCAAGAAGGTGTCTGTTTGGCAAACCTCTGCAATATGGGTCGTTGTCTGATTTATCTTTATTTGATAAAAAAAACACGGAAACAAAACCAGACTCCTGGATGCAGGTCCACTCCGAGGAAAGCCCCACTGCGTTCAATGGAACTTACTGCCAGCCCGATTCTTACAGCCCGATTCTAACCAACTTTCCAAAATAGACGCAGCTGCAATACAGCAAGCACGGGGGTAAAGGAACAAACGTTCTCTTACCTTGAGGAGGCCTCCGTGACTGCCCCCCCCCACCAAGGAATGCAGCGCAGACCCTATCGGCATGGCTTCATCAGTGCTGGCCAATTGGTTAGGAATCTGCTGTTAATCTCCACCCCCACCCCCCACCCCGCCAAAAAAAAAGAACTGAACATTTAAGCTGTTGATAGTCTCATTTTGGAATAAATGCCACAAAGGAGGAGCAGAACATAATGCTGAGTTACAGTAACATTGTTTCTTTTGGAATTGAGTTTTACGTTTAAGCAATAAATGCAATAAACAAATGTAGTCACTGACATTCTCCAAAGGAAAAAAACCCTCGCTCTGCTTTTCCTCCCACCCAAAACACTCCCTTCCTGCCTCCAACATGCCCTCCCACCACCCTATCCCAGTCCCTGCACTGCACCTTACCTGTGCCGACTGGCACTGGGGTTAGACACGGTGCTCCCCCCGAGCCGGCGCAGGTCTTTGCACCAGCCAAGCCAGCACATGAGTAGTTGGCAAATGTGCCTTATGGCACATTTAAGCCAGTGTGGGAACACTCTACACTCTAAGCCAGTGTGGGAACAGCTGCAGCATCTTAAGTGCGGGTTTGGCTTGCTCTGCAAGAAACTAAGGGGCAAACGATATGTTACATACTAATGTATGCAAAGAACTCCAACTTTTTTTTAATTGAAACGCGACCTCGGAAGGCTGAGATTTTGAGGACTGGGGGCAGGAAATATGTAGCCTGCTGTCTATTCTTTGCTTAAAATTACCCCCATGCTACTTTTCCATGTATAAAATTTCATGCATATTATCCAAATATAGAATCTTATGGAGGAAGCAGCTAGATGGTAATTTTGAGTAAAAAGATGCATAGCAGAGACTAAGTATCCTTTTGCTCCTTTGTTCAAAACTGCAACTTCGAGAGACTGATTTTTCTGGAGGTGGGGTGGGGAGATGAGGCGTCAAGGCATACATTTGCAACAATCTCCCCATAACTAAAGTACTATTAACACAGGCACACCTCCACCGCAAGCAGTAGGAAGTTCTTCATGTAAGTCTAGCAAAGGTAATGTGCATAGTTGGAGTTTCAGATATACACAGTTCATTGGCGGGGGGGGGGGGGATAGGCACAGTCATTACTGCAGTATTTGTTAATTCCTTACCTATGAAAGCAGTAAAAGTGGTCACTTTGTTTGCACAACTAGTTTTTAAGTGTGCTACTTTCATTCCAAAATAAACTAAACTTCAAGCTTCATTCATCTATACTAGAGGCAAGAAAGTTTTTTGTTTTTTTTAACTATGCACCTTGTTTATCAGATCAGGTTTTCTAAACTTAGCTGTTTAATCAAAAATCTAGTTTAGTTGAATCAACATGCTTATCACATTTGGATATGTCACACCAACTTTGAGGTGACAATAAGAAAAGAGGAAAAACAAGGAAAAACATAATATACTGCTATGTGAAACCCCTACTTACTGTGTACCTAAGGGCGCAATCCTAACCAACTTTCCAGCACTGACATAGCTGTGCCAATGGGGCATGTGCTGCATTCTGCAGTGGAGTAGTAGTTATTTGGTTACTGGTTGTTCCTTACCTCAGAGTTGCATTGCCCTCACACCAGTGCTGGCAAATTGGTTAGGACTGCACCCTAAGTGGTCTCCTCTTGTATTTAGCAGCAGGAGAGCAACTGTCCTTCACCCCAGCATGCTGTGTTTTCCAGAGGCTGTTGCTAGTGTCTCTTTTGCATCCCTTTTTAGATTGTGAGCCCTTTGGGGACAGGGAACCATTGATTTATTTTGCGATGTGAACTGCACTGTAAACTGCTTTTTGTTGAAAAGTGATATATACATACTCTTATTAATAATAACAACCACTCCATACATCTGGTGGGCTGGGACATCACTGATGATATTTTTATTATTAAGGCATGTCTTGTGCAGCTAAGAGATATGACTACACCCTGAAGGAAACATCTGGAAATGGAGGGGTTGTATATACTGTGGTGCCCCCCATATCCACAGGGGTTCTGTTCCATAATGCCCCGCAGATACCAGAAACCGCAGATATGTGGGACACACACACACACACACACACTCTGGACCTTCCAGCCCTCATAATGTCTTTTAAAGGCATTAAACATCTCTTTTTTGCCTCTAGGAGGCATTCTGAGCATCATAGAGGCCATGAGCAGACACGTCTGGAGGGTGCATGGGGGCTCCGGGTCACCTGCATCCCGGATAAGTGAATCACAGAAATGGAATCTGTGGCTACGTCCCTCCCTACCCTGTATGGAACAATAAAGACCTGGTCAACACACATATTCGTGTTTCACATATCCCTGTTGCCATCAGGATGCTGTTTCTCCCACCGCCAACTGCCATTTGTGTGTGTGCACACATGCATGCTATCAACACTACAACCACATGGGCATGATCAATTGTGTAACTCTTTCCCATGTAGCAGCTGCCCTATTGAGAAGGAGAGTGAAAGCAAAAGAAAGATCAAATGGAACGTTGTCTGAAAATGTGTATGCATTAATGATTGGGAGCTTAAGGCCAATATGTCCATTCTACAATCTTGTCATATTTAAAGAGCATACAAATAAAAGTGCATACAAGAAAGGAAATGGCTTCATGGAGAAGTGGATGTACAGATTAAGGCTGAAATCCTCCTTCCTGGAGGAAATTCCTGTTAAATTTATTTATTTATTTTATTCATATACTGCTTTTTGAAAATTCAAAGCAATTTACAAAAAATTTAAAAACCCATTAAAATAACATATAAAAATTAAAATTAATTAAAC
The DNA here is from genome assembly GCA_029204185.1 of Lerista edwardsae. NCBI lineage: Eukaryota > Metazoa > Chordata > Lepidosauria > Squamata > Scincidae > Lerista > Lerista edwardsae. The sequence goes on along the minus strand of JAJKFI010000018.1, from coordinate 11,506,850 downwards.
AAAAACAATTAAAATGAGATGGACAAAAAGAACCGTAAAAGAGCAGAACATCACCAAATATTTTTTTTAAAGTATAGAAGTTATAAGTTTAACAAGTTTAAAAGTTTTAAAAGGGGTCCGTAGTACCTCCCTCCCCAGAAGCCAGTTGAAATAGACAGGTTTTTAAACCCTGCCAGAAACTATATACTAGGGAACCTGCCCTGGGTAAATTTAGGGCCCAATCCTATCCCCTGCCAGAACCACTAATGGAGTGTGTGTTATTTATTTATTTATTTATTTGAAGAATTTATACCCCGCTTTTCCTATTATATGCCGAAGCAAATGCCCAAGGCGGCTTACAGAGAACAAAAACAAAAATACAATGTAACCATAATAAGTAAAACATATTAAAACAACAACAACAACAAATTAACATGAACGGGAACACTGAGAGTAAACAGGAATGAAAGCTAGACCCAATTCTCCACATTGGGACGCATTGGAGGGTGGGAAAAACAATTGACCAGGGGAGTGAAACAGACTATGACAATATACCAGAGGGACAGAGGGCAGACAGAGTGTTGCATGCTATGTTGAGCAACCAGATGACCTGGGAGAGCAAAGTAATTTTTTTTTCTTACAGCCCATTCCTATCCAGGGTTTATGGTGATGGATCGCTTAGTTACCTACTCAGAGATTAAGTGATTTGGGTTTTATGGTGGCAGATCACAAGATCTGCCACTGTAAGCCCTGGATAGCACTAGGCTGCCAATTTCAAAAAATACTATGATGAAAATGAAGATCTGGGAAAGAGACTGAATAGAAAAGATAATCCCAAGGCTTTGCTCTTGCAGCAGCTTTTCACATTAGTTCACTCCGGTATAGGGAGTTGCTGAGCAGCAGCTCCTGTTAAATGGAGCTGGCTGTTTCTCTCTGTTCCTGCTTCAAGCACCTGTCTGTCCCCCTTGTGGCTGAAGATTCCAAACAGCAGCTGAAATGCTAAAACATTAACCAAGAGCAAGAGAATGAAGACGAGGCACAGTCACCCTGTCAGAAAGGTTGGAGTTCGTCTGAAAAGAAAACGTTGGCGCTCATTTTTTTCCTGTTTTGTCAGTGCCTTGAATTGGTGATATTTGTAGAACTTTGAATAGTCCCTTGGAAAAGGTAAAACTAGTTCGTATCAGCACACATAGTACCATGGCAATAAATGTGCATGGCTGTCAAGGACCTACTAAACCGTGTTTTGACATCACTGCTAATAAATCACAATCTAGCCATCTTCCCTCTGCCTGGCTAGGGCCAGTTTAAAATGTCCCTTTACCAAACTAAAAAATTCACATTTAAAAAATGCATATGTCTGTTTATTTATATGAGCACCAAGGCTTTGATAAGATGTTACAGCCTATCCATTTCAATAATGCGTTTCTAGTTTTAAAAAAAAAACACTGTCTTTTGAACAGAGTACACCTTCCTTCCTCAGCACATTCAATCAAGAACATTAACTGTTAAAGGTTTCCAGCAGTAGTTACATTAACCAGACCAGAAGCTGCTCAAACAGTTATCAAAGTATTAAAGCTGGATCAGGACCAGTGATGTCATTCAGGGGGAACGGACCAGAACGGGCGTTCCGGATCCTAACAGGCTCCGTGGCTGGTTCCGGGTTCCCGACAAGTGCCAATCAAAAGTGAGTTCCTGTTCCTAAATCATTTGAATGACACCACTGATCAGGACTAATGCAAAGGGAAAAGTAACAGCCCAGTCCTACACACACACACACACACACACACACACAGAGAGAGAGAGAGAGAGAGAGAGAGAGAGAGAGAGAGAGAGAGAGAGAGAGAGAGAGAGAAGATGCAGCAGTGCTAAGTCTCTTCAAGGTAAGGGGACATTTGTTCCCCTGCCCTGGGGTAAGCACTTTACAGTGCTTTTGTGACAGTATGAAGGCCTGGCATGCCAGCAAAGCATCATCGGAGCCATTCAAGGCAGTGACAGCAAGGCACAGGAGCCATCTTTGGTTCAGCTAGTGCCCGCACACTGCTACGAGTGGAAGAGAGCACTTACACAGTGCATTGTGGCACCTGCAGTACATACTGTTTTGCCCCTTCCTCTAGGTATCTTACTGCATCTCTCAGCTGCACACTGAAGTGGCACTGCAGCAGAAGTGGTGCTGGTGAAAGGGCAGTCCACATAATGATGGTGGTGGTATATTGCATGTCATCAACCAAAAAGTTTCAACAAAACTTCCCAAAAAATTCACAAAAGGGCTCACAAGCTTAAAAAAAAATGAAGAAAAAACACCAGCAAAAAGATGCTGTGCTGGGGTGAATAGAGACGACCCTACTAATATAAGAAAACCACCCTTTTAAAAAATGCCTCTTTGCTCAGTTAGGAGGGAGAGAGCAAAAATTGCAAAAATAATAAATAACTACTCGAGAGGAACTTAGCATGCGCTACAGAAGACGATGCACTAAATATTCAAGGACTGCACTTCCTATGTATATTATTTATTAAACTGATATCACTGCATGAATTATATTGTTGTTTTAAAAATTGGAGTGTGTATTTTATTGAGCTGTTTGTCTTATTACTAGGGCAAATGCATCATGACTTAAAATATTATTCCATCAGCTGAGTAATACTTCTTCTTGGCGTAAAAATTTATTCATAGCCATATTAATTCACTGCACAGGATATACAGCAGCTCAATAATTCCCAAATAGAGTGCAGAAAGAAAGAAGCTCCTGTGAGCCTGTAGCACCTATACAAAAAATGTCTGCCCACTGCATGAGTCACTGCTTTGGCTTTGCCGCCTTCCAACTGCCTTCTCTTCATGGTGAGTTATTCTGCTATATCTGTGTATCAGGTATAACTGGAATCACTATGCATGCAAGGAGGCAGAAAAATGACACTCTCTCAAAAGAAACTGTTGCATATCTGCACAAGTCTTTCTAATCAGGAGGCATGACCTCTGATCAGGATGTGTGGAAGCAAAAGATGTGTGCAGACTTCAGACAGTGTGCAATTGTTACTCTTACATATCCTTAAAAAATTATGCTTTTGCATAATTATGCTTGTAATATTAGCCTTCTTAACTATTATCAAGCAAAATCAATAACACATACTTTGTGTTAGTCATTGACTAATTGTATTCTCAGTTGCAGTCTTTTGTTATATTTTACATAAAGAAATTGCTGAAACATAGAACAGTTGAAGTCTCATATGTAAGGAGTGGAATAAGACATGTTATAAATCAAGCATTGCAATTTTATCTGAAAATCCGCAACACAGCTAACTGGACAGTTGAACTAATATAAATAAAAGAGGACTGATGACAAAGCTGTTACGAAGTGTTTGGAGACCTTTAAAGCCCCCAAACACCGTGTAACAATTTTGTAATCTGATGTCCTTGAGTATGCAGTGTGTGCTCTACAGAAGGAAAGAAAATATTTTCTGAGACACATAGGAAACATAATGTGTTTTGAGCGGAGGCACATGATGTTGGTTATATGTTCAGAAAGAATCTTCAAACCAAACTAATCACTACACTCCAAGAGCAGATCTTATGTTTCTGGCCACTGCCAATACATTCCAACTTCCATTGTATCCAGCTTACTTACCTTTCCTCCAGCTGCCACTGGCTCTTATTCTGAGTGCTAATGTTCATCTTCCATTCCTTCTCCAAAGCATGGCTTCTCTGCTACCACCCTTCAGTCCCTGTCCTCAACATCTTTCGTTCTGATGCCATAGCCTTCAGTACACATATCTGTATATGGAGTTTGCATTTGGTCAGCATCAAAATCTTGTTACTTACAGGCTGAAAAACTGCTGTACATACAGGAATAATATGTACAGTTCAAAGATGTTGAGAAATATTAATCACACAGTATGATTGTTGCTTTGCCTGCTTGGAGCATGAGTCAGTAAGAAACACATTAGCAGCTGTATTAGTTCTGCTTGAATGCTTCCTGAATATCTTAGACAACATGATTTTAAAATACTAACTTAAAAATTTATATGCAGCCTTCTTAAAATTATGCATTGGGAAAACAGTCAACACAATACATTAACTATCAAGGCCAGATTGTGAAACCAATTACCTGCAATGCATTTATATATATATATATAAAATGCACTGCAAGCAATTTTTAATATATTTATTTATTTATTTTATTTTATTAGATTTTTACCCCGCCTTTATGCCCGAAGGCACTCAAGGCGGCATTACATAAAAAATATGAAATTTAACATTAAAAAAAATATAAAAGAGTAATAAGACAATAAAACCAAGTTAAAACACAACAATAAAATTTAAAAAAACAGACCCTGTGGATCATAAGATATAAAATATAGCACACCAGCCAGCCAGCCTGTCAACAATTAAAAGCTTTTTGAAATAAAAAGGTCTTCAGCCCCCGCCGAAATGTTAACAGAGAGGGAGCAGTTCTCAATTCTTAGGGGAGGGTATTCCAAAGTTGGGGGGCCACCACCGAGAAGGCCCTCTTCCTGGCCACCGCCCCTCTCACTTCTCCTGGTGGCGGCACAGTCAAAAGGGCCCCTCCAGATGATCTAAGAGTACGGGTAGGATTATATGGAAGGAGGCGGTCCCTCAAATACCCCGGACCCGAGCCATAAAGGGCTTTAAAAGTCAAAACTAGCACCTTGAATTGGGCCCGGAACAGAACCGGCAGCCAGTGTAGTCGCCGAAGCAGCGAAGAAGCAATATATAAAAAACTGCACTGACAGAATGAGTGAGGTTTTAAATTCAGTGTTCCTCTTAAGCCACATGGCCATGCAGCTCAAAACTGAACGCCACACAGCTCAGAACCCAGCGATCCAGAAGTAAGCAATGATGACATATTATGTAATTGCTGAGTATTCAGAGATGCTGCCACACACCTATGCCAGTAGCATGAAAAGCAAGGAGGGAACACTGTTTATACCATGAGCCAACAACTCAAAGATGATTAGAGAACCAGGTCAGAAGGTAGATAAATTATAATGTTCACAAACTGGTATCTTGTGTTTGTGGTTCATGTGTAGGCTCATGTGACGGCAGGCTACAAAGATAAGCTCTGCTAGGTTTAACAAAAACTATTTCTGGCAGTAACAAATCATTTTGTGCTCTAGTAATGTAAACAGACTATTATCTCTTCTTCCTGTTGTTGTTCAGTCATTAAGTCGTGTCCGACTCTTCGCGATCCCATGGACCACAGTATGCCATGCCTCTCTGTCCTCCACTAGCTTCTGGAGTTTGCCCAATTTCATGTTCATTGCTTTGGTGACGCTATCTAACCATCTCATCTTATGCCGCCCCCTTCTCCTTTTGCCTTCCATCTTTATGATCTCTTACCCAGTAATATATCTGTGATACCTTAAAACAAAATCATAGATAGGTGATAAAGATAGAGCCATAGACAGATAGAGCCATTTTCCATCAACACAGGCCTGGGCTGCTGGCCCAGCACCCAAAGTGTTGGGGCACAGGTTGTGGCCACCAGCGCAAATAGGTGGTGGCCCCGAGAGTGCACATCAATGTGGCATCCAGCCCCTGATGGCACAAGTAAGTGGGGAGGATTCCCGGGGATGATCGAGTTCTGCCCTGGGGGAGCAGGGCTAGATGGGGGCATGTTGGGGGAGCAGGCTTCACCAGTGCCACTTAGTCCTTTCCATGCCCTACTGATGTTTCCATGCAAGTAGCCCCACCCCAGAGACTGTTTTCACTCCAGACAAGCTTACTGCTGAACTTGCATTCTGACAAAGAGAAAATATTTTAAGATGGCCTAAGCAGAATTTGCAGAGAATTGGTAGGTCTGCTCATCAATTCACACACCCTGCTCATCAATTCACCCCTGCAAATGCTACCACTCTCAATCAAAGCATTGAGAAATCTTTGTTTTTCATGAAATTTCTAGTTCTGCCCTAAGGTAAATATCATTGACTTTGATAAGGATTGTACAGTAGTTGTTCACTGAAGGAAAAGTTTACAAGATTCCTTTTTTTTCCCTTCTGAGTGAAATCATAATAGGCACTCAGCAATCAAAATCCTAATGAAAAGCAATTTAAGCCACATGATATTATTGTGTAATACATATCACACAATCATAGGATAGTAAAATGTTACCAGCTAACAAGTACATCTTTATTCTTTTTTTAAACACACAATAATTTGCTTTCAAATTCTTCATTCTAGAATGAATTCTAGAACTGCAAATGTTCAAATGTTTTTAGCTGCCAAAACAACAACAAGAACAACAGATAAAACATCTGAGAAAATGGTCCGAAGTTTAGTTGCAGCTTGGAAAGTGCAAGAGCTGGCAGCCAAGGTGAAGACTGCACAATGAAGGGAAACATCTGGAGAAATGGCTGTTTCATGGAACAACATTTGTAAAACTCTCATTGAAAAATGGATTTATGCATCTTGAGTCTATTGAGAAAGGTGGTAAATACATAAGTCCAATTCACTATCACAGATCTCCATGATTCAGCCATTTTGCAACCAATAAATGACAGGGAAATAAAACACTGGAGGTCCCTATCCTACATGCACCCTGAAAATAAATTTTAACTCTCTTAAGAGGTTGGCTTAGTGTTTCTTACATCACTCTTATTCTCATTGCTTTGGGACATCCAACCTGTCAGCAGGGCCGGCCTTAAGCCAATGTGACGAATATCTTCACATTGGGCCCCACCCTTTGGGAGGCCCCGCACCAAGGTAGCAAGCATATTGCCTGCTGCTGCCGCCAGGATCTCTCTGGGCTGTAGGTCAGTGGGGTGAGCAGAGCAGCTTTAGCTAGGGCCCTCCCCTGCCTCCAAATGGTCCAAAATGGGCCTCTTGGAAGCAGTTGGCGGTGATGTCATAATGTTGCCACCAACTATTTCCAGGTGCTGCATGTGGCAGTACAAGTGCTTTTTTTGGTGTGTGTGTGGGGTGCTGCAGGGAGGGTGGAGGGCCATATGGAAGTGCCCTGTATTGGGCCCTGCTGACCCTTCCTGTCAGGGTAATCCAAGGAAAAAACACATACACAATAAATAAGTTACAGGTCCCTTCTCCCAAAGGGCATACCATGTAACATCTGACAGGGTGAAGAATGAATGAAAGAAGAAGGAGCAATCATGGATCAAGGTGATCCATCACCTTGCAATCAATGGAAAAGTGATGGTGATTGCTTTGTCATTTCACATTCCTTAACTTACCCAGTACTGAAGACCTTCAGAGAAGTTCATTTGGAGTATACCATTGATCCTCTTAAATGAACTTCAGAGTAAGTAATTAATGAATCAATTATTTGACTAATAGCTTAATTATAAAGGCTAGTTGACTATAGCACCCATTTAGAAAGGTCATTCTTTAGAGAGAGAAAATTAACAAAATACTGTAGCTGACTAGAGCTGTTTGCTCAATGTGATTGATCATCTGAAACTCTGGGTCCTATATGAGTTCACCAATACTGCTATCTACATTAGAAATTATGGGATTTTACTTTGACATTAAGTGAATCCTGACATTCTAACTACCCAATCTTATTCCCTCCCATGTTGTAGCAGACAGACGCACCAATGGAGACTATGCTTCATGCTATGGTTGGGCATGGAGAAATCAGACAGCCTGCAGGGGGTGCTGTAAGTAAAAATATGTTTGCCTGATCAAGGCTACTTGATCAGACCTATGCAAGTTCTACAGCTGGCGCATGTTTGAGGAGATCTGGGGGGGGGAGGCAGAAAAATGAGGATTAGGTCGAGTGTGTGCAGCTACCACCAGATCCCTCCCCTCGGTAGACACCCTCAGTTGCTCCCCAACACATATTGCCTCCCCATGCCCCATGCCCTATCCCCACCTATGGGGCCTCCTGGTCCTGCTGCTGTGCACACCACCCCTCTTGCCATTTGCAGCAGCAGCCTGGCAACACGTGACAATGGCCCATTTTTTGCACTGTCATAAAGGAACTTGCGCTGCCGGAACGCTCGTTCTGGTAGTGCAAGGCCGCTGTGAGATTGGGGGCCTTGTTCTACTTATTTTGAAAGACCCAAATCCAAACTCTTAAAGCTCAGTGGCCAGGTGTGCATGGCACAAGCAGACAGGTTTGTATGCAACAGCGCAAATCAGGGCACTGCATCAGTGCAGTGAGATATGCACCGGTTTAACAATTCATAAGACTGGATGTGTCGTGGAAAACTCCCCTAGTCAGTTCTGGGTGCAGAGCTTATCTACCTCAACAGCACCAATGCCATCCTCCTGTAAGAGCAGCCAGACTGGGACTGTGATATGGAAGAAAAGGATTAAAACTTCTCTTCTCCCTACACATGCGTACACAGACAGACCACTGAGGCTGGAAGCATGAATATCTCTGCTGTGTCATCATTTGTGGCCATCAGTAATCAGTTCCCAGTTTCATAAGTGTTTCAATCATAGAATCATAGAGTTGGAAGTTACCTCCAAGGTTATCTAGTCCATCCCCCTGCCTGTAGCAGGAAATCCTCCTAGAGCAGCTCCAGCAGGTGCCTGTCAAGCCTCTGCGTAAAAGTCTTCAGTGAAGGAGAATCTACCACTTTCCTTGGCAATCTGTTCCACTGTCAAACCACCCTTATTGTCAAGAAATTCTTCCTGATGTCCAACAGGAATCTCCTCACTTGCAGTTTGTACCCATTGGATTTAGTTCTACTGTCAAAGGCAGATGAGAACAAATTTGTCCCTTCTTCTTTATGACAGCCCTTCAGACATTTGAAGAGTGCTATCATATCCTCTCTAGCCTTCTCTCCTCCAAGCTAAACATACCAAGTTCTCTCAACTTTTCCTCTTAGCTCTTGTTTTCCAGACTTTTCATCTTTGTTGCTCTTCTCTGAACCAGTTTGGCTGCATCCTTCTTGAACTGAGGTGCTCAGAACTGAACACAGTACTCCAGGTGAGGTCTCACCAATGTGGAGCAAAGTGGAACCACAACTTCTTGCAACTTGGAAGCTATGGTTCTATTAATGTAGGCTAAAATTGCATTAGCCTTCTTTGCAACTGCAGCACACTGCTGACTCATGTTCATCTTGTGATCTACTACAACTCCAAGATCCCTCTCACATGTTGTGCTGCCAAGCCAGATTTCTCCCATTCTATACCTGTGTCTTCGGTTTATTCCCTTGCAGCTACAGTACTGATCAATTAATGATTATTGCTGAGATTTATTTTGAGGCCATTTTGTTTATATTGATTTCTGAAAAGTATAATAAAAATTTTATTCAGAGCTTCTTATTGTCTAAACCAGTGTTTCTCAAACTGTGGATTGGCACCCAATAGGAGGGTTGTGAGCCAATTTCAGGTGGGTTGCAAAGCACATAGGGCAGCCATCACTGAAAATACGAGAAGATGGGACACTGGAAAGGGGAAAGGCTGTGTGGTTGTTTTGCTTGTGTCAAGGTTGTAAATAGGCTTCTTTTCTTTCTGATTCACTTTGCTATTGGAAAATGACTGAGAAATAACTAACTTATTGCTGCATTCTCAGGAAAGCAGCAGCCTCTGGCATCATAATGATGGCACTTATGGCAGGTCCTGGTTGTCATTCTAAAAAGTGGGTCTCTCAGTGCTAAAACGTTTGAGAACAATTGGCCTAAATAACAAATCTCATTGTAAAGAAGAAGGTATAGCTGTGCATTGCAATACATATCTGAAATATTTAGATGAGTGCTCTACAGGATTATTTCTTTGATCTGTAAGTGGTAATTATGCATGATACATTAATTAACTTTCCAGTTACTATGACCAATATTAAAAAGTTATAAAGGTGCATTTTGGTAAAGTCAAACAAAGACTGAAGAATGTTTCAGATTTGCTTAGTAAATGCAATTCTCACAAACCAACATCAATTTTCACTTGTCAAGCAGATCTTTTCACTTCAGGATACCACCAGAAACAATATTATTCATCTTACTGGGGAGTTCTTGGTGTTTGAATAAATATACATAATTCTTCTAGGCTCAATTGCTACTTGTTTCCAAACAGTGTAATTTCAACACAATGTGGCACTATGGTATTTATTTACAGAGTTACTGATTTTAGACATAAAAATTAAAGTTAAAAATGCAATATAATTTGCTCCTGCTTGTGAATGCAAAATATGTCAACTCTTCCATAATATGTAATTGATGGCTTATGACATGTAGGTCCTGTGTGTAATGTACATTATTCAGAACTATTTCACAGTTCCATAAAAACAGATAGGCAGGCCTGCAAAGCATAGGGTCACAGGCTGCTCGAGTTCCAGCCTTCTAATCTTCCTTTTGTTTTTTTTAATGAAAAGACATGTAGACAGCTCAAGACCTCAAATGTTTCAGAATGTGTACTTCAAACCTAGCTGTGAGATGCTGCCAAATAAAAATGATTCAAAAAGGAAATGAATAATTGTGCCCATGTTTGCCTTCATCTTACATCTCTACTTGCAGTATACAAGTCAGCTTTCAGGTGGCATACTGAAATAATATTCCGGCGCTTGAAGATAGCAAATAATCAATGCACAGTACTTTGATTAGTAAATAAAAATAGCAGCATACTCTCTAGAACACACACAACACAAGTGAACGGCCTTCAAAGTTTTTTTTCAAAGGTACAAAATAAAAACATCGCTGTTACATTTAAAAAACACAGACAAGTTCAGAAAGCATGTTCCTGTGGTGCCATCTTGTGTTCAAAAGGAATGTACCTATCCATTTACCAAGCATATTCCTTGGACAATCTTTCTGGCAACAACTGTGTCCAGCCTTGGAGACAGAGGTACAGACTCCAGCATTTACCAGCATTTATTGGCCTTCCAGGCAAAAGCTTTTCAGGTCTCATTCAAGTTGACAATGCACCAAGGTTTGCTTTGTATGATGATTTTTTTTTACAGATTCCGGGGTACAAAATGCTGATTTCTTGTACAAGTTGAAAAAGGTGCATGTCGAATTAAATTGCTGTTTTTCTTGACAAAATACACAGAATTGGGGAATTGATCTTCCTTTTTCTAATGGCCATTTTGAAGTTATACATATGTGTCATTTACAACTAATGCAGGAGTATAGTCAAACTTGGGGAGGGTAAAAAGTGAAACTCAAGGACTTGTAAGTCCTCTCCTGATGTAGGAGATGATGTAATCAGCAGCTCAGGTGCTGCGTTTGACCCTTTTCACAAGACCTTAGCTCAAAAGAACCACTGGGCTTATCAGGAGACTAACTGAAAAATTTCTAGGCAATCCTCTTTCAAAAGGGCTGCCTGAGAAACATGTTATTTGTAGCTCATGTTACATTAAGGGTACAATCTAATGCAAAGTTACCTTGGAGTAAGTCCTACTAAGTTTAGGGGACCTTATTTTTGAGTAAACATGCCATACACTAGCCACAATGAGCTTCTGCATTTCAAAACCACTACATCATTGGGTACAAGGTAATTCAGATATCTGCACCTGATACTGGATACAAGGTAATTCAGATATGTGTAAAATTTATATTCAGGGCCAATATTAAGATTAAGATCACTCCTTTGTCATGGACAGATCACTGTCTGGTGGGA
>JAJKFI010000018.1:11473772-11487860 GCA_029204185.1 Lerista edwardsae | reverse complement strand
TATTATTATTATTATTATTATTATTATTATTATTATTATTATTATTATTATTAAAAGGTTTGAGAATCAATGTCCTAACACTCTTCCCAGGCTCAATCCCACTGTGTGGGTCAATGTCACAGTTCTGAGTAGACCCCTCCATGATGCATAGGCTTACCTCTGGGAAAGGGAACAATGGAGACCCCTGCAACTATGCCCTCCGCACTACAGGATGCAGTAGTTGCCATTTTGGCACTGCTATATTAACAGGATGAAGGGGGGGGATAGGATAGTGTTGTAAATATAGTGTGACAATCATAATCACTCCCTCTGGACATACCTAAAACTACTGAATCTGACCACACACTAAGAAACACATTGCCTGAAAACAAATTGCCTGAGAACTCTGGTTGTTCCAAAAGCTTCTCATGAAGTCGTAGGCGTTAGCATGGATTAAAGAAAGAGCATGCCCTTTTTAACCTGGGCAACGTTCATAAGAGTAAGCAGTATCCCTACAGGTTTTTTTTTAACCTGGTAACATCACAAATGTAGGACACTTGTGAAGAACCTTCAGGGCTAGTTCACTGAAGTTAGAGCAAGTACTCAGGGAACTGCAGATTTGACCTTATTTCATCTCCAAAGCATAGCAAATTGCCTTTTGCATGCATTGTTCTGATTGTCACATAAAATATTCCAAGAAAATGATCAGCTCAGAGACTATACCACACGTTTTTAATAATGGTGGTGACATTTCTTCTTAGAATAAATCTTACCTGTCTACTTGAAAGAATGTAAATAGGCAGATCAACAGATCATAGAATATAATAATAAGTTTCAGGAACAGGAGAAATGGTGGAAGCCAATTTTGTAATACAGAAACAATTCAGAAGCAGGCACTGTTGGGCTAGACCAAGCCAATGAATGCAAGACAGATCTTCACATCTTACATCACTGCATTGAATTAAACAGTTTCACATGATACCCAGTGTATGGTAGTGACAATAAGAATAATAACCCATCAAGAGCTTTTACAAGTTCTGTAGACATCATTCATAAATGTGCTCTGTAGTACATTACAGCTCATATATCATCTGGCTGAAGAGTAGGTAATAGTAGTAATAGTAGTAGTAGTGTAAGGTAATAGTAGTAGGTAATAGTAGTAGTGTTATGTTCATTTTATAAATTTGTTTTCCAATTTTCTGCTCCATGGTAGTTCAATAACTACTATGTAATTTCATGATATTTGTTAATGTTCAGTAATTTCTTGAATGTGAGGTATCTAATACAACAACCTTATGCATGTGGTAGTAAGTTCCATTGTACAGTATAATACATGACATAAGGGTTGAATTCCAGAAAAGCTTATAAAAGTCTATTTTTAAATACAGTACATTGGAATCAATCTGCCTTACTTCCTTCACAGGGGCTCTTAAACAAAGGAGGAAACACAGAGCACACTGAGATTGTTCTTGTCCCTTGAACCAACTCTGCAATATACTTTTCCACAACACAAGTGCTCAGTGCCTATGGCAGCCTGTGAACATAAGAGGCCCACTGGATCAGGCCAAAGGCCCATCTAGTCCAGCTTCCTGTATATCACTGTGGCCCACTGGATGCCTCAGAGAGCACACAAGGCAACAAGATAGTTGAATCACAAGAGACATGTGGTCTGCAGGGATACTAATTTCTACTACATAATAAGAATGAAAACATCCAGAGGATCTTACAATGAAAGAATTACGTAATTAAATTGTACAAGTTTCTACTGACGGGTAAAAAGTGAGAGTTCGCACTGACAGTTTGAACAATAATTTAACAGTACAGGCTTGCCCCGGTATCCACTGATTCAGTATTCACGGTTTCAGTTATCCACGGATACCATGGATACTGGGATGCCTATTGAAAACATAGGGGAACATTAAACAAACAGGAGTTTTGAATCTCCTTTTTTTACCCTGTTGCAGCAAAACCATTGATGTTTCCCTTTCTTTAAAAAAAGCGTCCCCAGTTTCCAGCAGATACCGGGGCATGCCTGTAACAAGAAGTGGTCAACATGAGGATGGGGATATTTGATTATTATCACAAGATGTTCCTGGTTCTTTTGGTCCACTCACACACTGTGTAAATACACTGATGTCAGTCTTATCGTTGCTGCCTTCTTTATGATTTGGTTGTGAAGAACAGCTTGATGCTATGACTTTTTAAAGAGCACCTGAATGCCTAACAAAAGAGTACAGTTCTTTGTAAAGACTATAGAAATGGTGCTGATGATCTTCAGTTTTACGAAAGTCTGCTCTAGGAATACTATCTATTTAGTATTTATATAAGAACTTTCCTAGGGCTCAAAGCTCTATTGTCAGTCATTCTGACACCACTGTTATTGGCCCTCTATTATAAAGGTCAGGCTGATGCTGAGGAACAATGGTTTGCCTAAGGCCACCTAGAAATTGCATGACTAAACTGAAATCTGAATCAAGAACTTCCTAGCTCCCAGCTCAAGAACTGTATCAAGAAATTGCACTGGGGAAGTGACAAAATTAGAGATATTGGCATTGGGAAGCAGGCATCAGTGAAGATAAGGCTAAAAATTTTCAGAAGCTTAAAATTTTGGACAAACAAGATCACTTGGAAACAAAATTAGTTTTGCGAGTGGTAAAATTTGAGGAGATTCAACCGTAGGTGTCAGTAATATGCCATCTGAGGACCCAATCCTATACAAATTTCCAGTGCTGATGCAGACAAGCCAGCAGAATATATGCTGCAACCTGTGCTGGGGAGGCAGTCACAGAAGCCTCTTTGAGGTAATGGAATGTTACCCTGGGACTGCATTGTGGCTGCATCATTGTGGAAAATTTGGATAGGACAGGGCCCTGAGTGAAATAAATTGTGTTTCAATTGTGTTTCAAAGGGCCTCACATAAAAACAATGTACAGAAAGGATTTAAATGCAGGTTTAAATACTACTAACATATTGCTCTGAGTGAGTTCACCCATGCAGACTACATGTATGTCCACTCCTAAAGAAACTCTTTTTCACTGAAAGTGGACCTTGAAAGTGTGTTCATTCATAGCAGTGCTTCCTTATTATTTGATTAGTCCTTCAGACCTTCGATCACCTGCTCTACCCCCACATCAGAGAAGCAGCTGCGGGATCCAGGACCACCACCATATCTCTCTCTCAACTTGTTAATGTCAGGTTAGTTGGCTCAGGGTGAGCCCAAACCTGGGATACTTCTTGCTCTGGGTACAAGAGTCTTAGCATGAGGCCTGTCTTCAGATGCACCTGTTGTGCATCGGCCTCAGAGCAGCAATCAGCTAGCAGCTGTGGAAAGTGCCTACGTGCAACTTCGCACATCTCAAGGTTGTGCGTTGTAAAGATCTGATTGGGCCTACAGTAGTATTTAAGACCTGGGCAAGCTGACCCTCAGTGTGGGTTGAGGTATGAGGAGGGTGACATGCTGCCAGAAAGAAATAACATCTGTAAGTTCTATCTGCTGCAAACTATCTGACTGTGTACTGGAAATATTTGACCTTGGACTGTGTATTTTGACTAATCTGCTTGACTCTTGAAGAAACCTTAATACAACTTCTCTACATGGTAAAGCTGTGTGTTCGTGTCTCTTTGCCACTATGCTGGAATGCCGAATCTTCCACAGCCCTGCCTCACTTCCTCTTAGATAGCCAGGCTCTCTGCCAAGCTACGGACACCCGGCAACTGGGGAATCTCCCTAAAGGGGAGTTAGTTACTGGAGAAACTTCCCAATTATTCCTGTTAGTTAAGGGTCCCAAGTCCAAGTACATTATCCCTTATCTGGACATCCGAAATCCAGAATATTCCAAAATCCAGACATCTTTGTCCAAGACTTGAAAAAAAACTTCCTGGAGAAAGAAGTTCTTGTGCTCATTCCCATGTACAGGCTTTAAGTTCTGTTCTGTGCTCCATAGTGTGTGCCATTGTTGAAAGATGTCAAAGAGGCCAGCAGACACCCAAATGGGTCACAGTGAAAAGAGCAAGAGGAAGCATTTCTCATTCTATTTATGCAATTATTCTGAAATCCAGACCTCTTCCTGTCCCAAGCAGTCCGGATAAGGGTACTCAACCTTTATGGGCTATTGGGGTGGGGGGTAAAAAAGGAAAAGCTCAAAAGATGAGCCCAGAATAGCTCAGCTAAAAAAAACCCTGATGTTTCAGTACAAGGCTGTCTGGGGGCTGGATGCTCCTGTGGGGAGGAGGACACAATTTCCTAGCTAGCCCTGCCTCCAACAATGTGGGAGTTGCAATCCTGAAGGATAAGAAATAGTCGCTTCTTCAACCAGAGAACGTAGCTTCACTTTGTTCAGAACTACCGACGCAATCCCAACTATGATCAGGCAGGTATGCAGAGCCATTTACAGCAGTGGAAAGGCTTTCCATTGCTGATGGCCGCCTCTGCGGGGTGCCTCCAGTGGCCATTTTCCAAGTGCTGCTGTGAGAGACAGCAATGCAAGAAGACCACTAGAACCTGCCACACCCACTGTTACAGATAAGCCACCAGCGGGTGCAAGGGGTGAGTGGAATGGGGTTGGGAATGGGTAGATCAGGGCATGTTGGGCAGGACAGAAGGAAGTGCATATCAGCAGGAGAGCTCTGCCAATATTCTAACCCCTATTTTGTCCCTGACTAAATAGCTGGTGCAGGTTCAAGTGGACCCATTGGGAGCAGACAAGAAGGCAAGTAAGCATTCTTTCCTTCTCTAGCGTGGTCTCTGGCTGCCTGCAGAATGCAAGAGCCCGTCCCAGAACCGCAGTATCCTACGGGCAACATTTAGTTGGGACTGAACTATAATATTACTTCAGTTTAGACATCTAGATAGATCATTCTCCTTTGTTAGATAAGCTAAATTGTAGTAAAATACATTTGCATGCATTCAGATCAAGTGAACGTTTAGGTTAGATACATTCTTTAATACAGCATTTAGTATTTTTCTTACCTACACCAAATCTATGGTGGAGAGATCATTTTGAAAATAAGCAGAAAGTGTGGACATTATTTTATGTGCCATGGGATGCAAACTTAATGCTATTACATTCAATGGAACTTTTACCACTAGATTGTAATTGGTTTGGACTGCACCAAAAGACTCCAGAGAAATATCCTGCCAGCACAAAAGGCACTGAAGAAATATAATTTAAAATACCATTTTAAAGCTTCAGTAACATTTCTGATGAAGAACAGAAATGACAATTTTTTTCTGAAAACTCTTTTCAGATTTATAAGTTAGAGCATCACTCACAGCCTATTGAAAAAGGCATTCCATTTTTGACACATATAAACCATGTCATGTAAAGCAGCCTGGCTGTACTCTAGTCAGTCTCTTCCTGCAGCCTCATGGGATGCTCCAATTCAACAGAACTGGCAACAGAGGGGGGAAAAGATAAAGAGGGAACAGACTGCTTAGAATTGCACTACCATATCTCAGGAAGCATAAAGTGAACTTTGGACAAAGGACGGTATTCTATTATATATGTAAAGCTAACAGAATAATTACATTAATATAAGAAATGATGGCTAATTTAATTAGGACACAACACTAACCAGGAGTGTTGCAAACGTGCCATAAAGCATGGTTGGACCATTCTTGGAGTCAGGGAGGCCAGCATGGGTCTATGTGCTGACCTCCCTGACTCTGAGAGTGGTGCAAAAGTGCTTTATGGTGCGTTTGCAACACTTCTGGGCCAGCGCAAGTGACTTGTGCAGGCCTAACTCCAGGTTAAGACTGTGCCCTTAAATGAATACAAAACTATTTTTAAAGTCTACATGAATATTATACATTGGAGAAAAGCAACTTGTGAGATACAAACTGCATTTCAGATACGATGACCAAAAGCCTGACACTTCCCATCCAGCAGTTAGCTGAAGTTTGAAAAGTGAGTTAACTAGCTGAACACTGTTTTCCAGGTATCTCTTAGGGCCAATTCAAAGTGAGACATTCAATTTATCAGCTCATTTAAGAGGTTCTGTTGCCACTTCTCAACTAAATAAGTAATGTCCAAGCCAGAGCCAACCCACTGATGATGCAGCCTGAAGGTCCCTCTTCAGCCAGATGAGGACAGGAGTTCAGGGCAGCAAGATGATAGGAACCCACATCCTATTCTTCTGTACTTAAGTTAGCAGAAAGAGGATGCAGGCTGCAGCAGTCCCCTTCTTCCTCCAGGAAGAAGGGGGTAAAAAAAGCCCTAAAGTGATTTCCTCTCCATTTCCATGCCTGTTTGCTGCTTAAAAAAGTAGCCAAGTGGGTGAAGAGATGGAGGGACAGAGCCCCCACCTCCCATAACTTTTTCTAACCTCCAGCTTTGAACTGCCCTGGATATAGTCTCT
This sequence comes from Lerista edwardsae, assembly GCA_029204185.1. Taxonomy (NCBI): domain Eukaryota; kingdom Metazoa; phylum Chordata; class Lepidosauria; order Squamata; family Scincidae; genus Lerista; species Lerista edwardsae. The sequence continues at coordinate 11,481,524 of JAJKFI010000018.1, read as the reverse complement.
TTGCTCCACTTGGGTTCTGTTCAAAGGCATGCTTTTCTGGCTGATTTGAAGTAGGAGGTGGGTGGAACGAGAGGGCTGTGGCCAGGGCAGCCAAAGCTAGAGGTAAGGGAAAGGGGTGGTGGATCCTCTACGTCACTTGGCACAGTTCCCCCAGCCACCTGGGCAAGGGTTTGTGTGAGCATGCATGCACAATATTTTTATTATTTTGGGAGAGGGAGAAGCAGTATTTTGTGGCTGACCTGGGCAGCATAAAAGCACTGGCTGGGCCTGGCCCAAGCCATTAAGACTATAACTAGAAATGATGGGGGAGACCCATGATTAAGAACAGTTTAAAAAAAAAAAAGTTAATAGCATTTCCTTGCCTGGAAGGGAATTACATTGAGATCGCAATCCTAAACTGGAATTAGACCAGCATAAACTAAGCCAGCCAAGTTTGGCCAGCAGAGGGCCACCATAAAGCATGTTTGGACTACTCTCAGAGTTCAGGGAGGATGGCTCATGTCTGTGTGCTGACTCCTCTGACTCTGAGAGCGGTCCAAACATACTTTACGGTGTCCTGGCCAAAATTGGCTGGCTTAGTTTACACCGACCTAACTCAGTTTAGGATTGCGCCCTAAGACTGTAGAGAGGGGATATTAACATTTTCACTCACAATTTTCCTGAAGCTGCTATTTGTACTATGGGTAAAAAACAAACAAACATACAGGTACCCATATTGGTTATAGATCTACTATATTACGCCTAGTTTCGCTCCAAAAAAGGAACCTTACCAGTAGTTAGATCTTTACATTCCAGATTCAGCTTAGGACACGTATCTTATTCCGCAAGTTCTATGGAACACTGATTTGAACATTACATTATCCTCAGAAACAGATGCATGAATGATTCCAACAACTGTGTCTGGATCACGCATCAGCTACTCCACTTCCTTTCCTTTTCTCACTCCATGCCATAGAGAGCAACATTAAATAATTATGCACACCACCACTTATGCTTAACCTATATACTCATCTATAATTCTAAAAAAATTATGCCTAAAAATTGACCCTGAAGACATGGAACAACTTATACATGGGTCAATATGGTTAATAAAGCTTCTAACAGCAGCTGAGGGTGGGGTGGGTGGGGATGGGCTAAAACAGAAAGCAGGGAGTAGGAAAAAATGCAGCAATTATACTTAATTAGTAATTGTTCTCAGGCACCAACAGACAGCAAGCAAAAAAAAAATTTTCCTTCTTCAAACAGGCAGAGAGGTAAAGGTGCTTATGGGAATTGTCATTATGATGGCTGCTACTATGGAAGTGCTGTACTGTATTCCTCACAAAGCCTACAACTCCCATAAGCACCTTCATCTCTCTTCCTTCTAGTTTGGAGAATAGCTCCATTCCTGTGCTGCCTCAGAAGAAATTGAAATGGCTCTGTTTTTTGGTTGGCTGTCTGCTGCTGCCTCAGAACATTTACTGCTAAGTCATCTTCAAAGAATTTTATTTTAAAAACACTCCATGTTTTACCCTTAACATATCAACAGCTCATAGCAAATTCTATTATTTTTGCTTAAAATTTGCCCTTGACTTATCTATGAGATTGACTTATACACTATATATAGTACATTTGAAAGGGCACAGGGTGGGCGATGCGTCTCCTTGCTTTTGCATCACTGTTCCTATCCCCTGCTCCTCCCCCCCACCCAGGAATGCCCTCTTGCCCCACCCAGAAGGCACAATGCCGGTGCGGGATAAACTTACCACTTGTTGGCTTGCATTGCCACCTCCAGCCAGCGCAGGTACTGCGTTAGAACAGCGCCAGGAGTAAGCCCTTACCGCTTGCATTGGATCTGCCTTATGGCACATTTGGAATACCAATGCTTGCACCGCCCACGCTGGAGGGCTCAAGGTGGAGCCTTCAGGTAGAAGAGCTGGGAAAGACCTTGGAGAGACACTAACAGATGGCCCAGTGCTGAGGCTCAATGTAAGCAAGCATTATATGTTCAAGTCCATTAATGAGGACAAGTGAAGTACATGGAATGAATTCAGAAATTAGTTTTGGGTATCTTAAACCACAGAAGTAGTAGTTTCACTATAGCAGATTGACACGTTTTTAATCTCAAAGGGTCTGCTCTGCCAGTAGGTTTTGTAAATAAAACAGCTGTTTCACGTCATACAGAAATTTCCTCCCAAAGCGCACTTTAACAGCAGTCAGGCACACATGAACCAAGCTGTGAAGCAGGGGTCCATCCTTCTCCATTTGCTTCTTTTAACACAAAATGTATCTTTAATGATGTATTATATAAGCAGATTTAAACACAGTAAACAGCATTTAAAAATTCAACTCCATGAATTCACTAAGCTTCCCAAGCATACAGCCCAAACCTCAAAAATTCCATAGAATTACTCTAATCAACCCTAAATCTCAATCTGGAACCTGAATTCTTACAGTAGATCAGGAGCATTTAGGCTCAGAGTGGAATAGCTAAAAGTCAAACTCTCTTAATGCTGCAGGTCCCAAATTATGTTGTTTTCTGCTATGGTTCCATCCCCACTCTATTTTAAACTACAATTATGATTTACTATCTAATGTGGGGATGCAGTGGCACTGCGGGTTAAACCGCTGAGCTGAGCTTGTTGACTGCAAGGTTGGCAGTTCGAAACTGCGTGGCCGAGTGAGCTCCCGTTGCTTGTCCCAGCTCCTACCAACCTAGTAGTTCGAAAGCACCTAAAAATGCAAGTAGATAAATAGGTACCACTTTGGTGGGAAGGTAACAGCATTCCATGTGTTTCGGCGTTTAATCATGCTGGCCACATGACCATGGAAGCTTGTCCTTGGACAAACGCCGACTCTTTGGCTTAGAAACGGCGATGAGCACTGCCCCCTCCAGTCGGTCATGACAAGACTATTCGGTTATTGGGAAACCTTTACCTTTACCCAACACATACATTTTCAGCATAATCCTATGCACACCTACTCAGAAGCACACCCCACTGAATTACATGGGGCTTACTCCCAGGAAAGTGTGTATAAGATTACAGCCTATTTTATCCCCTACCACACTATAGTATGCAGTCGTGCCAAAAAGGTGTGCACCGCATTCTAGGGTAGTGGTGATGGGGGTAACTTGAAAGCAAATGCGAGACAAGTAAAGCAGAATACAGCTGAGACTAGCAGAATAAACAGCAAAGCACAAGATTCTATCCAACACGCTGCTGCTAATCAGTGTCTGCTGCTCATGAAGAGACTAATACTCTACCAGTCAAAAGTGTAGCAAAGGAAATACATAAATACAGTGTGTATTTATGAGAGGCTACTTGTGACTAGAGGATATTCTGGGAAACAGTTACATTCACTAGACGGTAGTACATAGGGTTGCCAGAATCTGAACAGGAGATCAGCACTGCCTTTAAAACTAATCATTATAAAAGGCTGGTGAAGTTGCTTCAGCCAAGGCTGGCATCCACCCTGCTCCTTGACCAGCCAGTGCTAACATACTATTAATTCCTGCAGTAGCCTACTCACTACTAACTACTAGGGGGTGATTGCAAGGGGGGGGGGAAGGGAATCTACACCTGAGTTGCAAGGAGGGGGAGTGATATCAAGCACCATGCACGTACATCATTGGCCGAGGGCACAATCCTAACCAACTTTCCAGCACTGACATAGCTGTGCCCAGTGGTGTCATTCAAATGATTTAGGAACAGGAACTCACTTTTGATTTCAAATTCAAATGTTGGAAAAAACCAAACAAACCCGGAAGCAGCCATGGAGCCCGTTAGGATCCGGAACGCCCGTTCTGGTCCGTTCCCCCTGAATGACATCATTGGCTGTGCCAATGGGGAAGGGCTACATCCTGCAGTTGGAAGGCAGTGACAAAGCTCTTGTCAAGATAATAATAATAATAATACTTGGATTTATATACTGCCTTTCTTAGGTCACCAGATTTCTCTAGTGACTGTAACTCAAGGCGGTTTACATAGGCAGACTTTATTCAGAAACCCGAAGGTTTTTACAATTTTTACAGAAATGTTCTATCTTTCAAGAACTACACACATACAGATGGATCTTTCTGGATTTAGGCCTTCTTTCTGGCCACCCGTTTGTCTTCTTGCTGGCTGATAAACGGCTTCCCTGCTCCCACCAGAGAAGCGGCTGAACTTTGGCACAACTCCCCCTCACACAAGGCAGCCGAAGCTCAGCTGTTAATCAGTCGTAATTAACGAGGTCTGCCGCTCACAGAGACTTCCGGCTGTCCCGAACTGGTGACCAGTTCGGTAAGGGATGGTTTGTCCCCTTCCCTCAGAGCTGCATTGACCTTACCCCAGTGCTGGCACGTTGGTTGGGGTTGTGCCCTGAGTAGTCCACCTAGTGTGGCGCTGGTAATTGGTAAAACCAGGAAAAATTTAGAACAAAAAATATAATCCACAATTTACCCTGCACAGTCGATATAAAAAGCTGAATAGGCAACTTTTACTGCAGGAAAAAAAAATCTCTATTACAAGAAAGAATGTTAAAACTATTACTAGAGCCAACAGCATGAGGAAATTTTCAGCTGAGGTTGTGGCACGACTGACAAAGAAAAAGGGTAGGCAAACTATTTGTGAAGTATACCTTTTGTGCTGTTTGTAGCTTTTAACTTACAACTGATCTCACAGATGACATTTAAAAAAAATACCTTCTTAAACTTGAAGCTGGAATGTACAGTTCAGACAAGCAAAAAAAGATGTGTTTATCTTTGAGTATTAGTAAGCACTCAGCTGAATAGTACAAATGGACAGAAATCAATCATTTTGCTTTTTAAAAAAAAAGTAAGTTTCAAACTACCCAACCTTTCAAGTAAGCAAATATGATTCCATAGAGTACTGGTGTGAGAAGAGAGAAGAGAGCACATTTCGTCCATAAATGAGACCCTTGAAGCCCTTTGGATTTCAAGCATGTTGCTCTAACATGGCAATAAGCCAGAGCTCTATGCCGAGAAGAAAATAAATCAGAAAAGACAGGCTTGTGAACTATTCCAGAATCTCTGGATTTTTTTTGAACAGTTTCTTAGGACCCAATCCTATCCTTCCCCCCTCTTCCCACTGAGGGAGCCATGCAAAAAATGCAGAGGAAGGAATTGGGAAGCTTTAGGGAGTAAAGAGAATCTTTTTCAACCTATCCCTCCATAAGCCTCTCGCTCCACAGTGAGAGTGCAATACCAACCTGGAGTTAGGCAGCACAGTTGGGTCAGCAAAGGTGGGCCAGCGCAAGGGCTACCAAAAGCATGTTTGGACCACTCTCAGAATCAAAGAGAATGGCACACATCTGTGTGCTGGCCTCTCTGACTCAGAGAGTGGTCCAAACGTACGTTATGTTGTTCTTAAGGCTGCCACAGTTAGGTCAGCAAAATTTGGCCAGCACAAGGGCCACCATAAAGCGTGTTTGGACCACTCTCAGAATCGGGGAGGATGGTGCACGTCTGTGTGCTGGCCTCTCTGACTCTGAGAGTGGTCCAAATATACTTTGCAGTGTCCCTTGTACCAACCAAACTTTGCTGGCCCAACTGTGCCAGCCTAACTCAAGGTTAGGATTGCGCCCTGCGTCTCCTCAGACCTGCGCCAGCTACAGAGTAGGCTCAAGTCTGAGGAGAAAGGGTTGGGGAGATTTGGAAAAGAGGGGACAGGATGTCATTGCTGCCATGTCCACCCTACCCTGCTACCTTACTGGCCCTGTTCTACCCTTCCCTCATCACTGCCTCTTTCCACCCTCTCTCCATCCTGCCTGATGAAGAGTTCTGGAGAACTCACAAGGTTTGAGGGGTTGCTTCGTAGTGCCAGAAACTGAAAGGGCACTTGCCTGCCTGGCTTGCCCTGAGCTTGGTTTTCTCATCGAAATGAATGGGACACAAGTGCTCAACCTTTCCTGTATCATGCTCCACACAATTATCACTAGATTGGCCCAACCAAACCTTGTGTTCTTTTCTGTGTCCACATATAAATCCTTCAGCTTCAAGTCCCTCAAGCATAAACGACAAGAAACACTTGCATTCTTTTTCATCACAAGACAGCAATCAGTAGAGGAACGCCAATAAATTTATTATTTATTTATCTGAAGAATTTATACCCCGCCTTTCCCATGCCGAAGCAAATGCCCAAGGCAGCTTACATGAGCAGGCTAGTCTAAACCACCATTTTTTTCCAATGGGGTTTTTACAAATCTACAGTATTCTTGTGATCTGCCAATCCTCAGGCCCAGACGTTGCCTTCACATAAACAATTATTTGTGTTTAAAACAACACTGTTCATTTCAGTAGAACAGGAATTCACAAACGTTCCACTCAGTGAATTCACTTAGTTTCCCTAAGTGTGGGAAAAATGTTGTTTGAGCCTCCTTAATCGTGTCTAGGAGTGGATCTTCAGCTGCTAGTGCTTTCTCCTGTTCTGAGCCAGGCAGAAGGAGTTGCTCCTCTGAATTCAGCATTGTCAATTGATTTTGCCCTATTCCTTCTCATCACTTTCTTGCCAGAGGCTGTGTCATGTACTCTGTTGGTGCCTCAGGTTCAAGGGAGGCCTACTGATAACCAAACCAACACTAGCTCACTGTCACTTTCTCCCCCTGAAATGGAGGAAGTCAGGGTCCTGATGGCCAGCACAAGCATTTCCAGTCAATGCTCGACTCCCTGCAAAAACCTCAGTGCTGCCTGTCAGCATGCAATACAAATAATTAGAGACAGAATGGCACTTCTGTGGAAAATGGAATACCCTTTAGAAAATGACCAGCCCACCCAATTGCCTAGCAACACTTATGCCCAATTGCAGTCAATAAGAGACACCTCAATGGAAGTTAAAGTGAATGAAGTATGATGATATGGAACAAGACACATCAAATAAATTAAAACAGAGATTCTAGGCTACTGCTAAATATGAGGTATAAGGTATTCCCTTACAATCTTTCAGTAACGTGTGCCTAGCACTGACTCCAAGTCTTCTACTTTCACTTTATTTCCTCAAATTGTACTTAGGGCAAATGGCTGATTCTGTGGGAGGGCCCATTTTGGTCGAAAACCAGCCCGTGGGAAAAGCATGAACCAGGGCCAGCCTTGCAATGAGGCTGACTGAGGGGCTGGCTTCAAGTCAGGAGGCAGTGGCAAACAAAAGCCTTGCACCCTCTGGCCTCGAGCCCATCAGCCACGCAACCCCTTCAATTGGGTCTCTGATCATATTTATACTATTTGAAAGTGAGCAAGAAGAGAATCAAGGCAGCAGCAGCAGCAGCAGCACAAAAGAAAAAAAAGGCTGCTGCCACTGCTGCCCACTCTCAGCTGCTTACTGAACAAGAAGGAGGGGGGACAGGCAGCTACAAATTTTTGGCGGGGTGAAGCAGTAGAATTTTCTTTCTGCTTCAAGTGCCACTTGAAGTGCCACTTGGCTGAGGCCTGGAGTGAACCTCCCCTTTCCAAGCATGGAGGGTATGTATTTTTGACAGACAGACAGACAGACAGACACTTCCGGTTTATTGCATGCGTTTGCAATGTGCATGGGATATCTAGTGAGCCCTATTCAGCACACGACAGATGGCACAGAAATATTTTAAATTGATACTTTGCCCAGGTCTGCCATGTTCTTCAAAGGCCAAGAGACATTAGATGAAGAGTGCAGCAAAAATTCAGAGATTATAGGGGTCTTTTTGGATGAAGGAATAAAGTGCTGTGAACTGTTTTTCCGCACTTGATTTATTTTACATGCTTTCCAGAAGACTTTATTCATAAATCCTATATACCCCCCC
>JAJKFI010000018.1:11393786-11467135 GCA_029204185.1 Lerista edwardsae | reverse complement strand
GAATTCACTGTGCGTGCATAGGGTATATGCACACTGTATACATAAAGATGTGTATCTTTATAACTCAGATTACTATTAACATTCAAGTCCATTTTTATCACACCCTTAGTCAATATTGTTAATAAATATATATGAAAGCCTTTCCCCAATGGGGTCATTTTATCTGCTAAACTTTGTTGAAGTTTTTATAGTGCAGCAATTAAATACTGTGTAATTGTAGATGTCTTATCATAGAATTTCTCTAATTTGCCAACAAGCCATCTTAAGAGACCAGTACCTGCATGATGAGCTAACCTATTTTAAACACACACAGTTACAAAACTGTATTAGGGACCTCCACCATATTTAAGCCCTCTTTTATTTCTTTTTCCTGTTAGTCTGATTAGTAGCAGACTGAAAACGTATCACAAATACTTCCATGTAATCCCCTTGGTAAGGTCCATGCATACAGTGTTAAGGGTTGAATTCAAATTAGGCTAGATTTATATTCACACTGCAGAATACCCACAAGACTGAAATGTGTGGCTGACGGGTATGTGGTCTGTAATATGAATACAATCTGAATGAGGAAGGAATTTAAAATAGGGCACTTGTAAAACTGTTTACAAAAAAATGCAACCAGTAAACATTCTACACTTTACACATAGTTTGGCTAAGTTTTCTTATTAAAAAGCAGCCGTGTGAGCCCCTAATCTGAATTGAGACCCTGGCACATGAGGAAGGTGTATTTAATGCTTTTCCTCAGCACCACAGTCCCAACAAAAAGCATGTTCTTGAAGCTATTCGGTCCAGGAGGGAAGCTTCCATTGGCTTCCTATTGGCTTCTGCACTGCATGTCCTAAGCTGCGATTGGGGATTTGAGGTCAACAGGGTAAAGGAGTAAAGAAGAGTTATTTAGGCAACACTGAGCATTCATAGTTGCAGGGGTAGAGGGCTGAGATAGTCCGTGGTCATGAGTGAATGCTCTCTATATTCCTCTGTATATTCTTGAGGGGCTTTGTGGATGGATGTGCCCATGTGGATGGATCCTTGTGATAGTGTCCCCTCATCTCTTGTGGGCACTCAGGACTAGCCCATCCACAAGGCTGATTGTGGCAACTGTTTCAGGCTGCAGATTGGCAGGCAGCACCCACCTCCACCTTTCAGCTTTCCTCTACTGTTTGAAAAAGGAAGAGGGGGGCAGAGTGGAAGTGTGGAAGAGAGGAGACCAGTGGGGTAGAACACATTTCGAGCTCACCATTCTTTCATGCTTTCTCTTCCACTGTTTCTATTCCAATCCAAGGTCTGGGAGGAGCAGAGGGGGTTGCATGACCAGATAAGAAGTGGATAGCTCTTAGCACACTGCCAGAGGTCTTGAGTTGGCCCAATGGGCACTCCAGGGTGCCTTGTTCTTGCAGCCCCATGTGCCACAGTGTACATATCCTGGATAGAGTCTAAAATCTTGAGGCAAGGTACTTGTAAGTGGTACTCTTATTTACAGTGCAATCCTAACCTGGAGTTAGGCCAACAAGGTTTGGCTGGCACAAGGGACACCGTAAAGTGCATTTGGATCACTCTTGGAGTTGGAGGATGGCACATGTGTGCTGGCCTCTCCGATTCCAAGAGTGGTCCAAACATACTTTACGGGGTCCCTTGTGCTGGCCAAACTTTGCTGGCCTAACAGTGCTGGCCTAACTCCAGGTTAGGATTGCTCCCTAAGTCTGTTCATTCACCTTTTGTTGTCCTACCTGGTTGTTGGGCATAGAAAAGATGGTATAGAAATATTGCAGACAAACAAATATTTATAGGTTCCTTAGCATATTTTTGAGACACAAAGTATTTCCCAGTTCCAATCTCTTTCCTTCTCCCAGACTGCACCCTGAGGTTAACCAACTGGTTCCCTCTTCTTGTGTTCATAACACCTGTCATAGGCAGTGTTTCACTTGCAACCAATATGCCATCGAAAAGCATGTTTACTCTCTGATGTGGAGCAAACATCTTGTTCTTGCCTGAGGCACTCACTTGGTCTAGGGAGTGGAGAAAGATGAAAGATGCCTTATCACCACTGCCAAAAGTCATGGTTTTAAATTGATTCTGCCTTTCAGTAAGCTCCTCTGCCTTCTTTCTAGGCTCCCAGTTTTGAAAATGTTAATGAGTCCTTGCTACAAATACAGTCGGTTAAAGAACATTCGTCTTGCACTACAAACTTCCTTTCTCTCCCACTTCTGCAGTCAGCTCATGGCTGTGGCTAAGACAGCGTTGCAATACTTTACAAACTGTCAGTGAATCTTCATGGGCACATTAATTATCCTTCTGAGTTACAATCCCATCAGAGGAAGCCTTCGCAGAGTGCCACTCAGCTGGATGGGCTGTCAGCCTTTCCCATCTTTTCATCCATATTTATGTTTTTTCCATTATCAAGTCTGTCACCTCACCAGCACTCACATGGTCCAAGGTGGTTTCGTTGTGTCACTCATGCAATGGCTCTAGTCCATTAGTATGATAAACTGAAAAAATAATACTATACAATGACAGACACCACCTGTTGCACCATTTCCGATCTGTGAGTACAAATATGGGCCCACCATTATCAGTTGGCTCTACCATGCCTGCAAAGAGCTTTCTTCAAATGGAATTTAAGAAATGCTCAGATTTATTCCAATTTTCCGCCACCTGCACTCTAGCTGGTGTCCAATCACTGCACCTCCAACAGTTCCTCTGAAAACCAGTTTACAAAACTGGCGCGCTAGATCACAATCAGTCCAATCCTATCCAACTTTCCAGAGCCGGTGCAGCTATGCCAACAGAGTATGCACTCCATCCTACAGTGATGTTGCTGTTAGGGAGGCCTACTAAAGGTAAGGGAACATTTGTTCCTTTACCTTGAGAATGCATTGTGGCTACATCGGTGCTGGAAAGTTGGATAGGATTGGGTCTTTAGTCAATAAAAGCCTTCTAGGATCAAATGTACCAGGTCAATAATATTTGAATCAGTCAAGCCATTGACAGAAGAACATGCCAAGCCTGTTGGAAACTCCCTGAGGGCAGTGGAAACCCACTGGATCCAATAACCTGCACAGGTGAAACATTTGAACTGGTCCCCCAAACCTTCATAAGTTACAGTGAGGGAAAAAACGATTTGATCCCCTGCTGATTTTGTATGTTTGCCCACTGACAAAGAAATGATCAGTCCATAATGGTAATGGTAGGTTTATTGTAACAGTGAGAGACAGAATAACAACAAAACAATCCAGAAAAACGCATTTCAAAAACGTTATAAATTGATGCATTTCAATGAGTGAAATAAGTATTTGACCCTTCGCAAAACAAGTACTTGCAAAACACAAAAAAAGTACAAGCAAAACAAAAACTTAGTACTTGGTGGCAAAACCCTTGTTGGCAATCGCAGAGGTCAGACATTTCTTGTAGTCTTGTAGCCCATTCCAGCCTTGTGTAGGTCTACAATCTTGTCGCTGACATCCTTGGACAGCTCTTTGGTCTTGGCCATGATGGAGAGTTTGGTATCTGATTGATTGCTACTGTGGACAGGTATCTTTTATATAGTATACGTAACAAGCTGAGATTAGGAGCACCCCCTTTAAGAGGGTAACAGCTCGTTACCTGTATACAGTAAAAGTCACCTGGGAGCCAGAAGTCTTGCTGATTGATAGGGGGATCGAACACTTATTTAACTCATTGAAATGCACATCAATTTATAACTTTTTAAAAATGCATTTTTCTGGATTGTTTTGTTGTTATTCTGTCTCTCACTGTTACAATTAACCTACCATTACAATTCTGGACTGATCATTTCTTCGTCAGTAGGCAAACGTACAAAATCAGCAGCGGATCAAATAGTTTTTCCCCCTCACTGTACAATACCCTGTGATTCCCACACACATTAGATAATAAACTATCCATGATGAGGGGATCACCAAAGACTCCCCCTTTATACTTCCAGTAAGTGTGTACAAGCTGAATATGCAATCAGGATCCATTGGACTAGGAAACCTTCTGCCTGCCCACTTTAAAGCAATTTAAAGTAAATAACTATTAAAGCAGCTTGATCATGTAACACCTTGCTTGGGAATACAGAGGCATCTCTTTTCTTATGTTTAAAGAAATACGAGGCACGCTTGACCTATTCTACTAGGACAGGCTAGATAATTCATTGGGGTCCTTGCCAGTCAAAAAGGTTGTGTAGGTGAAAAACAAAGTTATGGAAACATATCACTTGCTTCCTCTAGCAATTTTCTGTCAAATGCCAGAATTGACAGAGCTCAATTTTTTTCCTGCCTGCTGCCTTTGGCTTCCATTTCAATTTCCACCTGTCAGCTTGACACCTGATTAGTTTTTCACAAGCACACAAAACAATTCCCATTTATAAAGGAGTCTTTGCTGCAATCTCCTCTCTTTCCAGTAATCCTGAGACCAGCATATTGATGCCATGTGTTATTGCATCGTTGGCGCCAAAGCGGTATTTTGTAATTGCAGGAGCTGGAACTTATTATCATAGGCCTCTATCCCTCTGGTACATTGTCATAGTCTGCTCACTCCTCTGGTGAATTGTTTTCCCACCCTCCAAATGGCCTGATATGGAGAATTGGGTCTGACTTCATTTTTGTTCACTCTCATTAATGTTTTATCTTGTTTTACTTATTGTGGTTACATTTACTTTCTTTGTTCTCTGTAAGCCACCTTGGGCATTTGCTTTGGCACAGGAAAGGTGGGGTATAAATTCTTCAAATAAATACATAAGTAGGCTACAATGATGATTGAAGATGAGCATTTCAGTGTTACTCTGTCTAGCTCTGTGTTTATGAAACAAACTACAAGACGTTTTGCTCCCATTCTGTTGTTACTAGCACCTCGGACATATTTGTTTTTATTTAAAAAAATTAAACATTTTTGCAAGATCAACCAATAAGAACTTGGACTGAACAATCCTTATCTAAATTACTAGGACTGCAAGCATGTACAAATTTACTAGGGAGTTTTAAGGAACAGGACAAGGAGGGGAAAGAACAGTGAGGAGACTGGGTTAGGAAAGGGGTGGATTGAGACTGGGAGGGAGGCAGTATTGGTGGCAGCTGCACCACCACTATCCTCTCCCCTTTCCCTGCTATGCCTTGATCCACCTTCCTGGGTCCACTCAGACTTGCATAACTTAAATTGTTGGCACAGTGCAAGTGGACCTTGCGGGACAGGAAGGGCTTATTTATTTTATTTATTTATTTATTTATTTAGGAGATTTATATCCCGCCTTATTTGCCTAAAGGCGCTCAAGGCGGCTTGACAAAGTATAAAAACTAACATTAAAAACACTTTAAAAACAATATAAAAAACAATACAATAAAACAATTAAAACCAACAACAGTACAATTTAAAAGCAACAAAAAAACAAAAACAAAAAAAAAACCAGTGGATCATAAAATATAATAAACCAGCCAGCCCGCCAGACCTGTCAACTAAAAGCTTTTTGAAATAAAAAGGTCTTCAGCCCCCACCGGAATGTTAACAGAGAGGGAGCAGTTCTCAATTCTAAGGGGAGGGTATTCCAAAGTTGGGGGGCCACCACCGAGAAGGCCCTCTTCCTGGCCGCCACCCCTCTCACTTCTCCTGGTGGCGGCACAGTCAAAAGGGCCCCTCTAGATGATCTAAGAGTACGGGTTGGATTGTATGGAAGGAGGCGGTCCCTCAAATACCCCGGACCCGAGCCGTAAAGGGCTTTAAAAGTTAAAACTAGCACTTTGAATTGGGCCCGGAACAGAACCGGCAGCCAGTGCAGTCGCCGAAGCAGCGGCTCGACAGAGTCAAACCGACGTGCCCCAGCACCCACCCGAGCCACCGCGTTCTGAACTAGTTGTAGTTTCCGGACCGTCTTCAAAGGCAGCCCCACGTAGAGCGCATTGCAATAATCTAATCTAGATGTCACTAGGGCATGGGTCACTGTGGCCAGGTCCGCACAGCTCAGGTACGGCCGCAGCTGGCGAATCAGCCGAAGCTGAGCAAAGGCTCCCCTGGTCACAGCCGCCACCTGGGACTCCAGATGTAGCTGTGGATCCAGGAGAACCCCCAAGCTGCGAACCTGCTCCTTCAGAGGAAGTGCAACCCCATTCAGAGCAGGGCGATAGTCCAGTACCCGAGCTGTGGATTTCCGGACCAAGAGCACCTCTGTCTTATCCGGATTTAATTTCAGCTTGTTCGCCCGCATCCAGCCCCCAACTGCCTCCAGACAGCGATCCAGGACCTCAACTGCCTCCTCAGAATCAGGGGGAAAGGAGAGATAAAGTTGGGTGTCATCAGCATATTGATGGCACCCCACTCCAAACCCCCGGATGACCTCTCCCAGTGGTTTCATGTAGATGTTAAATAGCATGGGGGATAAGATGGAACCTTGCGGCACCCCAAACCTAAGAGGTCGGGGTGCCGAACAAGCATCCCCCAGCACCACCTTCTGGGATCTGTCAGCCAGGAAGGAGCAGAACCACTTCAAAACAGTGCCTCCAAGCCCCAACCCGGCCAGCCGACCCAGAAGGACACCATGGTCGATGGTGTCGAAAGCCGCCGAGAGGTCCAGCAGGACTAACAGGGTCGCACTTCCCCTGTCCATCCCCCGGCGCAGGTCATCCACCAAGGCGACCAAGGCAGTCTCCGTCCCGAACCCCGGCCTGAAGCCAGATTGGAATGGGTCCAGATAATCCGTTTCCTCCAGAACCCTCTGAAGCTGAGATGCCACCACCCGCTCAATCACCTTGCCCAGAAATGGGATATTGGAGACTGGCCGAAAGTTGTTTAAGTTTGTAGGATCCAGGGAGGGTTTCTTCCCCCAAGGCAATAAATGTTCTCTTACCCAGAGTTGGTCTCTGGGATTGCCCCTCCGCTACAGGATGCAGTGTGCTCAGGTGGTGGTGCCACATCAGTGGGGAGGTTTTTTTAAATATAGGACTGGGCTGTTTGTTCTGCTGGCCTCTTTTGGCATGAAAAGAGTAAAGGATCTTTAAGCACCATAGTTAATGTGAAGCCAGTGAATGCCTTCATGTATCTCTGTATGAGGGCAATTATGAATGCAAGGAATTAAAATCACAAAACACACACACACACACACACAAGCAACTAAAGTCACACTTTATTTAACTGTAAAAGTCTCAAAGGTTGATAGTGAATATATAACATAGTCTGGTGTTCAGCTTGTGCTTTAGTGTCCACAGTCTTTGCAACTGAGCACACTCTTTAAAAAAAAAAAAAAAAGACCTGCAATCATCACTTTTCTGCAGGTTGAGTATCCCTTCTCTGAAATATTTGGGACCAGAAGTGTTTTGGATTTTGATTGTTTTAGATTTTGGAATATTTGCATATACATAATGAGATATATTGGGGATGGGACCCCAATTCTAAACATGAAATGAATTTATATAGCCAATTTTATACAATACTTGAGCCTACTTATCTGCGGATTTTTAATCTGTAGATCTGGCTCAATGCAGATCCTCTGAACCAGACTTGGCCCAAACTGAACCCTCCCAAAGTGACCACAGCTGTTTTGGTCACCCCCTCTGGAAAGCCCTGAAAGGGCTTTCTGAAGCTCGCAGAGGATACGCACATCTGCCTGCAACAACTGTGGGCTTCAGAATGCCTTGAAGAGGCAAAACAACAAAACAACCACAACAACCCCACATCACACTACTCCTGGTTTTAGGAAGAAAACTGGAAGTGATGTTTTTATGCCTTTAAACAGCATTCAGAGGGTTGGGAAATCCCGCGGGGGCTCCTCATCCCTCAGAATGCCATTTAAAGGCATTAAAAAATCACTTCTGGTTTTTGGAGGAAAACCGGAAATAGTGGAGCTTTTGCATCTACAAGGCATTCTGAAGCCTGCAGAGGCCATGGGCAGGCGAACAGGGCCTCTGTGGGCTTCAGAAAGGCTTCTGGTCCCCTCCAGAGGCCTTTCTGAAGCCCGCTGATGCCGTTTGTACTGTGCAGCTCCAGTACCCTTTGGAAGCTTTAACAAAACTGCGGATTTGCTTATTCATGGTTTTCAGTATCCATAGGGGATCTGGGAACAGATCCCCCAGGGATGCTGAGGCACCACCTGTATTGCAAGTGGGCTTGGCACGTTTCGGAGATTGGTCGAGCAGCTTGGTAGACAAGCATCCGTGCAAAGCGCTTCCTCCCTAAAAAGAGAGTGCTCATGGTTGCAGATCTTGCTGTGGGCTGCCATTTCCAAAGTCTCTAAGAACCCCATAGCCAGTGCACCACCTGGTGCAGCTGCCCAGAAGTAGTAAAGGAGAGGCGGAGGGAGTCCTCAACATGGTGACGGCTGAGGGGAGTTCACAGGTGAGGAGAAATAAGCACTGCACGCCTGAACCTCCCTATGGATGAAATGGAGAGACAAAAAGGTGCTCCGGAAGGGAGTCACAGGAGCTGGAACTGCGATAAACAGTGTTGGGGTGTGTCTTTCTTTTCCTTTTGACACTAATGTTCTGTTCCTGTCCTTTTCACAGCAGCTAGACTCCTTGTTCCATGCCAGGAAAAACACCTGCTCACCTTCATTTCTGTGTATCAAGCTGTGGTTTAAAGGTGCAGGAACAGAGTGTGAGCAGAACAAGATAACCCCAACCATTTAAAAATGGTGACCATGAAACTCAAAAAGATTAGGATTTTGGCGCATTTCAGATAAGGGATGCTCAATCTGTATTAGGTATACCATTTTCCTCAGCAATAGCAGACGAAGCGGTGGCTGCGGTGCCCAGGCCCTAGGCACCAAGGGGCATGTCAGGGGGCAGTGGCATGCTCAGGAAGGGTGTCTGGGGTGATGCACTCCCTCTCTGCGGGGCTGCAGATGTTTCTGGAGCTCATTGTGGGGGGTGTGTGTGAGTGCAGCAGTCGCTACTAGAAGTGGCAGGCACCGTGAATTGGGCCCACCCACACTCCCTTGACTACAAATGGCTCTGAAATGGAGCCATTCTGGAAGTGGAGGGAAGCACATTTGGAACAATGTGATGATGTAGGGGGTGTGATGTTACCGTGTCACCCGGCCCTGGGAACCAGGAGACACTGGTACACAGCTGTTCCTCAGTCTGGCTGTTGTGTAAACTGTACCTGCTTCTGAATGCTAGTTGTTTACAAAACTTCACTGAAAAACAGATTTTCATGGTACAGTACACTATGAAGGCCACGCTCTTCAAACCATATAAGAGTAGCATCATGGAGATGGGTGGACTTGACCTATTAAAAAATAAGAACTTGAAAATTGCAGCCCTACAGACTTACCCTTCCACATTCATTTAGTCAGGATTTAAGTCATGGTTTTCAGTGCCACAGTTTGAGTTATTTCTTCTCTACAAAGAGAAATCTGGATGGAAAGAAATTTCTAACATTGCAAAGCTGAGTCAATTAAATTCTGATGATCTACAATGTATGTACATTATATAAATATATATATTTATGTACACAAACAAAGGTTAAACATTAAACAAAACAAACTAAGGCTGTACAAAAATAGCCACTTTGATGAGAACATGCAATTACTGTATGCTTCAAATCGTTTAAAAAGCATCTCTGAGTGGTTTGTTGTTTCAAATATAAATTTCAGCTCACATAGATTTTAAAGCAGATTTATCATTTAAGTCAACTTTCCCAGTAAAGGTATAAAATCTATTAATAATATTAGGAGTTAACTAAATTCATATACAGTGCTTTTAGGTGATAGAGTTTCAAGTATTTTTTTCTTCTCGTAAAAGTCAGTATTCAATATGACAATATACAACATATTCACCTTCTTTGAGCAGACAGGACTATAACTTCAAAACCACTTAGTAATAAACTGTTTGATACTCAAAGCCTATGGGTAGAGGTGTTTGAAAACGCTGTTATTTACTTTACTCAGGGCGCAATCCTAAACTGAGTAAGGCTGGCATAAACTAAGCTAGCCAAGTTTGGCCAGCAGAAGGGACAATGTAAAGTATGTTTGGACCACTCTCGGAGTCAGAGAGGCCAGCACACAGATGTGAGCCATCCTCCCTGACTTTGAGAGTAGTTCAAACATGCTTTATGGTGGCCCTTTTGCTGGCCAAACTTGGCTGGCTTAGTTTATGCCGGCCTAACTCCAGTTTAAGATTGCACTCTTAGAAGCCCACTGTATTCAGTAGGGATTACAGCCCAAGTCTATTTTACTCACCAGAAATAAACACCTCTATCTATGGGGTAAAACTAGGGCCAAAGGGGGATATGTGAAGACTAAGGAAGATGGCTTTCCCCTGAACCTACAGCGTTGTGTATGCTGGTGCTTGTGGATCCCTGATCTTACATCCGCTGGAATCAGCTATGAAACATCCTTTTGCTAGGGTTTTTTTTAAGGCCAGAAGGAAAGCACCCAGTTTGATTTACTACAGGAAGCAGAATATAGAATTCTTGCTCAGTAGTATCTACAGACTGCAATATACTTTGAGTGGACTCAGACATACATTCTGATGTGATGGGCATTTAACCTGTGTTCATAACATTTCCTGCCACATTCTGGAATGTCTGCTTGCCAGTCTTCACTCTTATTGATCCAAGAGTTTGGTACCTTTAAAGGTGTCAACTGAGTTCCAGAATCATAATGAGGGAGGCCACCAGAACTATTAAAGCTTTTTGTTGGGGTACAGATAGAAGCATAACTCACAGTGCACTGACCGTGACTTAGGGGCCCTCACTGAAAGAGCCCTGGCAAAGACTGTTCCTGTTTTCCAAGCGACGTTATAACTACAACTACATGGCCTTCCAACTCACACTATCTGGAAACCATGATGGCTTTTTTCATAATTTTTCCAAAAACTTCAGTTCCTATTCATGTTTCAAAACCCAAGTATAGGTGTGCCCTGGTATCCACTGATACAGTATTCAGGGGTTCAGTTATCCACTGATACCATGGAAACTGGGAAGCCTATTGAAAAGACAGGGGAACATTAAACAAATCTCATTTTTTGCCCTATTGCAGCAAAACCACTGATATTCCCCTGTCTTAAAAAAGGTGTCCTCAGTATCTGTTTCAGGTATCCACTGTAGGGTCTGGAACAGAACCCCAGCGGATACCGAGGCATGCCTGTAAATACAGTGGGCTCTCCAGGAACAGAAACCTAGAGGATACCAAAATCTGTGGGTATTGAGACCCACAGATTCAGAGATCATCCCCACCTTCAGGTGGGCACAGGTGGGCTGAGCTCCATTTGGGTCTGGAGGGTTCAGGTGGGTTCCCCCCCCCAAGCGGGTTCAGGACCTGCAGATTCTGAAATGAATGGGTTCTGAATCCACAGATATTGCAGGTCTATCTTTACTTGGCATAAAACCAGTTCCATTTTGCCAATAATAGACTGAGAGAAAATGTGGGTGTAAAGACCTCAACAGGCTACGGAAATTAGAACTAAACTGTTCTTCAAAACCAACCTCACCTATTTCTGAACCATTTACATACAATGAATTCAGTAGTTCCTAGCTGCACACAATGTTTCAGCTAACCTTCTTAGAATGTAGATCCTGTAGATCCAGCTAAAGAAAGCTTAATTTGGCCCACATCTTTTCAAATACTTCAGACAATGAATACTTGATAAATATAGCATACCCTTCCTGTCCTTATAGTTTCACTAATGGTACTAGTTCTAACTGCAAGAATGTAAGTGCACTGTTGATACTGGAGAGGAAGCCCTTAGTTGTTTATACAACCATCACAGTTAACTGCAGGTTGAGGAGTCACAAAAGGCTCATTTACTTTCTGATCTTCTTTCAGGGAAGCTGCCTGGTCTGAAATTGAAGAGAAGGACAACTGGTCGTGCTCTACTATATGCACTTGGTCCTCTTCCTTATCCTTCTTCACATAGAATATTTTCCTAAACTTTTTTAGTTCATGAAGTTCACAGAAAGTCTCCAGAACCACCAGCATTGCAATGAGGCCCAGCAACAGGTAACCTAGAATTGAAGGAAAACAGCAGTTAAAATACAAGTTGGTAAAATGCATGTTACAATAATGCTCTAAGTTGAAGATAATTTCAGGGTGCAAAAGGCAAAAAGATTTGGACTAAAGGCTATTAAGAAATTGTGGGTGCAATCCAAACCAATTTTCCAGCAGTGACATAGCTGTGCCAATGGGTCCTATTTGGCATTCTGCAATGGAGTAGTAGCGATAGATCTTTCTCAAGGTAAGAGAATGTTTGTTTTCTTACCTCTGAGCTGCATTGCCCTTACTCTGGTGCTGGAAAACTGGGTAGGATTATGCCCTAAGTCATGCTATACAGAAAGGTAGAATATCAGTGTAGGACATATACGCTGTGTATACAAACTGCAGCTCACCAAGCCCTTATATATGGCCCTTGGCATCTACAGCATTCAGATTTATTATATTTACATTCTGCCCTTTTCCAAAGAAGAGACTCATGACCTGGGTCAGACTGAGAGTTTACTACATACTAAAAGTCATAATGTTACTTGATAGCAGGTGAGCTATAGTTTTGCAACTGTTTTAGCGCTCCAGTAGTTTTGGAGTTGAGCTTACATGCATCACACTGATCATTACACTGGTTTAGTCTGCAAAACTGATTTCTAGATTATTTCTAGGACTATTTCTAAGATTTCTAGGAATAACTTAGAAAGAACAGGAAAATTGGCCAGCCATGAAATGACTCAGCACCCTCATATTTTCCATTTGCTCAAAACTGAAATTACTCTAAAAGCTGCTTTTCATTAAAAATGAACTGATTTCCATCCCACAGATTCGCTAATTTGCTTCTATAAAAGTATAAC
Source organism: Lerista edwardsae (assembly GCA_029204185.1). Taxonomy (NCBI): domain Eukaryota; kingdom Metazoa; phylum Chordata; class Lepidosauria; order Squamata; family Scincidae; genus Lerista; species Lerista edwardsae. The sequence goes on along the minus strand of JAJKFI010000018.1, from coordinate 11,454,379 downwards.
CTATCTTGCCGCATACATGGTCTCTTCACATCCACATGCAACCATGAACTATAGTGAAAAAAAGCTCTGCAAAAAGTTGAGATGAGCTCCACCAAGGGAAGCTGTGATACTAGTAAATCTGAATGAACGGGGATTAGGATCTGGCCAAATGGCCAGATCCCGACTCTCCTCCCTCCCCAGGCCAGGCCACCCATGCCCCTCCCACTGCCCCATTCTGTCTCCCATCCATTTCTCCCCCAAGCTGGCTGAACATGGCCAATTTGGGGACAACTTACGCAGCCTTTGCATTGGCAGCCCTGGGCTGCCATGCTCCTTCCGTCGGCCCAGCACCCGATTCCTCGGTGCAGACATGCCTTACAGTATGTTTTCTACCACACCGGGCCAGTGCAACTGACATGCATTGGCCCAGCAGTGCTCTTGGATTGCGCCCTAAGCTAACTAAATATTGTGGGGGGGGGGAGAGCAGATTCTGTAACACAACTCTGAAAAATATTCAGCTAAGTATTTCTTATTTATATCAATAGATTGCTACTCACATGTAATTCCTATTTTATATAGCTCTCTGAATTTTTGGTTATAACCTTCTCCAGGAACATAGTCACCAAGGCCAATTGTGCTCAGAGAAATGAAGCAAAAGTAAAACGATTCCAGAAAGTTCCAATCATCTTCAAGGGCAGAAAATATTGCTGCTGGGACGAAGAAAAAGCATGAGACGGTAACAAAGCCCAGAAGCACTGCATGGATGATGGCAACTATCTGCTTTGAGAAGCCCCAGTGAACATGGAAATACAGCACAGGCCTCCTGGTGACGTGGACTATAATGCGTTGCACCACTGCTGTCAGGAAAAGCAGTGTGAAGGGGATTCCAATGACAGAATAGATGATACAGAAGGCCTTTCCTCCATCTGATAAAGGCACCGTGTGACCATAACCTGCAACATAACAAGAAAAGATAGGAGACTTGAAAAAAACAAACACTGCAACACTGTGCATCATTTTTCATATCTTCTGCTACAGGGTTCAGATGGTATGGCCGATTATGTGAACATGTGGCGTTTAAGAAATGGAGAGTGATTTTACCACACCGTAATCACATTTTATGTCACTACCTATAAGTTGTTAAAAATTATTCATATGTTTCATGGAGTTAAAAAAAGACGAAGAAATGAGTCTTCAGAGGGAATATTTCTCAACATTTTCTTCAAACACTTTTCTCTGCTAGAGGTACAGGACTAGAACCATGGGCACAGTCAAATTTTTTTTTAAGTTTCTACACAAGCCATTCACACTTGAAACTGAAAGACATTGTGTTGCCTCAGCTGTCAGAGGACATAATCAAAGAAAAGTTCAGATGCGCCACTTTCTCACTGTGAATGCATATTATATAGATATTGTAGCCACTCTATGTCACAGCTTCCCGAAGTGGTGGGTTGTGACCTACTGCCCTGGGAAGCACTGCCTCATGTCCCTTCAAGGGGTGGGAAGAGGGGAAAGCAGGAATGTGATCAGCACAATGGCACTGCTGCCCTGGCCAAAAGAGCTTTTCCCACACTTACACCTCACAACGCTGGCCTACGGGGGTGTGGGGAGCCCTTGGACTCCACCCGCAGGGCTCCCCAAGCCTCAGAGCATGTTAAAAAAGAGATTGCGACCCACTTCCGGTTTTGGGATAGCCATTTTGAGACTTGCAGAGGCCAACAGAGTGGGTTGCGTGCCTGGTGCAACCCTAATGAGGTCCCTGGGGCCTCCTAATAGGGCATTGCAGCACTACTGGGACCATCATGTTGTGCCCAGAACATGGGATCCTGGGCCATTGTTTCGGAAACAGTAGCTTATGGAGTCTCCTCAGACCTATGCCAGCTATTTTGCTGGCGTAAATCTGAGTAGAGAAAAAGGGTGGGTTTCAAAAGAGGGGATAGGATTCTGGCACAAAGTCGCTGTTGTAGGGATCCACCCCTGACTTCATTATATGACTCCTAATCCTAAGTAGCACTGGAACAGGCAGGCAGGCTGGCGTGCCTACACTGTATCCAGGAACACGTGGGAGGCAGCAGGAGCCTTCCTGGCACAAGGGCACATTTGTGCCCTTGCACCAGGGGAGGCTCCAGCCTCTTTTATGGGTACCTCGGATCTGTGCTTGCGAAATAGCAGGCGCAGGTCCAAGGAAGCAGTGCAACATGAATTGAGACCTTGGATGCTCACCCACCCTCGCCTCCTGCCTGCCCTCCCTTTTCCCAGAACCACCCCTATAGCCCTACACAGGGCATAGGATAGTGCCCTCAGTTTAGATGGGAGGGTGCTGGCCCAGCAACCAGGATCTCCAACCAGGCCAGTGGGGAGGTGGTTACTTTCCTTCTTCTCTTCCTCCTCCATCTGGAGTCCTCCTGGGCTTGTCCCAGCTCTAGGGGAGCAAGTACTGAGCAGCCCTCAGGTAGCCTGTCCAGCGATTGCTCATCACTGACCATAGGTGCCTTATGAAACCCTGGACCTTACCCTTCCTGGGCTGTGTCTCCCCCATCTCCATCCCTGACTTTACCTGGTCCAATCTTGTGGTTAAATGGTCAGGACTGCCTTAAGGTGTGGGGGCCTTCGTCCTACAAGGAATGGCCAACCTTGGGCCTTGATGGCCTGAGGTGGGTGGGCGGAAGGGAGGATTGGGTTTACAGCCATGCTTTGGCTTGCTGGTGCACTGAGGCTTAGAAAATCAGCACGCTCGCTGACTGCCCAGATAGGAAATGCAGAGCACTGTTAGGACTGTGATGAGGCAGCTGGAGTCCCCAAGATAAGGCAAGTCCAGAAGCAGATATGCATTATTAAGTAAAATGGTGTTTAAAACATGTGAAAGTAGTATCAGCTACATCACCAGAGAGAAATGTTCTCTTTTTTTTCCAAAACAGAAATGACTAAGTGGAGGGCAATGACACCAGCCCTTCCTAATAGAGTGTACTTCGAGGCATATTTTCCTGCTCAGCTTGCATAATACATGAGCTCAGCATGCAGTGTTAGCTCAGGATGAACCATTACAATGCAAGCGTCTCATTAGCAAGTCTATATGAAAACACGCACTCCAGTCACACATACGAAAATGAAGAGCAAAGAAGACTAAAATATTGCTGTGACTGCAGCTATTTCTTTAAGCAAGTTAAAAAGGCCAAATTGTGAATTCTGAACCACTAACAGTATTTCTCCATTTCTTACCTGGGCAGTCAGTGCGCATGCTGATTTTATAAGCCTCGGTGATAATGCTTGTCCTTTGTATGTTTTTTTTTTTTGCACATACAAAAACAACAACACCTCTCACTGTTCACTTCTGCAACTGTTCATTACAATATACTGTATTAATGGAGGTGTTTGAAAGTGATGTGATTTATTTTACGGGTGTTCAGTATTTATTTGTGTTCACTAAAGAATCCTGAGCCCTATATCCAGCAGCGTCATTCACCCAGTACGCTGGGCGGGACGTACCTTTGAGCAACAGTCCGCCCGTTGCGTCACGCCGCGTTCCGCCACTTTCCCGCCTGCTGGGGCGGCCGGGAAAGCGGCAGAACGCGGCGTGATGCAACAGGCGGACTGTCGCTCAAAGGTACGTCCCGCCCAGCGTACCGAGTGAATGATGCCGCTGCCTATATCACTGGAAGTACTGCTGGCTCCAAGTGCTGTAAACATGCCATAAAGCACATTTACACAGGGTTAGCAAACTGGGACAGAGTGCCTTTAACTTTATATTTTTAACCTATATCTTTGACACAAAAACGCTTGACTTTCGAAGGGCAGATTTCCCTCAGTTAAGGATGCTAGTTAGAAAGAAATTGAAAGGGAAGGTAAAAACAGTCCAATCTCTCCAGGCTGCGTGGAGGCTGTTTAAAAGTATAGAGGCCCAGCAGGACAGATGGTCGGAACTCCTGCACCACCGACAGGCGCTAAGTATTTTTGAGGCAGGGAGAACAGGCGGGACAGGGCAGGGGAAGGCATACGTTTTGGGCCTCGAAGGGAAGTGGGGATGGTGGTAGCCTCTGCCACCAGATCCTAACCCCACTCCTAAGCCAGGCAGCTCAACACAGGCCTCCTCAGCCCCTCATCTGCTCAAATGCAGGCACAGAGCTGAGGAGACCCATTGGCACAGCAGCAGTGTTACCCAAAGTAAGGAAGTAAATGCTCCCTTACCCCAAGAAGCTACTAAGCTACTGGCTACTAAGGCTAGTGGTGGCCTTAGTAGACTCAGGATCCAGGGGGTTTCATTTCAAGGCCGCTGGAGCCCTGGGCACCACCAGCTTTAAACTGCCTGACTCCCTACCTGGCTGAAATCCTATCTTACTCACCAGAAAAACATACATATATGTTAAGGAAGTCATATACTGTACTGACTGTATGGGCTGCCAAAGTAGTTCACAAAGCGGTTTACACAGAAAATATCGTACATAAATATACATTGAAAAGACTTTCTACAAATGGATTCTTGAATCCATTTGATTTCTGGAGATTTCTGTGAGAATGTTCTCTTAACGGAAGGACTGAGACGTAAACCTTTAGTTAAAAAAATATGGATCTCAAAGTTAATGAAGCCATTCTAGAGGGTTGTTTTGAAGACTCCCTATGGTCTTTATTGCTTAATCCTAAACATTGTATTGTAGGGTTGCCAATTTTTATTGGCTGCTCTGCTCTTAACAGTAGCCAACATACAGGAAGTTAAGCAAGCGATTTTCCGACATGTTTTATATCTGCCACATAAAGCTTCACCTCCTTAAATACTGCATATCTGGGACTACAGGCATGCCCCAGTATCCCCTGGGGTTCCATTCCGGACCTCACTGTGGATATCTGAAACCATAGATACCAGGGACGTCTTTTTAAAGATAGGGGAATATCAGGGCACAATACTATAATGGATGTAGAGCCAACACAACGTTGTTGCGTCGGCACTACATCACTAGTGCCAACGTAGGAGTGCCGACCAGCACCCCCACGTCGGCACTAGAGTGTTCTGGCTGGCACTACAAGTAGCATCAGCCCAGGAGCACGAGCCGAGCCAACCAAACTTGACTGGCACAGGGGTGGTTCTGGGAGGAGAGTGGGTGGGAGGCATTTCTGGGTAGGAGTGGGCAGGCCAGTGGGCAGGCCAGACCAAGGAGTGGGGTGGGAGTGGGATGCAGCCAATTCGGGTTCTGCGGCTTCCTCGGGCCTGCACCTGAGATTTCGTGGGCACAGCTGAAGAGCCCAGCGGGGAGGCTGGAGCCTCCCCCCGGTGCAAGGGCATAAATGTGCCATTGCGCCTGGAAGGTTCCTGCTGCTTCCTAAGTGGTGCTGGATACAGCGCAGGCCTGCCTGTTCCAGCTCTACTTAGGATTGCGCCCTCAGTGGTTTTGCTGCAACAAGGTAAAAAAAAGAGATTTGCTTAATGTTCCCCCTACCTTTTTAATAGGCGCCTCAGTATCTATGTGGATAACTGAAACCATGGGTACCAAATCAATGGATACCAGGGCATGCCTATATATCTTCACATGTCATCACCCAAGCAAATAGTCATGAGCTTCAGATATTTTCCCCAGAGTAGCCTCCTGGAGCTACAGTAATTCCTTCAATGTTTTGTTTATTTAAATCAAATCCGTTCTGATACTTAATTCCAAAGGCAGGAGTAAGAACAGAATTTGGGAATCCACACATAACAATCCAAATATACTAACTTTTTTCTGGGCATGCCAAGCTATACAATTATAAAATATACGAAGTTATAAAATAGGGTAAATTACTCATGGGTGTTCTTTGAAGGTATAACATTCCATCTGACAAAGTCAACTTGCCCTTCTGGCATTCCCAACTAAACTAGGAAACAGAACTACATTTTTGCACAAAGAAACTCGTAATCGATCAAAATGGCAAAAGCTTTCAAAGTCATACTTCAAAGGTTCCTTTGAGAATTCAATCTGGAAAACTCACAATTTACTCATTTATTGGTTTTCCTGCCTGCTAGGCAGCAAACAATCCAGACCTGTTATCAGGTTGAGGTACCTACTAACAAGCTATGGTTGTTGTCTGGCACAGCTAAATCAATAAATAGCAGCTAACTACAAATATACTTACAAGGAATACACAAAGCTTGTATTCCTGGAGCTGGATAAGAAGTACTCCCAGTAAATCTAAAATTACAGGACAAACTGTCTCTTTTAATGTGCAGCTTGCCCTACCTTGAAAACTCAGGGTGTGGAGTAACATATGGATATATGGCATGAAGTATCAACGTTTACTAAAAATGTACATTAAAACCCATCTCACACAAGTCCTGCTCTTGGTTGTACCTCCCACAGGTAATCAAAATAACATGGATATGCTAATACAAAGCTACCAGTTATCAGCATTTATCTTGGATAGCACAGAACATAAAGGGATCTGGAGAGTCATTTATTGCTTTGAGGCACAAAGATGAGTTTAAATCTTATGATTATTTATCTCCTGTAGCATCATTTACAAATGTGCATCAATTTTTTAAACTCACCCTAATTAATTCAAGCTCTTGAAAAATATTGCTCATTCCTAGCCTACTGAGGCAGGTGCCAGCGGACATTCCTCCTGCTGAGGGAAGCACCTGGGCAGGATGATGACTCAGTCTGAGCAGAACAAATGTCAGGTGCAATTAATCCAGATCAGGCTTCCAGGAGTGGTATATGGCATCTGTCACTAGCTCACAAGCAGTATGATTTGGTCAACCGCCTGACAGTAATACATTGCCATCTACTGATGCATTTAATAAATCAAGCATCTAACCAGTCAGGAATGTTATATAGCAATGAATTATTTCTTCCTGTTAGCTGAGCAGCAGAAAACTTGCAGAGAGTGTTGCATAAAATGTAGAGGGGAAAAGGATGGCAAAGGATGATACACAAACTGTGTAATTTGCTACTGTACCTTCTTTAAACCAGGAATGCTTTTATTTTAGAGCCTGAATGGGAAAATGAGCAAACCAAAAGCTGTGGCTGCTCCAAACTGACATGCAACTTATAAAGCAAAATCTAGGAACAATAGAAGGAACATAAAGGGCACAATCCTGCTCCGCCCATACACAAATCTTCTACACCTCTGCTTGAGGCATTCAGCAATCCAGGCCCATTTGCTCAAAAATTATAAAAAAAAAATTGGTTCAGGGGGCCAGTCAGTGCTACGGGGAGGAAGAGAGCCCCTGATGGGGCTCCTACGGGGAGGAAGAGAGCCCCTGATGAAGGTAGCATCTTCATAATTGAGGTGGAGAGAAAAGGCGTCTGGACAGACGCCATGCATTCTACCCAGTGTCACAATAGTAGCCAGGCACATTACTTCATCCTCTGAAAAGGCTGTATTTTGAGTAATAGATAATGTTACCTAATACATAATTAATAAGGGATGAATTGCAATCATACAATTCTTAGAAAAGAAACTGAGCAAGCTAATCATGAATAAAAACTGCCTAAGGATAAGAAAGCACCTTGGAAGAGGAAGGCACATGCAGTAACCTGAGAGTTTAGATTTCATAATAAATAAACTGTGCTTAGCATTTTGCAAATCTCAAATTTATCCTTTCATGGACATTGCTTCATTTCAGAAGTCAAATCTAAAAACTTAGGTGCAAAGTAAGGCGTTTTGGTAGCTGTACACATGCAGGTATGAGGTAACACAGGACAACACAAGTGCATCAACAGAGAATTACTATATCTATCAACTTTGAAGGTTCATGACCATGTTGTTCTATGCTTAATCTTTTAAACAAAATTAAGATTGCAATAGTGACATTCCAACTGACTTATACAATGTAGTGCAATAGTATAATAAATATATATTGAGTAATATTAAAATGTAACAATGTAAATATTCTATTTTTTTCTTGTTAATTTCTCCTTTGTGTCTTTTGAGTAGATAAGCAACCTGTATGTCCCATCCCCCTGGAGCTTTCCAAGCATAGTCTTTGATCCCAAGGCTCTTGTCCCACAATTATGCATCATCAGCATTTTTGCCCTTTGCATGTGTTGTGGTGTGAGAGGGAATCATAAGAACATAAGAAGAGCCCTGCTGGATCAGGCCAAAGGCCCATCTAGTCCAGCTTCCTGTATCTCACAGCGGCCCACCAGGTGCCCCAGGGAGGCATGAGACAACAAGATGCTTGCATCCTGTTGCCACTCCCTTGCACCCAGTACTCTGAAGTAGCCTACTACTACTAATGTAAGGAGGTTGCACAATCCATCATGGCCTATAGCCCATGATGGACTTTTCTTCCAGAAATCCGTCCAATCCCCTCTTAAAGACCATCTAGACCAGATGCCATCACCACCTTCTGTGGCAAAGAGTTCCATGGGTTAACTACACGCTGGGTAAAAAGTGCTTCCTTTTATCTGTTTTAACTCTGTTTTAACTCTCCCAACCCTCAGTTTTAGTGGATGTCCCCTGGTTCTGGTGTTTTGAGGGAGGAAAAAGTACATCCCTCTATCGACTCTATCCCTTCCGTGCATAATTTTGTATGTCTCAATCATGTCCCCCACCCCGCAGGCGCCTTTTTTCTAGACTGAAGAGCCCCAAACACTGCAGTCCTTCTTCATGAGGGAAGTACCCCAGCCCTGTAATCATTTTCGTCGCTCTCTTCTGTACCTTTTCCAGCTCCACTATTTTGAGGTGCGGTGACCCTATTTTGAGGTGCTCACCCTTTTTGAGGTGCGGTGACCAGAACTGTACACAATATTCCAGGTATGGCCTTACCTTTGATTTGTACAATGGCATGATAATATTGGCTGTTTTATTCTCAACCCCTTTTTTAATAACCCCAAGCATGGAATTGGCCTTCTTAATTGCTGACGCACACTGGGTCGATACCTTCATTGAATTGTCCACCTGCACCCCATGATCTCCCTCTTGAGCTGTCACAGACAGCTCAGAACCCTTAAGCCTATAGGTGAAGTTTTGGTTTTTTGACCCAATGTGCTTCACTTTACACTTGTCTACGTTGAAACGCATCTGCCATTTGGCTACCCATTCCCCCAACTTGGAGAGATCCTTCTGGAGCTCTTCACAATTGCTTCTGGTCTTCACCACCCGGAAAAGTTTTGTGTCATCCGCAAACTTGGCCACCTCGCTGCTTATCCCTGTCTCCAGGTCATTTATGAACAAGTTGAAAAGCACCGGCCCCAAGACAGATCCCTGGGGCACTCTGCTTTTCACCTCTCTCCATTGTGAAAATTGCCCATTGACTCCCACTCTCTGTTTCCTGGCCCTCAACAAATTCTGAATCCATAAGAGGACCTGTCCTCTTATTCCCTGACTGTGAAGTTTCTTCAGCAGCCTTTGGTGGGGGACTGTGTCATACGCTTTCTGAAAATCCAGGTATATGATATCCACAGGTTCACACACATCCATGTGCCTGTTGACCTTTTCAAAGAATTCCAAAAGGTTTGTGAGGCAAGACTTACCCTTACAGCCATGCTGACTTTCCTTCCGCAGTACCTGTTCCTCTACGTGTTTTAGGATTTTCTCTTTGATGAGGCCTTCCACCATCTTACCCAGAACAGACGTTAGGCTGACCGGCCTGTAGTTTCCAGGGTCCCCCCTTCTCCCTTTTTTAAAGATTGGCGTGACACTGGCTATTCTCCAATCCTCTGGCACTGTGGCTGTTTGAAGGGACAAGTTGCATACTCTAGTTAAGAGGTCAGCAACTTCGTTCTTTAGTTCCTTAATAACTCTTGGGTGTATACCATCTGGGCCTGGTGACTTATTTATATGTAGTTTATCAATTTGATCTAAAACATCTTCCTTGTTAACCATTATCTGATTTAATTCCTTAGTCAGAAAGGGTTGTTCGGGCTGCAATATCTGCCCAAGTTCTTCTGCTGTGAAGACGGACGCAAAGAATTCATTTAATTTCTCTGCTATCTCCAAGTCCCCTTTTATCTTCTCTTTCCCTCCCTCACCATCCAGAGGGCCAACCGCCTCTCTGGCAGGTTTCCTGCTTCTAACATATTTGAAGAAGTTTTTATTATTCCCCTTTATGTTGCTAGCCATGCGTTCTTCAAACTCTTTCTTGACCTCCCGTATCACCTTCTTACTTGTCTTTTGCCAGAGTTTATGTTTTTTATTCTCCTCACTGGGGCAAGACTTCAACTTACAGAAAGAAGCTTCCTTGCTCTTTACAGCTTCTCTAACTTTGTCAGCCATGCAGGCACCCTCCTGGACCTTGTCGAGCTCTTCTTTCTTTGCGGTAATACACTTCCGCTGGGCGTCTACTACTGTTATTTTAAACAGCCTCCACGCAGCCTGGAGAGACTGGACTCTTTTTACCTTCCCTTTCAATTTCTTCCTAACTAGCCTCCTCACCTGAGGGAAATCTGCCCTTCAAAAGTCAAGGGTTCTTGTGTCAGATTTGCTCTGCACTCTTTCCTGGACATGCATGGCAAAACCAATCGCAGCATGGTCACTGTTCCCCAATGGCTCAGTAACACTTACATCCCTAACTAGGTCCCGAGTACCACACAATATTAAATCCAGAGTCACCTGTCCTCTGGTGGGCTTCATGACTAGCTGCTCTAAGGCACAGTCATTTAGCATGTCAAGGAATCCGGTTTCTCTTTCTTGACCAGAGCACCAGTTGACCCAGTCGATATGAGGATAATTGAAGTCCCCCATGATTACAATCCTGTCTCTCTTGGTCACCGCCCTGATTTGTTTCCTCATTTCAAGGTCACCTGCAATTTTTTGATCCGGAGGACGATAGCACACCCCCACTATTACATTGCTCTTATGGCCTGGTAGTTTAACCCACAGTGACTCTATGGTGGAGTCCGGCCCACCTCCAGTTTCTACTCTGCTGGATTCTATCACTTCTTTGATATAGATGGCCACCCCACCACTAGAGGTTGGAGCCAATATTGCTGGTCCTTCACACCAGCTGAATTCATAATATGGCAAGCCTAGGATTTTATAATCTTTAAAACAGTATAGTTCCATTGAGATAACCTCAGGTATCTTTTCTAGTTGTAGTGATTCCAGGCAGTCTTTCTGTCTGTCTGTCTGTCTCCCCTAGGCTATTTGATATTAGAGGAAAAACTGATCAATGACCTGAGACAAGGATTGCAAGAATACAGATTAATAGCTTCTCCTTATGCTATTTGTTACTTACGTTGCAATCTGATACACATTTATTGGGACTTGGGAATAAGTCTCATAGAATGCAGTGGGATTTACCTCTGCATAGACATGCACAGGATTGTGTTATAAATCACCAAACTCACAGAATTACCTTAACTGCTACAAGGTTTGGATTCACATCTCCTTCTGAAAATCTGGATTTACAAATAGTCCTATATCACCAGAGAAACTTACAGTTGCATCATAGTTGTACTATAGTGCATTACAGAAATGTTAAGTTTTTCTGCTTGTTAGTGTAAAGGAAAAGGCCAGGAATTTCCAATTGCTGTGACAAAATAAGGAAGCTGACCAGGAGCATACGTGCTTGTAACTAGGTCAAAGGCTACGTCTGAGAGAAAGGAAATGAATCAAAGCATGCGTACTGTAGATAGGAGCATACGTGTTAATAGATAAGAGCTTAAAGTACATGCGTAAGGAATGTAGCATGCGTACTGTTCTGTTTCTGTACTGTTCCGCTTCTGTACTGTCCTGCTTCTGTACTTGATGCAATGACATCTACGCTTGTGCAGCTGTACATGGGGCAATGCCCCAGGAAGACTATAAAAGCCTTTCTGTAATTTTGTTCTGGGCCATCCTTGCCTTGTTGGGGGCAAGGGTGGACCTCAGGCTGAGTAAAGTTTTTCTCTAAACCTCACTCTGTGTCTGTGCGTATTCTATCCGAACCACAAATACGAGTACATGCTTCATCTTATCCACTGGAGACACCAATGGGTAGCCATCCGATTATCATGGCTGCAATCCTATACAGAATTACTTGGGAGTAAGCCACACTAAGCCAAGTGGAACTGATTTCTGAATGACCTTGCACAGGATTGTGCTCCACAAGTTTCTGGAGAATGTCACCAAGCTATTTTGGGAGTAAAAATGTATTACAGATGATCTGAGAAGATGACATACTGTGTACTAGCCAGCCTCCTCTGTGTAGACTTTTACAGCTCCTTCCCACTTTGGGATGCGCTCTCCAACTTTCAAAACATGGCATAGCAAACAATGCCAGTACAGCCTTTGGAATCACAGTTATACAAACAGGCACAAGTATCCACAGATTCTGTAACTGTGGTTTTAATTAACCATGGATTTGGGGGCCTCCCTTACCTTCCTTTATTCCTACTTTGAGTTGAGAATCTTCTTACTCAAAGATGGAGGGAGGAGGTAACCCTATACTTAATGTAATTTTCCTCTTATCCAAGTTTCAGGTATGGACACAATACAAATACTGGGGCATGCCTGTATATGACATTAGAATGCTAATGTGTTAAATTGATCTCCTTACTTTTTCATTCAAAATATGTTTCTAGGGCAGCAGTCCTAATAATTAGCACTAGTTCAATGAATTCAACAAACCTTTTCCAGAATTAAAAACACCGACTGCTTAGATGCAGTGCAAAATTGTATACTGTTAGTAGTGCTGGCACTAGTTTGCTAAGGGACTTAGAGCAAAGTCCAGCAATGGCTCTGCCATGGTGCTACACCCATCTCCTGATGGCATAATTGGTGCCACCATTGCTACCAATAGAGGGCTCAGGAATTTGCTCAGGGATCAATCTCTGCTTTGCTCTTATTAGCCGTAAATGGCTCTGAAGTTGAGAGGGAGGGACTGCTTTACACAACACTTCAGGTGCCTGAACAAAAAAAAAAATCCCCCCCCCAGGAATGCTATTGTAGCTCAGCATTTGGTGAGCATGAGCCCTTGAGCAGGGTCCATCCCTGCAACCAGTGGTGTCATTCAAATGATTTAGGAACAGGAACTCACTTTTGATTGGCACTTGTCGGGAACCCGGAACCAGCCACGGAGCCCGTTAGGATCCGGAACGCCCGTTCTGGTCCGTTCCCCCTGAATAACATCACTGCCTTCGCCCCCCTAGGAATCCAGAGTCGCTCCCTTTAACCCTCTGAGTGCCGGCCAACCAAGAAGAAAAGCTCTTTGCAGAGGAATTGGGAGGGGGGAGGAGGGAGAGTGAAGTGGGCGGAGTCAGCCCTAATTTTAACTAGTAGAACTGAGTTCCCCCGCGTTCCCCCTGCATGACATCACTGCCTGCAACCCCTGATGTCTTTCCTGACTGTTTGCCACTGTTACATTTAGACATGCAACTATAAAGGAACCTGAATACCATAGTTCCTGCTGTAGAATAAAAATCCACTCACTGAAGAAAAGAAACCTATAAATACACAATAATAGTGATGTGAAACTCTAGGTTTCACAGTCATTGTAAGCCACACTAAAAATAGAAACATTCATTTTATTTGTTTTATCCAACATAAATTTTTCAGTTAAAAGGTGTGGCTAACTATAAAAGCCTCAGGTACTAACATACCACAGCTCTGTATGATGATGTCACATTTAAAAAAACAAATGTTAGAAGCATTATTTATCATAGGGTGCAATTTTAACCAATTTTCCAGCACTGAGATAAGCACAATACTGCTCTGAAGTGAGGGAACAAACATTCCCTTAGGTTGAGGAAGGCTCCATGACTACTACTCCACTGCAGGATGCAGCACATGCCCCATTGACCCAGCTAACCAGGGATGGAAAGTTAGCTAGGATTGCGCCCATAGTCTTACAGAATATATTAATGAAAGTTAAGCATCAAGTTAAGGTGGATGAGGGCTTTAACCAGGAAACACATATTACACTGGGACAAAAAGGTTCCCTTGGTTTGGACAACTATGGTACAGATTTTGGATATCTGCCAGTTCTGAATGGGGCTGCACTCCCTCTGCAGGAGTAAATTCACAATTTAATCTCCAGGACAATCCGATTATAGCAGTACTCATTTGGGCATTAGATCAGCTTCGGTTGCTGAACCAACTATGGCCTTACCACAATCAACTAGACTTGATCACTGTAGTCAGTGAGTTGGTGACATCAAGACTAGAATACTGTAATGTACTCTACAAGGGGCTGCCCTTGAAGATTGTGCAGAAATCACAATTAGTGTAGAATATAGTGGACACCACTGTTTGGGGGTGTACGGGAGAGTTGCAGTTTGACTTTGTCGGGATGCTGCTTCTGTGGCTGAACTAGCCACGTAGTTCATTTCTAGGTGCAATTCATGGTACTGATTATGACTTTTAAAGCCCTTTGCAGGTTCAAAAAGGGTACCTGGAGTACCACCTCCTTCCATGTGAAACAAATCCCCTGAGGCTATATGGGGTGCCCTTCCACGCGTGATGCCTTCAGTCAAAGCTAGGGTGGCAGCAACAAGGAGGAGGGCCTTCGCTATGGCAGTGCCACGGCTCTGAAACTCTCTCCCACTAGAGCCCTTTCTCTGTTGACTTTCTGGTGCAGGCTGAAAACCTTATTTTTTTTTAAATTTAAGCTTGTTCCTTTTAGTTGCTGCCGATGAGCTTTATCTCCAAAAGGAGCATAAGGTGCACACTCCTGTTGTTTATATCAGAGCTATACTCGACTCGCAGAGCACCAGTGGTGGGGTGACATCATGGCGCCCTCCAAAGCTGCTGCCCCACCCACTGCATCACCTGGCCACACCTCCCCACACCCAGAATAGCTTCATTTGGGAGCGATCCAAGCACAAGGGAGGGGGGGCAGAAAGTGCACATGTTTTTATGTGCCACTGCACCCCACCACAACCAGTGTCTGCCACACTCACTGCTTCCCACTGCTTAAACGCTCCCTAAGCCTTTGGTTTATATTATATTTTTATTGTATTTTATTAATGTTTTGGATTGAATTTTTATGTTATGTTTTCAGCTGCCTTGGGTACATGAATTATAAGGCAAAGGCAGGACATTTCTTTTATGTATTTAATATGAATATGAATATTTAAGTAAAATATTACCATGTATGTAGACCACAGATTACTACCATGTGAAGGTAGCTGAGCTACTACTTCTTGGAATAGTAACTTTGGTGAATTTATTTTTAAGGCTCTTATCTATTACAGCCTTATCCTTCCTGGGAGTAAGTCCCATTGAACACAGAATACATAGGATTGTGCTGTAGTACTATGTGTTATATCCTTTGAAGTAAATAGAAATAGTTAAAAACTGCTCCCCATGTTTTTACAATGTTATTCCTGTTATCAGCTGGGGTGCAATGGAAAAATGAGGTGCTTTCTAAGAAGGCAAAAACACAAGATTCCTGGCAAGTAGGACTGGAAAGCCAACATTCTCACTTTAAGCATTGCGAAAGTGAGTCAATTTTCAAAAACACCTCAGACATTTATGAAAAGAAACCTTGTTAAAAAGTTTCAGTGACTCACTTTCCTGCATACTAAAGTAGCACACTAACCCACCAAGGCATAGCTGGGTATTTTTCTTTTCTTTTCTTTAAAGCAATATTGTCAACATTACTAGTCTTTACCAAAGGAGATACATTTAAAAACCTGATGAAATAAACTATCCCACTACACATATTTTTACCATTCCTATGGTAAGGTTTTCATTTTTGTTCTTTCATTTCAATCTTTTCCTTACTTTGGCAACGCGTTAGTCAGGCAAACTGAAAGCTGAAAACAAAACCAAAAAGGAAAGAGATGTGAAACTACCAGCCCATAGAAGGTAGCAAAATAAAACAGCATCCAATGTAATACAGAACGGGCAAATCCATCAAACTTTTTCTTTATTTCATGCCTTCTGAAAATTCCTTAAATGCTTTTTGTCACATTCAATTGTTAATACAGGTGTCCCCCAATATCCACTGATTCTGTTTCCACCATTTCAGTTATCCACTGGGAAGCCTATTAAAAAGATAGGGGAACATTAAACAAATCTTTTTTTAACCTTGTTGCAGCAAAACCACTGATATTCCCCTATCTTTAAAAAGGCATCCCCAGTATCCAGTTTCAGATATCCATGGCAGGGTCTGGAACAGAATATTGGGGCATGCCTGTACCAGTTTGCACTGATGCTTCGGAGGACAGGATCACTCCCACAAATCTTAGGGTGTGATGCAATAGGCAACCATTCCTTTATATTCCCTAATCCCAAAGCCTGTTGGTGCTGGAAGAAATGAATATTTTTTCTCTCTGTGGATATTGACAGCCTGATCCTATGCCCTGTTACTAAAGTTTAGCATAGAATAACACTCTCTCTCTCTCTCTCTCTCTCTCTCTCTCTCGCTCTTCTCTTGCCCAGAGATATAGATAAGGCCTCAGAATAGCTTCCTGCCCTGAAAACACCTCTTGCAACGCCTAAGGAATTCCTTAGAAATAATCTCCCAGTGCAAAAGCACCAATGATAGTGGCTACTGCCCCAATGTAGACTTAGATCATAAGAACATAAGAAGAGCCCTGCTGGATCAGGCCAAAGGCCCATCTAGTCCAGCTTCCTGTATCTCACAGCAGCCCACCAGGTGCCCCAGGGAGGCATGAGACTACAAGATGCTTGCATCCTATTGCCACGCCCTTGCACCCGGTACTCTGAAGTAGCCTACTACTAATGTGAGGAGGTTGCGCAATCCATCATTGCCTATAGCCCACGATGGACTTTTCTTCCAGAAATCCATCCAATCCCTTCTTGAAGGCATGAAGCAATTCTCCCCTCTGCCCTTGTGAACTCTCTTAAACCTGAGTGATGGCAAAAGTACTGAATCCTAAATGCTGTTATCTGTTTGTTGACACAGCCACAGCTGAGTCTGGGCAAACCCAGAACAATAGCAATCAGATCAGAGCATAACCGGTTCCGGACTTGGCCTCACAATTCCAATCTATTAACTAGAAAGCCCTTTTGGCCCGCCTAATCCTTTTAGCCTAATCCTAAAAGTTAGCCATTGAGTTCCTGAAACAACACAGAAAGTTGATTCTAGAAATATACCTTACGTTTAATCATTAGAACGCAAAGCACCTGACTTGTAACACATAGACGAAAATTAGCCTAATAAATGAGGACAGAGCTCTCGGAAAAGTAAGCTTGAGGGCAAGCTTGGAAGCTTGCTTGGGAAGCTTGGGAGCTTGAAAGCCTGGAGAGCTTGAGAGCTAGGGAAAGCTACAGCAGCCTCTGCTCCTCTATGAACCTGCAAAATCCTGCCTCCTGTCTCATTGACTCCTCTCATCACTGACTCGTGATTGCTTCAAAATCCATCCAATCCCTTCTTGAAGGCATCCAGACCAGATGCCATCATCACCTCCTGTGGCAAAGAGTTCCACAGATTAACTACCCGCTGGGTAAAAAGTACTTCCTTTTATCTGTTTTAACTCTCCCAACCCTCAGTTTTAGCGGATGCCCCCTGGTTCTGGTGTTTTGAGAGAGGGAAAAGAACATCCCTCTATCGACTCTATCCCTTCCGTGCATAATTTTGTTTGTCTCTATCATGTCCCCCCCCCCTCAGGCGCCTTTTTTCTAGGCTGAAGAGCCCCAAACGCTGCAGTCTTTCTTCATGAGGGAAGTGCCCCAGCCCTGTAATCATTTTCATCGCTCTCTTCTGCACCTTTTTCAGCTCCACTATGTCCTTTTTGAGGTGCAGCGACCAGAACTGTACACAATATTACAGGTGTGGCCTTACCATCAATTTGTACAATGGCATGAAAATATTGGCTGTTTTATTCTCAACCCCTTCTTTAATTACCGTGGAATTGGCCTTCTTAACTGCTGCCGCACACTCGGTTGATACCTTCATTGAATTGTCCACCAGCACCCCAAGATCTCTCTTGAGCTGTCACAGACAGCTCTGAGCCCATAAGTTTTGGTTTTTTGCCCCAATGTGCATCTCTTTGTACTTGTCCCTCTTCACCCCTGCACAGTCTTTCTAGTGGCTGTTGCTGGTGGTCTGCCTTTTTTTTTTTAGATTGTGAGCCCTTTGGGACAGGGAGCCATTTAATGTTATTATTATTACTATTTGCCTGTAAACCGCTTTGTGAACTTCGTGTTGAAAAGCAGTATATAAGTACCTGTTGATTGATTGATTGATTGATTGATTGATTGATTGATTGATTGTCTACGATGAAACGCATCTGCCATTTTGCTCCCAATCCCCCAACTTGGAGAGATCCTTCTGGAGCTCTTCACAATCCCCTCTGGTCTTCACCACCCGGAAAAGTTTTGTGTTATCCGCAAACTTGGCCACCTCACTGCTTATCCCTGTCTCCAGGTCATTTATGAACAAGTTGAAAAGCACCGGCCCCAAGACAGATCCCTGGGGCACTCCGCTTTTCACCTCTCTCCATTGTGAAAATTGCCCATTGACTCCCACTCTCTGTTTCCTGGCCCTCAACCAATTCTGAATCCATAAGAGGACCTGCCCTTTTATTCCCTGACTGTGAAGTTTCTTCAGCAGCCTCATTGAGCCTCATTGAATGAGGGTTCCCGCATTGCTATCAAAGCAAGCAGGCATTTTGCAAAACCATCATTGAGAAACCTAACTTTCACTCTGCTCTCTCTATATGCTGCTTCTGAAATTGGTTAAACTACAGCATCTATGGTTAGAAAGCAGTGTATTTTATTCTATACTAGCTTTTTGGTACCTGGTGTTACCTGGGTAAGAAATTTATTTATTTATTTATTTATTTAAAAGATTTTTACCCCGCCTTTATGCCCGAAGGCACTCAAGGCGGCATTACATAAAACTATAAAATTTAACATTAAAAAACACTATAAAAGAACATTAAAACAACATATTCAAACAAAATTAAAAACACAACAATCTCAGCCAGTCAACTGAACAGTCATCGGAACTGTCACCAATCAGCTTAGCGATCCCGAAAAGTGTGGATTTCGACCATTTTCACATGGGGCCCCCTGCGTACCACCACCCCTGGGGTCGACAGGGGGGTTGTGCCCGCACAGTGTTTGTCGCCAGGCCGTAACACGTACGCGTGGTGAGTTTGGTAGCAATCGCTCCAGGTGTTCCAGCGAGTCATGTTCCAGGATGTTTTGTTTTGCACTTCTTCTGCCCCCTCATGCCGAGGGGGGTCGAACCAGGACTCAAACGGCATTTGGAGCGTCACCGCTCATCCTGGCAACCCTGGTTGCCAATTTCGGCTGTTTTCACGCGGGAGCCCCTGCGCACCCCCACCCCTGGGGTCGCTAGGGGGACCTGCCCCCCCGCATTGTTTGTCGCCAGGCCGCAAGGCATGTGCATGCCGAGTTTGGTGCGTGTTGGTACATGCATTCCAGCAGGGCATGGTAGACATTTTGTTTTGCACCCCTTCTCGCCCCCCATGCTGAGGGGGGTCCAAACCCGGACTCCAACGGCATCGGGAGTGTCGCCGTTCATCCCAGCGACCCCGGAAACTACAGATTCTATGCCGATTTTGGCCATTTTTGACCGTTTTCACACGGGGACCCCCGCGTACCCCCACCCCCGGGGGTGCTAGGGGGGTCTGACCCCTGCATTGTTTGTCGCCAGGCTGCAAGGTGTATGCATGCCAAATTTTGTGTCGATCACTCCAGGCGTTGCGGAGCCTATGCGGAACATACGTACATACGTACCAACACACGTACAAACACACATACAAACATATGTTCTCTTTTATATATATAGATTGTTGTGCATACAAACAGGGTTGTTTTTTCTTTTATGATCCTCTGCAATCAATAGGGGAACTCTTTTGTGGGTCTATTGCTGGCTGAGACATGACTGGTGGGAATAAGAGCAAGAGCTTTCTATAGCAGCATCCAGAATGTGGAACGCACTACCTCGAGAGACTCATTTTGTCCCATCCTTGATTGACTTCTGGCATCATTTAAATATTTTTTTGCTTTGTTTTTGGCAAGCATTTGGCTTACCTTGTGCTTGATCTGTTGTGTACATTGTCATTGCCTGTATTGCATTTGACTTTGCTGTTGCTTTGCTTTTATTTTTGATTAGGAGAAAATGCAGATGCAAAATGAAGAGATTCTTAGAATTCGTGACAAAAACAACCACAGCTTGCAATTAAAAGAATGAGCCACAGCATATAGTAACATATCTGGAGAGACACAAGCTATCCAGATTGATGAATTAGTTATGGGTGTGCTTCCTCTGTTCAGCCACACGTGATGAACAATTGGTTTTTCCATTGAAACAGAAACATAACACCCACTTGCCCACACCAGGTCACCTTATTTAGAAACCAAGAGAAGCGAGCAGCAAACTTGCAGCAGCTTAGCCATCTTACTAGTATTAAGAAGTACAGTACTCCCTGTCTTTGATGAAACATGCAAAACATATTGTTTCAGTGTATGGAAATGATACTTCTGAATTTTCCAAGTTGGCCAATTAAGACCCAAAACATTTAAGCTAAACAGACTAGAATCTAGATGAACTCCTCTGCTGTTGCAAAACATTGAAAGGTTTTTGTTGCTGGTGTTGTCTCTACACATCACATAATGGATGGCAATGAATACTCTTGTTATATTCCTTTTGTGAATGTAAACAGTTTGAATTTTTAAGTTAGGGTTTTTTTTTTTAATTTTGTTTTCAATTCAGTGTTTTTATATACTATTTTGTCCTGACCTTGCTTTCTGTCAGGGATGTTTTATGGTTGTGCAATTGCTTCAGCCCAACAATGCCAGTTTACATTCTAGGAGTGTCATTTATTTTGTCATAATGATGGTGTTTCCTGCTTGATGATGTCACTTCTGGTCATGACATCACTTCCAGGTTAATGACGTCGGGTAGGTCTTGACATGAGTGCCATTCTAAAAAGTGGGTCCTGGTCTAAAACGTTTGAGAACCACTGATGTATATAAGACTGTAGGCCTAATGGGGAGCTGTGGCCAATAGCCCAGTAGGTCAAGGGAGCCACTAGTTGAAAAAGTCTGGGAACCACAGACCTAGTCACTAGTGAAATCAGAAATCTGCCTTTAATACTTGCCCTTCAAAATATGTGTCAGTATGCATCCACTCTTCCCCAAAGCTACACATTCTAAGCTACCCTAGATAGGAATATTCCAAGGAAACAAATAAGAGTTACTGCTGAATAACTGTGTTTAGCAGGATTGAACTGTAAATCTTCAACTGACAGCATTTCAATATTTTCAACTGTATTTCTAGTTTCCTATCATTATCTAATCAGCAGTTGCCAATCTTCTTATCAAGAGGATCCAACCACAGAATTTTGTCTTTGCTCAAGATTCAGCTCCTCAATTAAAGTTACTTATAAGAACACTGTTAAATCCAAACATGTAGCAAGTTGCCCTTGATTTTCTTGATGAGCAAGATGACACAGTATTACCTAATTTTCCACTCTTTGAAAGCCTGAGGCCGTTGCTAGGTGAACATTGGTGAGTAATGTAAATTATATTTCTCTGGGTAGGCCACGTAGGCCTGAGGAAGTGTGACTGCAACCCAAAAGCTTTAGAAACGCTAGTTAATAAAAATGTATTATTTCATTTGATTTATATTTCATTTTGCAGCAAGAGCCAATACATCTCCCGAAAGGCATTTTTACACATGATGCTAAGAAAATTTATTATTATGGAATCCATTCATTATGAATTCTCATAACATGGTCCACAAAGCAGAACAGGGCCATTTTTAAATTACATATCCATTCCTAATTTTACATCTGAATTATAGATGTAGGAAATGGAAAAGCCTCTGTATTCATTTAAACATTACTTATGAAACTGTGTGAGATATTTTCACTTACCACAACATAGAATAAAATGTGGACAAGGGACTGAATAGGCCAGGTAGCTTTCACATTACATTGCATTATATCAAAGTAAAATCTAATTTAAACCTCATGTCTGATGCACCCTAGAACTCTGCCCTGTGTCATGGTTCACTCTGTGAACTGTGTTCCAGTATTTAATTTCTAATAAACAAAATTTCTATAAACAAATTGGTACTTGGGATCTTGACATGATAGCAAGTCATGTAAAATGCTATGGAATGTCAGCCCTCTAAGTCTATGTGACAGGGAACTATTTTTACCTGTTTTGGGGGGGGGGAGGCACTTTGCATGTGCTCAGAAGTTTCACCTGTTCCAGGACTAATTCCAGGTACAGAAGAAAGACTCAGGAATCCCGATGATCCCTAGAAGTCCTGCTCTGCCCTGTTATTTCCTGCATCCAGCTGGAGGCCTGGATGCAGAGAGCGAAGGACAAGTGGTGGGAAGGGACGGGAAGTACAGAAGCCCATGAGGAGCACATGGATGCGGGGGTGGAGAGACTCTCACGACTTTCCTTAAGCAAAAAGTGCCGGGAAATCACCCCCAGAAGCCATTATCCTTTAGCAGCGGATTTCCCCCCCCCACACACACACCCCAATGCAGGCCCGGCATTCACTTGCTCTTCCCCAGGGTCCTTATGGCGCTCCCTAGAAGCCCCCCCCCCAAGTCGGAGTTGCGAGCGGGAGCGGACTTGAGAGGAAGCTGCCAAGGCGCGGCGAGGCCTGCACGAGGAAGGCCGCGTGCCGTTTCCTGCCTTACCCGTGGTGGAGAGCACCGTGCTGGCGAAGAAGAGGGCCGAGGTGAAGTCCCAGTTCCAGTTGCCGGAGGCGTTGCTCAGCACCGACACGCCGTAGTTGCTGGCCTCCAGCACGCGCGCCAAGAAGCTCTCGAGCTGCTGCTCGGACAGGCAGCCGTGATCCTCCACGAAGCGCCGCTTCAGGGTGCTCAGCTCCTGGCGCAGCAGGTCCTCGTAAGGCAGCTCCACCGACGAGAAGACCACGGCGCCGAAGACCAGGTAGAGCAAGTAGCCCAGCACCAGCAAGCCGAAGCACCAGGCGGAGCGGTGCCTCTCCACCAGCCGCACGCACGAGCTGCCCGCCAGCGACTGCAGCATCTTCGCCCGCCAGCGCCTCGCCGTCGCCCCGAGCGCCAGCCCGCCCCACCGCTGCGGAGCCGCCGCTCGGCTCCTCTCTACTCCTGAGCTGTCGGGAGTTCCTGGTGGTCCCTGAGTGGGTGGGGGAACCTCGGCGCCCCTCGGCGCGCGCGCTGAAGCGGAGGAGGCGGGAAGGCGAGGCAGGCGCGAGCGCAGCGTCCAAGGAGCCCGAGACAAAGGTGGGTCAAGCCCCACTCCTGGACCGCCGGCTCGGTCCCGCCGCGCCTGTCCGCCCGCTCCGTAAACGCTCAAGGTCCGGCAGCCATTCAGACGAGCCTGCCGTGTGGAAAGGGCTCTCCTTCGTCCTTTTCCTGGTTCCTCCTTTCTGTGACTTTCAGTATCAAAAGCCCAGATGATGTGGCGCTCACGTGGCTTCCCAGCTCAGGTAACCGGCAATGGGCCGCGCGTCAGCAGAAGCTGCTTCACCAGCTGGGAGCTTGGCTCGGCCCCGCGCGTTTTGGAACGCCAGAGAGGACACGCGCGCGCGCTCTGGGAAAAGAAAGGGCGCACTCCTTGGGAAGAGGATACGTTTCCAGGCCACTGCACTGTGAATGCCAGCATTTCCCCATCACCTCCCGCCTTTCATTCCGTCGCATTCTCTTTCTGGACGGAGCAATAGCTCTTTGCACTTCATTCTGTTCGAGAGCTGTTCCAATAATATACAGAAAGGACTATGAGAAGTAGCCAAGGAGACAGATACCCTGCTATCTGCAAGAAGCCAGCTGTATCTCGGTACCGGTCCGTGTTGTTCCTGTGCTAGTCATTTTCAGCTAGGCGGTCAGGTGGGAGCCTGGCACAAGCAGCTGGAGAATAGGGATCAGATGGCCCCAATCTGCACACCTGAAATTAGAGCCATCTGGCCTTTATATAGCAGCATGGGAGAGCTCTTATACAGATTCTGCAGAGAGATTCTGCAGTAGAGAGAGTGAGAATGTGTGTGTGTGACTGCTCAGGGATGCTGCACAAGATAAGAGGGGCATGTTATATAACCTATCAGGTGTGATCCCTTGATAAGAAGCTGTCACCAAAGATCAACACTTACAGCTGGCACAGCAGAACCCACGTTGGATATTGAGCAGGCGGGAGGTTTCCTTGAGGTAAGGGAGCTTTTGTTCCCTAATCCTGTGTAGTGCCCCAACCTGCTCAACCGGGCTACTCAGTTCTATGCCAGTTAAATAGCTGGTGCAGATCTGAGTAGCCCCATGTAGGGCTGTCAGGCAAGGGACGGGGTTTAGGATGTGGTGGGGGATGCCTGCTCCACCATTCTAGCCCCCACCTGGGCCTGAACCTCCTCGCCCCAAAACACCTCCTCTCCACTTCTGAAATGCCCTTCCTACTGCCCAGCACAACATTTACCTGCCCACGGGAGCTGCTGTATGGGACGGGGCACCCATGGGATGGCACAACCCTTCCCGCCAGCACTACTTACTCTCCGGGTGTCAAAAAGCGCTTTATGGTGCTTTTACAACACCCAGCACTGGCGCAGCAGCCCCTTCCGGCACTGCCCGACCATGGTGTAGTTGCTTCTCTATTGTTCTTAGGCTTCTATATGTGTGTTTTACACAGCTGTATCCCCTCTCTTCAGCCACACCTGTGCCAAATCACTGCACTTGCATTTAACATACTGAGAATAGGTTGCAATGCCATGATATGGCACGTCTAATTCTTTGGCATCAGAACTGTCCAGCCTACGTGTGTCATTATGACCAAAGGATGACTGCCTTACCCAGAGACGTAACAAGGGTGGAGCCTGAGTGGCACCTGCCCCAGGGTGCTACACCAAGGGGGGGTACAATTTTCCTGCCGACCCACTTTAAATACGTTAAAAAGTAAAGCCCCAGAAGGCTTCCCCTACTGTTGCACAGCAAAACCGCTGAATGAGGAGTGCTCTCCAGGCAGTTTTCTGAGGTCCCTGCTGCCTCTCCTGGGTTACACAGAGGCCCCTCCCATTGCCCAGGAGCGCTGCATATGCTTCCTTGCCCCCAAGCATTTTCTGTCTAGTTACGCTACTGGCGTTACCTGTTTTTTGGAAGGAGATGCACTTCCAAATAGAAGGAAGAGTGTACAAATAGAAGAGTGATGAAGTTTGGGGGCCCATAGTATGCCAAGAAACGCTTGGGAAGCAAAGTGCCTAAGTAAAACAGCCATTAATGCACAGATACATTCACACAAAAAGGAAAGTGGGAAGGCATGCAACCAACTGTGATGTAGCGGCACTGTTTGAGTAGATGTATCAAGGACTTGCACTGCCAGAAATAACATTCTGGCACATAAGACACTTCATAGTGCTGCAAAAGCCAGGCTGTTGCTGCAAATGCCAAGGGGTGTGGGACACACCACTGTGGCTCTGGGAGACTCTGCAAGTCCTAGTAAGTTGGCAGCATGGGTGGACTGTGGGTGGGGAATAATGGGGAATGTTGGAGGGAAAATCGGGGTGGATGCGGCAGTAGCAGCTTGCGCCCAGATCATATCCTCTGAACCCCTCCAGGCTGTCCTTGGTCTTGCACCAACAAAATGGCTGGCATGGATCCCAGGTGACCCATTGGCTTTTGGGCAATGGCATTTGAGTAAGTATTTATTTTATTTTATTTATTTAAATAAATATTTTTTTTATTTTTTAAATAAATAAAAGTATATTTTTCTTACTTTCTGCAGACTGTTCTCCAAACTCCTCACACATAGCATATGGGCAATGGGGTCCTGGAGTGACTGTCCTCATTAGGTATGGTTGCTGCACAGTTTGAGGGGCCAATCCTATCCAACTTCCCAGCACTGATTGAGTTGCATTCGAGCCTCAAGACAAGGGAACAAACATCTCCTTATTTAAAGGAAGCCTCCATTACTGCCTCCCCACCGCAGGATGCACCACACACCTTGTTGGCTTGGCTGCATCAGTGCTGGAAAGTTAGATAGGACTGGGGCCTCAACCAGGTACTTGCTCTTTAGATTTCTTAGGGAATAAGCTTCTAGTTTATCTCAAAGACAAATCAGGGTGCAATCCTAAACTGAGTTAGGTCAGCATAAGCTAAGCCAGCCAAGTTTGGCCAGCACAAGGGCCACCGTAAACTATGTTTGGACCACTCTTGGAGTCAGAGAGGCCAGCACACAGATGTGAGCCATCCTCCCTGACTCCGAGAGTGGTCCAAATGGGCTTTATGATGGCCCTTGCGCTGGCCAAACTTTGCTGGCTTAACCGTGCCGGCCTAACTCCAGCATAGGATTGCGCTCTCAGTTAGCTATAAATGCAAGTAATATTTATTTATTATTTGTTATTAAGATTTGTACCAAGCCGTTCTCCCTGAAGGGCACTCAAGATGGCTATTTCGGCAGTTGTATATTTTACAACATATAACAGGTACTTTACAGGTACGTGTCAAATAGAAATTGTATCACCATTTCCCCTTCCGTGTTTACCTATGCAAACCAGATCATAATGTGCTGGACTAATGTGGAGGGCACATACCTGGAAGAAAGATATCTCTACAAGTAGTCATGTGTGAATCATGCAAACTTTGATACTTGATCTGTAGCTTTGCATTCCCTAACATTTTCCCATAATTTTTTTCTTTGCAGCAGTTCATGCGTGAAATATTAAGTTGCTACAAGATTAGAACATTATACACCACTGAACAACTACTACAGAGGTTTAGTTATAACTGAAATAATATTCCCTCTATCCCACTAACATAATTTGCCTTTCTTCACCACAACCACAGAAATGCTCATATTTTAGGCTGTTATTTTCAGTCACTGCACAAATTATTCTTGCTAGACTGATCATGCTAGACTGACCACATTTCATCATGACTAAGGCTATGCATGTTTACCTATAAGGAAATACCATCGAATTGGCTTGTGACGCATACTGGGAAACTGAATCTTAGTTGGGAGAATCAAGCTCTGCTGTATGTGGTAATTGTAGACATATATATGTATGTACAGTATTTTGCAATGGTCAAAGGTTAAAGCATGCAATTCATAGGTCAAAGCATGCGTTCATTGTTGACTACAGTATTGCTAGGAGAATAAAGATGAAATGTAGTATTTTAAAGCCTACAAGTTTGATTGTAGATAAAGCTGAAACAAACCAGTTTGGGCATTTATAGCTGGGTGATTCAGAAACATATGGGAACTAGGTAGGTATGTTATTAACTACAGGCCTACAAAGCTGGCCATCTTTTCTCTCCTGTAATGAAATATAAATATTCCACTTTTTGTTCAAGCTATGACTATGGTGTCAGCTGCACATACTTTCAAAATGTGTGTTGTAGGATTCAAGGAAGAAGGTAAAGCTCAGCTTACAAAAGAAAAGGGCAGTTTCAAGGACTCCTAAATTTAGACAGTTGTGAATAGTCAGGCTCCTATTGTATCCTTCACCCAACAAAAGGACAACCATTGACTTCGTAGGAAATTGAGAGCCCAATCTTATGCATGCCTACTCAAAATGCCTACAATTACTCAAAAATTGTAGTAAATGGGGCTTATCCCAGGTAAGTGTAGATAGGATTGCAGCCTGAATGTTATAATTGATTACATATTTATACAGCAGTTCTAACTTTTTTTATAAATAAAGATTTTGGAATTGTCTGGTAAATGCAAGAATCTGTATTATAGCACTTAGATTTTTTTTAAAAACCACCCACAGAAGGGAAGTACCTGAATGTAGGTCATGAGTCAGAAGTTTGCAGAGTTGTGAAACTTTCATCAAAAAACTCACAAACCCTAAAGGGGCAAAAACACTGCATGCATACCTCCCTGCACTCTATTCCATATGCAGCCTCAGAAATTTATTTATTTATTTGAAGAATTTATACCCCGCCTTTCCCATGCCGGAGCAAATGCCCAAGGCAGCTTAC
Source organism: Lerista edwardsae (assembly GCA_029204185.1). NCBI lineage: Eukaryota > Metazoa > Chordata > Lepidosauria > Squamata > Scincidae > Lerista > Lerista edwardsae. The sequence continues at coordinate 11,426,657 of JAJKFI010000018.1, read as the reverse complement.
ATGAGCAGGCTAGTCTAAACCACCATATTGTCAATGGGGTTTTTACAAATATACAGTATTCCTGTGATCCACCAATCCTCAGTCCTAGATGTAGCCTTCCCAGTGTGGTTCTCTCCTTTGGCTGCATGCCATCAAGCCTCAGCAGGCAATCACAAGTCAAGTTGGACAGGTCCTCAAGGTGGTATTCCATTCTTTGCCGGCTGGCCTTCTCACACACTCCACCCGCAACTCTCACTTGTGTGAGTAATCAGCTCCACAGCGACTCTGTTCTGCCACCACAGGTACTGCAGCTTGTCAGAACCTGGCATCTGTCTCCCATCCAAAAACAAACCACAGATTCTCCTGCTTAGCTTCAGGCAGTACCAGCAACTCAACCATCAGTCCACACCTCCTGCCTACGCATTATATGCAGGCATTATAGAGACCAAGCCCACATCCTACAACCCAATCCTTTCCCCCACCATAGTGCTGTGGGACAGATCAAGTGTCTATTTTTGGAACCTGTATTATTGAATGGACTGTATGAACTTCTGAAGCTGAAAGCTTTAAGCAAGAACACCACCCTTGTAGTGTAGCATAATAACCAGCAAACAGAAAAGGGCTGGCAACAGCCAGCAGCAACTCTTGGTGGGAAACTACTTCTTGGCTAAAGTCCAACTGTTGAGAGCCTCCTTAACATGGCTCTGTACCCCATTGTGGTTATTTTGACCTATAGGCAGCAGCGTCATGCAGCCGGAACGCTGGGCGGGAGGAACGGGTGAGTGGCAGCCTGCCCATTGCGTACCGCTCTGTTTCACCGTCTTCCCCGCCCCCGGAGCGGTACACAACGGGCGGGCTGCCGCTCACCCGTTCCTCCCGCCCAGCGCTCCGGCTGCATGACGCCGCTGCCTATAGGTAACACTTGTGATTGCTGTGCTCATGATGGTCAGATGGAGGTGTAACTAGATACACTAATGCAGGACTTGTGAAGGGGTAAGACCAGGATATGATAGGAACAGGTATGGACCCCATCAAGGGGGGGGGCAGTGTTGAGAACACCCTCTCCCTCCCTTACACGTGAACGGGTCTAACTCCATTTTGGATTTCATCCTGGGAGTTACAAGCTGCTATCCTGCAAAGAGGAAGTCGCACAGGTGATCCTCAGAGATAGCAGAAAACAATGCTGACTCCAGCCATTAAGAATTGGTGCCAAGGGACATTCGAACGACTCCCTTCCCTCATGGTCCTTTTTGATGCAAATCGGAATATCTGACAAAAGGGCATTACATGGCGAAAACAAGTGCTGCTCAAATCTCTCAATTTACATTTTAATCTACCCAGGAACTAAACTCACCTGGAAAGTCTTTTTGGGCTAAGCCAAAAGGTTTCCCCACCAAAGTTTAAAGCAGCAACAGAAAAGGCTAGAGTATTAGAGTGATTTTGTAAAGGAAACAAAATGTTGTATTTAGGAAAAGCATGAAGCAGTTTTAAAAGGAACAATGTTTTGGGTGGATAGAAAGAAATAGTGCTTTCCCAGCAGAAGGAGATAAGGGGGGGTGTTGAAATGTTGCAGAGAAGGTTTAAAGACTATACCTGCCTTTGTCTTCTGTATCTATTGTCAACCTTGTCACCACGACTGGACTCCAGGATCTGGTAAGGGCCATTCAAATGCAGACCCCCTTCCTGCCACTCCAGAGTGCCCTTTATCAAGATGATTGGGTCAGGAGTAAGGTGGGGAAAGGAAGATTCCAACTCTTAAGCTTTACATCTTCCTGTATAAGTACTTGTTGTTGTTGTTGTTCAGTCGCTAAGTCGTGTCCGACTCTTCGCGACCCCATGGACCACAGCACGCCAGGCCTCCCTGTCCTCCACTAGCTTCCTGAGTTCGCCCAATTTCATATTCATTGCTTCGGTGACACTATCTAACCATCTCATCCTCTGTCGCCCCCTTCTCCTTTTGCCTTCAGTCTTTCCCAGCATGAGGGTCTTTTCTAAAGAGTCCTCTCTTCTCATCAGGTGGCCAAAGTATTGGAGCTTCAGCTTCAGCATTTGTCCTTCCAGGGAGCAATCAGGCTTGACTTCCTGGAGAATTGACCGATTGGATCTCTTTGCAGTCCAGGGGACTCTCAAGAGTCTTCTCCAACACCATAATTCAAAAGCATCGATTCTTCGACGCTCTGCCTTTCTTATGGTCCAGCTCTCACAGCCATACATGGCTACTGGGAAAACCATCGCTTTGACTATGCGAACCTTTGTTGGCAGGGTGATGACTCGGCTTTTGATTAAGCTATCTAGGTTCACCATAGCTTTCTTCCCAAGAAGTAAACGTCTTTTAATTTCATGGCTGCAGTCACCATCTGCGGTGATCTTGGAGCCCAGGAAAATAAAGTCTGTCACTGCTTCCATTTCTTCCCCTCCTATTTGCCAGGAAGTGATGGGAGTGGTTGCCATGATCTTAGTCTTTTTAATGTTGAGCTTCAAACCAATTTTGGCACTTTCCTCTTTCACCCTCATCAAAAGGTCCTTTAGGTCTTCCTCACTTTCTGCCAGTAGAGTGGTATCGTCTGCATATCTGAGGTTGTTGATGTTTCTCCCAGCAATCTTGATTCCAGCTTGTGAGTCATCCAGCCCTGCCTTCCTCATGATGTACTCTGCGTATAAGTTAAATAAGCAGGGTGACAATATACAGCCTTGTCGTACTCCTTTCCCAATTTTAAACCAGTCGGTTGTTCCATGTCCAGTTCTAACTGTGGCTTCCTGACCCGCATAAAGGTTTCTCAGAAGGCAGATCAGGTGGTCTGGAACTCCCATCTCTTCAAGAACTTGCCACAGTTTGTTGTGATCCACACAGTCAAAGGCTTTAGCATAATCAATGAAGCAGAGGTAGATGTTTTTCTGGAACTCTCTTGCTTTCTCCATGATCCAGCGAAGGTTGGCAATTTGATCTCTAGTTCCTCTGCCTCTTCGGAAACCAGCTTGTACATCTGGTAGTTCTCGATTCACATACTGCTGAAGCCGAGCTTGTAGGATTTTGAGCATGACCTTGCTAGCATGTGAAATGAGTGCAATGGTGCGGTAATTCGAGCAATCTTTGGCATTGCCCTTCTTTGGGATTGGAATGTAAACTGATCTTTTCCAGTCTTGTGGCCACTGTTGGGTTTTCCAAATTTGCTGGCATATGGACTGCAGCACTTGGACAGCATCATCTTTTAAGATTTTGAGTAATTCCGCTGGAATGCTGTCACCTCCACTAGCTTTGTTGTTAGTGAGGCTTTCTAAAGCCCACTTGACTTCACTCTCCAGGATGTCAGGTTCGAGCTCAGTGACTGTACCACTGTGGTTATCAGGAGCATTTAGATCGGCCTTATAGAGTTCCTCTGTGTATTCTTGCCACCTCTTCTGAATCTCATCTGCTTCTGTTAGGTCCTTGCCATTTTTGTCCTTTATTGTGCCTACCTTAGCATGAAATTGTCCTTTGACATCTCCAATTTTCTTGAAAAGATCTCTAGTCCTCCCCATTCTGTTGTTTTCCTCTATTTCTTTGCATTGCTCATTTAGAAAGGCCTTCCTATCTCTCCTTGCTGTTCTCTGGAAATCTGCATTCAGTTGGGTATATCTTTCCCTTTCTCCCTTGCTTTTGGCTTCTCTCCTTTCCTCAGCTATTTGTAAAGCCTCGTCAGACAGCCACTTTGCCTTCTTGCATTTCTTCCTCTTTGGGATGGTTTTAGTTGCTGCCTCCTGTACAATGTTACAGACCTCCGTCCAAAGTTCTTCAGGCACTCTGTCTACCAAATCTAAGCCCCTAAATCTATTTGTCACCTCCACTGTATATTCGTAGGGGATCTGATTTAGGTCATACGTGGAGGGCCTAGCGGTTTTCCCTACTTTTTTCAGTTTAAGCCTGAATTTGGCAAGAAGCAGCTGATGATCTGAGCCACAGTCAGCTCCAGGTCTTGTTTTGACTGCCTGTATGGAACTTTTCCATCTTTGGCTGCAAAGAATGTAATCAATCTGATTTCGATGTAGACCATCTGGTGAAGTCCATGTGTACAGTCGCCGCTTGTGTTGCTGGAAAAGCGTGTTTGCAATGACTAATGTGTTCTCCTGACAGAACTCTATCAGTCTTTGCCCTGCTTCATTTTGTACTCCAAGACCAAACTTGCCTGTTATTCCTCTTACCTCTTGACTGCCTACTTTAGCATTCCAATCCCCTATGATGAGAAGGACATCTTTTTTGGGTGTTAATTCTAGAAGCTGTTCTAGGTCTTCATAGAAGCGGTCAACTTCTTCCTCATCAGCACCAGTGGTTGGGGCGTAGACTTGGATTACTGTGATGTTGAAAGGTTTGCCTTGGATCCGAATGGAAATCATTCTATCATTTTTGAGGTTATACCCCAGTACTGCTGTTCTCACTCTCTTGTTCACAATGAAGGCTACTCCATTTCTTCTAAGGGATTCCTGCCCACAGTAGCAAATATAATGGTCATCTGAATTAAATTCTCCCATTCCTGTCCACTTTAGTTCACTAACCCCCAGGATGTCGATGTTCAGCCTTGACATCTCACGTTTGACCACATCTAGCTTGCCTTGATTCATAGATCTGACGTTCCAGGTTCCTATGTAGTATTGTTCTTTGCAGCATCGCACTTTCCTTTCACTTCCAGACACATCCACAGCTGAGCTTCCTTTCAGTTTTGGCCCAGCTACTTCACTCTTTCTGGAGCTACTAGTACTTGTGTTCTGCTCTTCCCCAGTAGCATAATGGACACCTTCCGACCTGAGGGTCTCATCTTCCAGTGTCATATCGTTTAGCCTTTTTGTTCTGTAATCCATGGGGTTTTCTTGGCAAGAGTACTGGAGTGGGTTGCCACTTCCTTCTCCAGCGGACCACGTTTAGTCAGAACTCTCTGCTGTGACCTGTCCATCTTGGGTAGCCCTACATGGCATAGCTCACAGCTTCATTGAGCTACTCAAGCCCCTTCGCCACGACAAGGCAGTGATCCATGAAAGGGATCTTACCAATCCCTGGTAAGTATAAGTATAAGTACTTACCAATCTGATAACTGACTGTTGTTTCCCAACCGCTCCTTTCTGCTTTTGTGTAATTACCTCCTTTCTGTTTAAAGGTGCCAACCCTATTGTAATCTTGTCTTAATCTAAATGTACCCATGTTTCCATGTTTCCATGTACCCATGTTTCCATCTGACTACACTTTGTAATCACTCCTCCCTGACCCTTGGTTGGGGTCACCCTGGAGGGGAGGGGGAGCAACAGCAAAGAAGGACCACCAATCAGATGTTCCACATCACCAAAGTTGCCAATAGCAATTTGCCAATGATTTTATTTGTTGTTGTCAATTCCACATTTGCATGTTCAACTGTATAACTGATCAAGCCAAAATGTGCAAATTACACAAGTTCTGTGGTCTCCATGGAAGCGTATTGCATTTGTGTCCATTTTATTAATGCCCTACACTTTAGTAAAATGTATTTCTCTTTCTGCCACATCAAAGTCCAGCTGGCATTCTTTTATGTCAACTTTCTTTTTGGTAAGCTATAGCAGGAGGTTCGGGGGGGGGAATCGTTGGGCTTGGAGGTTTTGCGGACTTTGACAGGAACGGGGAACGCATGCCAGGGAAATGAATACCTCAAACGTTAGCAGCCTGGTCTCACAGCTTAGAGAGACAGGGGCTTGGAGAGATCACCTCACTGGCTTGATTTCCTTCCCTATCAATAGCAAGCAGGCACACCGAAACAGTCTATGCTGCATACTGTGGTGGTGGTGGTGGTGGTGGGGAGCAGATTGAGAGGCTTGGGAGTGGTAAGGGAAAATATAAGCCTCCTGATTGCCAATGGGTCTCCTCAGATGTTTCAGTTGTTTAGCTGGTGCTATTTCAGGGAGAGAAAGTGGATGTTGGAAAAATAAGAAAAGGGGAGTCCCTTGCACTGGGGGCCATCATCTCCCAATATGCCTCCCTCCCCCATTCTGCCAACTGACAATCAGTTGGTGCTCCTGTGTCCAAGGTGTGCACTCAGCCTCTGCGGCCCTTCCATCATTGGTCTAGAGCTGCGGTTCTCAAACTTTTTAGCACTTTTCCGAAAGACCCACCAGAAGTCATGGCCAGAAGTGCCAACTTTGTGATGCCAGAGCCTGCCGCTTTCCTGAGAAAGCAGCAATAAGTTGGGTTATTTCTCAGCCATTTTCCAATAGCAAAGTGAATCAGAAAGGAAAAAAATCTATTTATACCTATTTACAACCGTGACACAAACAAAACAACCACACAGCCCTCCCCCTTTCCAGCATCCAATCTTTCCATATTTTCAATATGGCTGCTCTAGGTGCTTCGCAACCTACCTGAAATTGGCTCCTGACCCACTAGTGGGTCCTGACCCACAGTTTGGGAACCTGGTCTAGAAGCTTGAGGCACCACACTTTTCCAGAGTGTCCTTTGCAATGCCAGAAGGCATGTTCCGCCATCAGAATGCTTGTTCCAGTGTCAAAGTCCAGCAATAGGATTAGGCAGCTAGAGAGGCAATACAGTATTGTCTATTTATCTTAGTGGCATGAGAAGGTAGCTATCAATGTCCACCTCCTAACCAACTGTTCCCTACGAAGACAGAAAGGAAAAGCAGCTTTATCTGGCACCCAGTCACTTGAAGCTTTGCAGAGCAGAGAAACTAGAATTACGAGGATACCAAAGAATGTTCAGAAAGTTCTATCAGATTTCACCACCTTCAAAACAAAAAAGGGCAGGATAAATCAGTAGAGGGACAAAGTGAGAAATCAAAGTCCTTCATTGGAAAGATGTTAGAAACTAGCCAACTATCCAAGAACTTTTCTGCCCCTCCCACTTTAAAGGAAAACAAGTATTTTCCCTAGGTAAAGGTTTCCCAACGACCGAATGGTATAGTTGTGACCAACTGTAGGAGGCTGTGCTCATCTCCATTTCTAAGTTGAAGAGCTGGCGTTTGTCTGAGGACAAGTTTCCAAGGTCATGTGGCCAGCATGACTATATGCCAAGGTGCACGGAACACCGTTACCTTCCCACCAAAGTGGTACCTATTTATCTACTTGCATTTTTTCCATGCTTTTGAACTGCTAGGTTGGTTGTCAGGAGCTGGGACAAGTGACAGGAGCTCACTGTGTCGTCTGGAACTGCCAACCTTCCGGTTAGCAGCTCAGCGGTTTAACCCACAGCACCACCATGTTGCTATAGGAACTTGAAGGAAAATAAGTATTTTCCCTACTCATCCCCTTTCTGCATATAGGAAAAATCCCACCATTCAACCAAAAACAAAAACAAAGGGGGTTAAAATCCTCAAACAGTGGAAGCAATTCTAATACAGCAATGAAATACTACCAACATAAAAGAGAACACATTGGAAGTCCTTGATTACTATATACCTTGCTCTTTCCATTGTCCTGAAAGTCCTGCATAGCAAAGCTCCTGCAGTCTGGGCACCAGAACTGGAATTTCCTACTTCTTTCCTCTCACAAAGGAAAAGAAAACACTCACTCAGAGCGCATAAGCATTAGCATGAGGCACTAGCAATTAAGCAAAATGGATCAGTGTTCATGCTTTGCAAGGCTGCCTGCTACAGCCTGGCTGCTTTTATCAAAGTATTGCCTTTTCCTCTGAGCAAGGTTGAAGAAAGGAGAAAACAGTGAGAGTCGAGTAAGAAAATAAAATCCTTCCAAGGGATAAATGGGTTTCCATGCTATGCAACAGTGTTGCAGTCTGACTGCAAGTAAATGGGATTCGATCCTATTTACAATGACTAAAGAGGATACAGAAACATGCTGCTGGAACAAGTGCCCAGAGTGTGGTAAAGTAGGTTGGTCAGCATAGTGCAGGAACTTCCACCACTCCTTCAGACAGACTAAGGGCCCAGTCCTGAAGTCCTTAGTATATACGTACCGCCTGTGTACTCTTTGCCAAAGGTTGGGCAAAGAGTGCTGGGCAAATCTGACATGAAAGCCCTTGACTTCCGAAATGCAGATTTCCCTCAGTTGAGGAGGCTAGTTAGAAAGAAATTGAAAAGGAAGGTAAAAACAGTCCAATCTTTCCAGGCTGCTTGGAGGCTGTGCGGCCCAGTGGGAATGTATGCCACATAGAAAGAAGGGCTCAGTTAGGTCCAGGAGGGTGCCTCCACGGCTAACAAGTAAAGTTAGAGAAGCTGTAAAGAGCAAGGAAGCTTCCTTCTGTAAATGGAAGTGAGAACAGACAAAAGGAAATACTTTTTTACCCAGTGGGTAATTAATCTGTGGAACTCCTTGCCACAGGAGGTGGTGATGGCATCTGGCCTAGACGCCTTTAAAAGGGGGCTGGACAGATTTCTGGAGGAAAAGTCCATCGCAGGCTATAGGTCATGATAGTTAGTGCAACCTCCTTACTTTAGAGGTAGGCTACCTCGAAGTGCCGGATGCAGGGGAGTGGCAGCGAGATACAAGTATCTGGTTGTCTTGCGTGCTCCCTGAGGCATCTGATGGGCCGCTGTGAGATGCAGGAAGCTGGACTTGATGGGCCTTTGTCCTGATCCAGTGTTCTTATGTACCGCCAACTCTTATTGCCGTGAACTGCCATAAAGCATGTTCGTGGCATCATGGGAAGAGGGAGTGCTGGTACTGGGCCAGTGCCGTCTGTGCTGGGCCTCAGCGCAGCGCAGACCAATCGCTGTTCCAGCAGCACTGGCCAGCATTGAGGCTTTTAAGGGCAGGAAGGAGGCAGTTAGTTGGTGGAACTGGGTGGGGAAAGGGGAGGACTGGGCCCAGGAAGGGGCAGAGACAGCGAATGTTTCTGCTGCCATATCCTGAACCCTCTCCCAAGCATAGTGGCCTGACATGGGCCTCCTTAACTCTGCGCCCATTCAAATATGGGTGCAGAGCTGAAGAGACCCATTGCTGCCATCTGCAGTCTCCCCGGGTAAGGGAGCCAACGGTCCCGTCCCCTCAGGAGACCTCCGGCAGTATCCCGATGATCACAGGACACCATTTTGGTCCCACTGGAGCTGTGGGCACTGGGCAGTTCAGGATTGGGCAGTGATAGGGTTTGTAAGGCAAGCCTTCATGTTTAACTGGGGTTGGGGATAAGTAAGTAATTTTAACTCATTCTTGGTATACAAAAAGTAGACAACATTTCAGCTCAGGTTTCTGATCAAGATCAAACTTTGGATATGTGATAAGTTTATTGAACTGCCTTTCAAGAGGACAAACTGTTCATTATAAGGAGCATGTGCATCCTGCCCTTTGCAAGGATGTTCAGCAGTACAGAGTGTACTTTCTTAAATGCATTAAATAATATATAAACCATGTCAGCATAAATTTTAAGTGTGCTACAATTCCTGACTCATGTTACTGTCTTCTATTTCAGTTTCACTCTTTTATTTTTATCAGCAAGTGATACATGAAAGGGTATAAAATTAACTTCCAAAGATGCAATATTGTTTATATAGTGCAGCAGCAGAAAACTGAATGTTGGCTTCTATTTAAATAACCCGTATTTAAATATGGAAAAGAAACCAGAGAAGTTTAAAGTTCAGGGCTTATGACTGAAGAAAAGTAATTAGAATTAAAGTATGGATTAATCTACTCTTTATAGCTACACTTGGCAGCCACAATGACATGCATAATCCTTTAAAAGCACAACTTCATGTAGTAAAAACAAAACCCACCCTCTATACCTAGAATTTCCTTTTTCCTTTTTATTTTTCTTTGAAATAAAGAGTAAGAAATAGACCAGTGATGCATTAAAAAATAAATGAAATATTGAGTACTACCCAGGCTAGTGTACTTTTGCCTCTAGCTGTAAGGCTGATCACCTCTGCTTTTGTTGCTCAACCCCATTGTTTTCCTTTGTTGGTTGTTTGGTGGGCCTTGGCACAGAAAGTGGACTTGCAGTTGCCTAGCAACTGTAGACCTTGCAATCACAACCTGGAGGTGAGACTGAAGAATGCAGTCTCTAGCTGTGTTAGGCCTCCACATCAATGGTTTCCAAACTGTGGGTCAGGACCCACCAATGGGTCATGAGCCAATTTCAGGTGGGTTGCAAAGTGCCTAGGGCAGCATGTTGGAAAGAGAGAGGACTGTGTGGTTGTTTTGCTTGTGTCAAGGTTGTAAATAGGCCTTTTTTCCCTGTCTGATTCACTTTGTGAGCAGTTCCCAAATTCTCCCAGAGTTTGGGAAGTGATCTAAGCCTTTGTGGGGTGGGGAACGGCAGCGATGCGATCGCCAGGACCACATTGCTGCTGCAAACATAATGGGGTGTGTGGGGACATACTGCTGGCTGCCCCGGTGTCCTTGGGGGATGGGGACCCCTGCAGACCCCTCTGCAGGGCTCCTCGTGCATCCACAAATGTAAAAAAAAAAAAAAAGATTGTGGCCCCATTATGTTCGCAGCAGTAACTTTATCCTTGTGAACACATTACTGCCATTCCTTGCCCCCGCCCCTTAAGGGGAAATGCATAGGCTTCTCAGATGATGCCCCAGTTTGAAAACCCCTGCACTTTGCTATTAGAAAATGGCTGAGAAATAACCCAATTTGTTGCTGCATTCTCAGGAAAGCAGCAGGCTCTGGTGTCACAATGACAGCATTTCTGGCCATGACATCACTTCCTGTGGGTCCTGGACAGATTGTCATTCTAAAAAGTGAGTCCTGGAGCTAAAATGTTTGAGAACCACTGTTCTTCACCAATCCTTGCTCTCCTTCACCAACCTGAAAACAAAGTCAACAACAACAAAATTGACAACCTGAGTCTGATGTTCACCAATACCTTGGTGCAGGGAGGAATTAAAATATTAGGAAGAATAGGTTTCATTATTGGGCTTAATTTTTTAAGCTATGTGTGTATGTGTATATGTATATATATATTCTATGTATATTCTATGTATATATGTATATTCTAATATGGCAACTACATGCACCACTTGCAAGACTGGCAACTTAAATGACACAGGTAGATGACCTCTTCCTAAAATATCCTCCCACCTTTGTGCCATAATTTAGCTATAACAACAAAGTCTAGAGAACTTATTAGTCCATTTCTACCCTGCAAAATAAGGTCCATTGCATATCACGTGGGCCAATAGGTTGGTTGTACTTTAGAATACATAAGCTTATCATTCAACATGGTAATTTTCAATGATATCTTTCAGGAAAGGCATTCCATACAATTGACTGGGTTTTATTAGGTGATTTCCAAAGATTTAGGTGACACATCAGCTTTGCTTTCGCAGCCATGGATGGCTCTGAAGGCAAGTGGAAGAGGCTGCTTTACACAGGTGTTCAGAAACCTGAAAAACCCAGTGTTTTACCCCCCTCTAGGAACACCACTGAAATATTTTTAAAACTTTTGTGCAGGATAGAAATATTCAGTCTTGACACAGTGTGATTCCATTCAGAAATATTGTTTGCCAGTACTTTTATAATCTACAACATCCCCTTAACCATATCAGTGGCTTTCTGGCATTCACCTGCCTCTGAGGCACCCTTTATAAGCACTTAAAACACAGCCCTGCCAAGACATGACCCAGAGAGGGTGGCTAATTGTGAACCAAAGGACTCTTACTGAAGATGGGAACTTGTGCAAAAACATAAAATCTTATCACTCTAAGATTGATTTCTAATGATTTCCATACATTAAAGCCACTAAAAAATAAGCAGGGGTCTCTCTCTCTCTCTCTCTCTCTCTCTCTCTGGCAAGAGCTATTAATTGCCTAATCTCCTGATCTTTTGAAAATAGACACATAACAAAAATATCAAAGCATATTCATTTGCAAGGGACTGTGGAGAGATGAAGAGGAAAAGAAGTTGAGCATCTGCCGCATCATGAAAGCCTAGATAGCCTTAGGCTGCAATCCTATGCACACTTTCCTGGGAGTAAGAACCATTGATTGAATGGGACTTACTTCAGAGTAGACATGACTAGGATTGCACCCTTAAGTGAACAATAAGGCACTCAGAAATGAGCTTGCCATGATTTAATTGAAATTAAAGCTGAGTCTGGAGTCAAGACTTATTAACTTCATTCAAAAAGGTTAATTTTCAGTTGATCTAGCATTGCAAGCCTCTTTGAAAATATGGTCAGAGAGGTGCAAAATGGAGCTGATAAACATACCGCTTTTGAATCTTTGAAAGACTATAACAGTTAACACTAATATTGTTAGAGCATTTCCCAGCATGCTCAGAGTGTTTAAAGATTCTTGACTGTGCAAGAACAAACACAGCAGCGCATTCTTTGTCTGCTGAAGGTAGGAGTGGTGGCCTCGTTCTTTTGCCCAGTGTATTTGATGCAGTGTATAAAAAGGGCTTGTGCTATGTTCCTGGGTCATTAATTCTGATTATGACTGTTGACTAAAAGTAAATAGTCACGTAACTGCAGTAGTTAGACATTCAAGGAGTGTTGTCTAGGCAATGAAAGACTGCTGCTTTTACATTAGGAACAGCTGCCTATGTGGGACCTCCACATGTTCCCTCCTATGTGGGAACCCCTGCTAACTGGGCAAGAGGCACTTTTTCCAGTGGTGTTCCTCTTATATTTAGCAGGGGGAGAGTAATTGTCCCTCTTCACCCCTGCACAGTCTTTTTGGTGGCTGTTGCTGGCGGGCTGCCTTTTTTTTTTTTTTTTTAGATTGTGAGTCCTTTTGGGACAGGGGAACCATTTAACTTTATTATTACTATTTGCCTGTAAACTGCTTTGTGAAGTTCATGTTGAAAAGCGGTATATAAGTACCTGTTGACTGACTGACTGACTGACTGACTGACCTCCAGAGCCACACACCCCTGGCTTATCTCTTCTTGGCTATATTGTTCTTGCTCCCCAGCCCTGCTTGTTCCAGAGCAGAAGCAGAGATAAGAGGGGAGTTACAACACCCTGCTCCTCCTCCATCTGGTTCTGGAGCCTCCCTCCCTCCCAGCCAGCCCTCAGGCAATCTTTTCTCCTCCCTGGTCCTCTCATTATATTCTCCTGCCCAGGCCCTCCCCTATTCCTTGCCCCACTCACCCGGCCCTGTCACCCTCTGGGTTTTAAGCCCTCTCTCCTGGGAGGCAGGAAGTCTCCTGCAACCACTCGCCACACCTTGCTGCTTCTCATCTGCTCCAGTGGGCGCAGGCACGCTCTGCTGCTCAACGGGCTGATAGCCCACAGCAGTCATGTAGGAAGCGGGGCGGGGCGGTGAGCATTCCAAGTGTTTCCTGGGCTTTCTCATTGCTTGAAGTGGGAAGTGCTGCAAAGTAGGGCCTACCTGACCTGCCTCACCTCTTTTTGGCTTAGAAATTGAGCCATTCTGGAAATGGGGAGTGTGTGTGGCACAGGCGGGGGGGGGGGGTTGATGCAGGGGGTGACGTTTCTGTGTCACTGTATCACCCTACTCCAAGCCCCAGGAGGCCGGTGACCTATGCCACGCTGACCTTTCCAGCCTCTCTCAATCTGTATGTGGTCCTGTGCCTGCCTGTATGTGGTAGGATACTCTCAGGGCCAAGTAAGTCCAGCCCTGGACAAGTAATAAGCACTTCTCACACCAATAAAGAATAACAAACCTTTGTGCTATTATCTTTCAATGAAGAACGTGCCACTGTGCTACATAATGCACATTCATACCGTCTTGGTTATCAGTTGTGGGATGAGCACAATATACTGACACTATCCATGCACAATATAGCACAAATTTAGAACAAGCTTTTCCAAATATATTTTTATCAGTATAGTCAAAGCTGTAGACAGGAAAGTGTATACACTCCTGCAAAATTAAAATTTCAAATAAGAATATATTAACATCTACCAAATTAATTAGTATACGCTCACATTTTCCCACGAGCCAGTCACCACCCCCACGCTGTGGTTATTTTTCCCTCAAGTATCTTTCTAATCCATGCAAGTTGTTTCAAGAAGCTAACCAGGGCAGCCAAAAAAGATAGCCTTTGGATTTTGAAAAGTGAAGATAAATTCTGACATTGATTGATGGACTGATGCCTTCATCAGTTCATGAGAGACAGCTCTTCTATAAACACATTCCTTTCAACTTTAATACACAAATTCAGATATATTATCATTCTTGGCAGCCATTTATAGAAGTCCTGTGAGATTAACTGCAGGGTATAAATAAGTGAACCCAGATAATTATTCACTGAAAGTGTGTTTTGCTGATTATGACGCTATAAATCTTCATCTCTCAGCAGAAAGCAACATGGCCACATGAAGGACACTGATTAAGAGTCCGATCCAATTCTGGGACAGAGCTGATCTCCCAGGTACTCCCTGGAGACAGCCTTTACAAAAGTGCCATAAGACATTTTGCGACAGCCAGAACCATAGAGGTGCCAGCAAGGAGCCATCAGTGGTAAGAGGAGGCATTCTGGGGTGGGACACTGGCGTCCAAATAGGCAGGCGGAGCTCTAAGTTTTTCAAGGAGCCTTACCTTTGCATGTAAATCACTCCTTTCCTTTGCTGCTGTAGCCAGTAAGCGTTGCTTTTCCCCCTGAGGACTGGCTAAAGCAGGGGTCAGGGAACTTTTTTACCTTTTACCCCAAAATATATTTAGATACGTCGACGTTACCCCCTTAACGTTACCCCCCCCCCCGCCAGAACAAAAGAAAAAAAATTACGTATTGGAACCCATTGCTTTTTATTTGATTAATTAATGAGCTTAATTAATGCTATGTAAATATTTAGTTGTACACCTGCAGACCTTGAGAGAATAGAATTCAACCCTTCTGGGTTACAACTAGCTTACCTTTTTGACAACAGGTTTAGGTGCTTGGACTTAAGATTTCTCTCTATAATGAATTCAGATTAGGGGTGGCGGGCTGGCTGGCTGGCTGGCTGGCTGGCTCTCTCTCTCTCTCTCTCTCACACACACACACACACGCACGCACACACACACACACACACACAGGCCAGCAACAGCAGTTCTGATTTTGTTTTTGTTTTCTGCTGTTTGCCTTGCCTCGTTGCCTCCCGCCTCTCTTTGTGTCCCTGACTCCTTGCACAGGCGAAGGCACCCCAGCCCTCCCCCCGCTCGCTTGCCCACGCACCCCACTCCTTTGGACAACAAGACAAGGCAAACCCAGGGAGAGCCCTAGCCGCTCACAAGCAAAGAGGCACGTCTACAGAAGTCCTCTCAACACGCACGCACGCATGCACGCACGCATGCACGCACGCGCCTGCAGGCACATGCACACACGCACCTCAGCCGCTCACCAGAGCCTCCCCCACGCCTGCACGTCTTGCGTCCCTGCCGGGCTCCTGGATGGCAGCAACAGCGGCAGCTCCTCGGCCTCCCCACCCAGAGCTGGTTTGGGCTCTTCCCTGGCGTCGAGCACCGCCGACTCCCCAGCTGCCTGAGTGCCAGCCGGGAGTGGGTCTGCGTCGGCCTCGCTGCCCGGAATAGGCTTGGCCTCGCCGGCTCCCCAATCACCCGGCACTGCTGCAGTTGCAGCCACGGTCACCATTTTCTCTGCTGTTGCTTCCTTCTCCCTTTACCAGCAGCAGGATCGATAACCACGGCCTTCTTCGCCGTCTGGGAAGGGAGGGGAACGCTGCCTATTGGGGGCCAAGTACCTGGCCGCTTCTAATCTCCTATTGGAAGCAAGGGAAATCCATCAAGCGTGAGAGGAACTTCCCATTGGTCAGAAGAGAGAACGTTGGTCATGAAGGAAGGATGAGGGAAAAGGGGGCGGGGCATACTCCTAGCTGTCCATTACCCCCAGGAATTTCATTTTTACCCTATTTGGGGTAATTTACCCCTGTTCCCTGACCACTGGGCTAAAGAGATGCAGGAAAGGAACAATTTACACGGCAAGGTAACACTCCTTGCAAAACTTAGAGCTCCGTCCCCTATAGAGATGCCACTGGGGTGAGGGGAGGGCAGGGGGAAGTCAGGGAGGGGGCAAAACTGGGCAGTGGGAGGGAGGGGACAAGGGCTGATCAGGCCCGAGAGGGGGGCAGAGATGACAGCAGAGGCTGCTGTCGCATCCTATCCCTCCTCCCGCACCTGAAAGCCCTACAAGGGTCTACTCTGATCTGCACCAGTGATTGAGGTGGTAAAATATCTGTGCAAACCCATAGCGGCTGCTGGGGCTTGACACAGAGTAGAGAAAAAATGTTTTTTTACTTCGAGGTGAAACTCTGGCTGCCTCCCTGGCCCCGCAGGATACAGTGGGGGTGTTTCGGTGCCTCTGTATAGCACTGGCAGCCATAGACTATGTCAGCCGAATTCCTTTTTAAAAATTGTCCCAGCAATCTATTACACTTTGCAAATCTATCTATATAAAGAAGAGCGTAGGTTTGTGTTTATGTGTGTATGTATGTATGTATGTTTCGCATAGGCTCCTCAACGCCTTGAGCGATCGGCACGAAACTCGGCATGCATACACCTTGCAGCCTGGCGACAAACACTGCGGGGGTCGGGCCCCCCCTGGCGCCCCCGGGGGTGGGGGGTACGCGGGGGTCCCCACGTGAAAACGGTCAAAAACGGCTGAAATCGGCGTCAAATCCAGTTTCCGGGGTCGCCGAGATGAGTGGTGCCGCTCCCGATGCCGTTGGAGTCTGGGTTTGGCCCCCCCCTCGACGTGGGGGGCCAGAAGGGGTGCGAAACACAACGTCCACCATGCCCTGCTGGAACGCCTGGACCGATTGGCGCCAGACTCGGCATGCGGAAGCCTAGCGGCCTGGCCACAAACACTGCGGGGGTCGGGCCCCCCCTAGCACCCCCGGGGTGGGGGTACGAGGGGTCCCCACATGAAAACGGTAAAAAACGGCCAATATCGGCATCAAATCCACAGTTTCCGGGGTTGCAGAGATGACCGGTGCCGCTCCCGATGCTGTGGGAGTCTGGGTTTGCCCCCCCCCAACGTGGGGGGCCAGAAGGGGTGCGAAACACAACGTCCGCCATGCCCTGCTGGAACGCCTGGACCGATTGGCGCCAGACTTGGCATGCGGAAGCCTAGCGGCCTGGCCACAAACACTGTGGGTGTCGGGGGCCCCTAGCACCCCCGGGGGTGGGGGGTACACGGGGGTCCCCACGTGAAAACGGTCGAAAATGGCCAAAATCGGTGTCAAATCCATAGTTTCCGGGGTCGCCGGGATGAGCGGCGATGCTCCCGATGCCGTTGGAGTCTGGGTTTGCCCCCCCCCTTGGCGTGGGGTGCAAGAAGGGATGTGAAACAAAACGTCCGCCATGCCCTGCTGGAACGCCTGGACTGATTGACACAAAACTTGGCACGCATACACCTTGCGGCCTGATGACAAACACTGCAGGGGTCAGACCTCCCTAGCACCCCCGGGGGTGGGGGTACACGGGGGTCCCCACGTGAAAATGGTCGAAAATGGCTGAAATCGGCGTCGAATCCAGTTTCCGGGGTTGCCGGGACGAGCGGTGATGCTCCCGACACCGTCGGAGTCCGGTTCACCCCCCTCAGCATGGGATGCAAGAAGGGGTGCAAGACACAACGTCCGCCATGCCCTGCTGGAACGCCTGGAGCGACGCGCACCAAACTCGGCATGCGCGTGCCTTGCAGCCTGGCAACAGACACTCCGGGGGTCAGGCCACCCTAGCGCCCCTGGGGGTGGGGGTGCATAGGGGGCCTGAAGTGAAGACGGCCAAAAACGGGCGAAATTGGCATCGAGTCCATAGTTTCCGGAGTCACCGAGGCGACCGGTGACGCTTCCGACGCAGTTGGAGTCCGGGTTCAGCCCCCGTCGGCGTGGGGGGGGGCAAGAAGGGGTGCAAAATGCATAAACTGTGGAAGATCATTTTGTTACCCGGGCAACGCCGGGTAACAAAAAGCTAGTGTACTATAAAATGTCTTAAATGTACTCAGTATGTAACTGTGCCAGCATATTTATGATTTAGTAAAAATGGTTTCTTTTTCACAAGGCTTTGAGCTATACCCAAGTTGCAGTTAAGTGCTACATGGGAAATCTTTTTTATACAGCAAACCAGTTTTTAAAAACTTGATATATAATTCAGCTTGGACTACATATGCCTGTTGATCTCTGTTCATATTTTATTTTTATCTCTCCCATCTTATGTTCAGGGTAGGATTTTTTTTATTTATTTGTGAAGGCAAATAAATTGTTACATCTCATGAGCACAAAATCACTTAGCAAATTGAAGAAATGAAGAGACAGATGATTCCTTACAAAGGCAGTGAAATACGGATTTTAGCAGCCACATATCACCATAGATTGGGCTTGAAAATGACGAATAAATCATTCAACGGACTGCCCAATCCTACATAAATTTCCCTGTGCTGATGCAGCAGGGCCATCGCATGGGAAACTTTGCAGTCTGGAGATCTCCTTGAGATCTCTTTCTTGCCTTGGGGAAAGGCCCAGCCAGTTCTACAGGTCTACTCAGACCTGCTCCTGCTAAATCACTGGCACAAGTCCAAATAGATCCAGTTTTCCTGGAACAGGAAAAGGATATAGTGCTGCCAATCCTGCGATCTCCTGGGCAATATCCACCCACCCCACACCTTCCCTGCCTCTGCTTTGCTTGGACAGGCCCTTACCTGCCCCGGCTTGTGCTGGGTCCTGCACTGGTGCTGACAGGATAGCACAGGCTTTTCTGCCAGTGCTTCCTGTAGGTGGTGCTTTACTGCACATTTGCAACAGTCTGAGCTGGCCGACTGCCTGCTTGCTGAGGCCTTGTGCTGCTGCAGCGAATGTTCTGGCAGCTCAAGGCTCTTTATGATGGTGTGAAAGCTGGTCAGCCATCATGTGCTTCCAGGCTGCTGCTGCTGCTGCTGCAGTCAGGCACTGCTCCCAAAGCCTGCATTGGTGCTAGTAATTTGGTGATGGAGCAGGTTGTGGATGGGCAGGGGATGGACCCCACCCACAGTGTCTTCTGCTAGAATCCCATCCTCACTTTTCAAACTTGGCCCACCCCTTTTCTCTCAGATTCGTGCCAGCATAATTACTCGTGTAGGTTCGAGAAGACCCATAGCCCAGTGGTTCCCAAACTGTGGGTTGGGACCCACCAGTGCATCACAAGCCAATTTCAGGTGGGTCGCAAAGCACCTAGGGCAGCCCTACTGAAAATATGGGAAGATGAGCTGCTGGAAAGGGGGAGGGCTGTGTGGTTGTTTTGCTTGTGTCAAGGTTGTAAATAGGCTTTTTTCACTTTGCTGTTGGAAAATGGCTGAGAAATAACCCGTATTGCTGCATTCTCAGGAAAGCAGCAGGCTCTGGGATCACAATGACAGTACTTCAGGCCATGACATCACTTCCAGAGGGTCGTTCTAAAAAGTGGGTCCCAGTGATAAAAAGTTTGAGAACCACTGCCATAGCCTATAGACGATCAGACAGCCTACAGGGGGCTGTCTATTTGGGGGGATACAGGGAGGGGATAAGCAAAATACATTTTTTCTTACTGCTGGCTGTATGTATGTGCTCTGTCAATGTGGTTGCACTGACACCAGTGGTGGGCTGGTTTGGGCCGTAAATCATTTTCACGCATTTGGAACATGCAGTCAATTGTCTTGTAACAACGTTTGTAGATAAACACATTGACATCGCAGTTCTTACATGGAGTTAGGCTAGCACTTGTGCCAGCCTAACTCCAGTTTAGAACTGCACTGTGACTGTGTTTCTATCTGTTTGTCTCGCTAGTCTGTCACCGCTTTATTGCATTTTATGTAGGAAAATCTAAGGAGCGAAGTAGCCTGTGTAATATTCCTCCTAAGAAGTGGGGGAACAAATGAGCTAGCGAGAACAATTCATCTTGTCCTGTCTTCCTCACAACTAAATCAATATACTGACCATCTAAAATTTATGCATCTTCCATATTGAAACTGAATGTTCTGGAGTTGAAGGTGATGTCTGACATCTATACATACTTGTAATCATGACGGAGAACACTGATGGAGTTACTTTAATGAATTCAGGAACTCCCTGGAGTATTCAGTTGCAAAGGAGGATGATTTCTTGCTACAGAGCCTAAAATGAATTATTAATATGTTTTCCCACTGGTACAGGCATGTGGCATTAGCATCAAAAAAGAAATGAAGTCCCCTTCACATAAAATCTTAATTGACACACAAGTAATTAAAAATATTTCTCCCAATTA
Source organism: Lerista edwardsae (assembly GCA_029204185.1). Taxonomy (NCBI): domain Eukaryota; kingdom Metazoa; phylum Chordata; class Lepidosauria; order Squamata; family Scincidae; genus Lerista; species Lerista edwardsae. The sequence continues at coordinate 11,406,614 of JAJKFI010000018.1, read as the reverse complement.
AAAATATATCTCCTCAAGCAGAAAGAAAAAACCCATGTTTTATAAGTCAGCTTGATTCAGTTTACCCTTGTTCACATTTGGTTCATATAAACTAAACCAAACTGACGGTCGAATATCACTTGGCTGTCAAATATATCTTATGACCAAGTAAAAAAAACATTCAGAAATATCAAAAAGATGGCAAAAAACGAAATAATATTTTGTATACCCTGGCTCGATTGCACATAGTGCAAAATAAGGAAGATTCGCCCAGACCCAAAGACAGGCTACAGCAGTGTACGTTGATATATTGCAATATAACAAACATACTGAGATGTGCTTGTGCATACAAATGAATGTTCAGAGAGCTGGTGTCCTTAAGACATTCCTTTGGTTTCATTGAACTGAACGCGCAGGAGGAAAGCAAAGCAAACCACAGAACAGCATGAAAGCCTAAGCCATGTTTCAATGACCGCAATCCACTATGCCCCAATGCAATTCTTCTGAAAATGAATTTCAGTTAGGCTTGCTTAAGAGAACATTCTGATAGTTTGTATCATATATTAATTAGGGAAGGTATGGATGGTGTCAGTTGAATTTTCCAGCTCAGAAACCAAAATGCTTGAGGCTGGCACTGATTGAGCATCAATGTATATGACATTTGATAAATAGAAGCACATTTTGCATTTCCTCAGATATCAACGTATTTATTCTTCTGATATATAGGATATTCAACCAGGAACGTATCTGTTAAATACAACTACAAATTGTGAATCAAAATGTATCAAAATAAGATCTAGCTTGTGGCCTAAGAAACCATACTCCATTTCAAGACATAAAATACACATCCCAGAGGCTGACAGGAAACAAATAGCGGAACGCAGACAAAGTGTACAAAAACCCAATCCCTCCCCGCACCTTCTGCCAAACCTACAAAAAACAGTGTAACAATTAAAACACACAGAATAACACTTCTGTAAAATCTTTCATATACTAGGATTATATCATGAGACACTACCTGTATTTCACATTCCGCTCATTTGGTTAAAAAAAATTGATTATGCAGCCAAGTTAATTTTCAGATGGCACATTACAAATGAGCCTTGTAGACTCATAAGACTTTAATCAGTACATCAAATTAGATTTTAAACTTTCTGAAATTATATTCTGATATACATCAACCATTATTACATTACACGCCCAATTCTATATCAATTTATGCATTTCTTTATTGTGTAATATTGGAAGTGGATTCCCCCCCCCCCCAAACCAACACCATGCCTTTGGCTATCTGAGCTGAATGTTCTTTATGGCTGAAACATGAAAGGGGCAAAAATATGGGAAAGGAATTTCTTTCTCAGTGCAGATCGATTTCACCCAGTCTCTGACTTTGATTTCATTGAGAGCAGCACCTTTATAGACACACTGGTTTTCTTTCATGCTGTGGGCATGATGCACAGTGAGAATGATCTGGCTACAGTAAAAGGATTTGCACAAAAGAAGAAGGAAGTTAGAAATATAAATAAGTAGGGATGGCTCTGTAGTTACAGACTGGTGGGGCACCTGCTTAGGGCCCATGTCTATCCAAGGGTTCATACCCGCGCCAGGCCAACTTTGGAGGGGGTGAGAGTCCACTGCTGTTACTGCTCCCCATCACCTTCCAGTAACCCAGGGCCTGTGGGGTGCATATTGTGTGAATATGGGGGAACAGAGGCAGTTGTGGCCTTGCTTCTTTTTCCCCTGAGCCATTTTACCATTCCCCAGGGGCTGGGGCTTGTGCACATTGGGACTGACAAATGTGGAAAAGAGTTCCGCTGGCGTAAAATAGTTTTTGGCAGCATATCACTGGTGGCCGTTTTGTGCACACTGCCACAACCAGCAGCAGCACAGGCAGACCACTGCCGAACTGGGAAAGGTGACTCCAATGGCTGCAGAGGCATGTTCAGCAAAATCTACTCTCCGGTAATTAAAGATCTAGTTCCTCCTTTTAGAGCAGCAGAGATTGAAGCTGAAATCTTCAATTCTATATGGTAGCCCTTCAGTTATTTGAAGAATGTTATTGCATCCTCGCTCAATCTTGTCTTTCGCAGGTGAAACAAACCCAGTTCATTTAACCTTTCCTTATAGGGCTTGTTCAGATCCCAGCTCTTCTTTGTTACTTTTCTCTCAACCAATTCCAATTTGACTACAGCCTTTTAAAACTACAGGTCCAGAACATGGCACTGTACTGAAGACGAAGTATGAATGAAATGGAACTATTACCTCTCATGACACGGAAACAATGAATGCAACCTAACATCACATTAGCCATTTTTGCAGTCTCATCACACTCATCACGTGGTTAATTTTGTCACGTGTACCACTGCTGGACCAGGTATCCCTCATCCTATATATGTACTGTACATTTGATTTTTTTTCTAAATGCAGACTGTGCATTTATCTTACTTGAATTTCATTCTGCTAGTTTCAGCTCAGTTTTCTGTGTTATTAAAGTCATTTTGAATTTTATTTCTGTCTTCTGAAGCAGTAGCTATCCCTCCCAGTTCTATGTCATTTGCAAATTTGATAAGGATTCTGCTCATTCCTTCGTCTAAGGCTGCAACCCTATACACACTTATCTGAGAGCAAGTCCCATTAAACTCAATGGAACTTAATTCTAAGCAAATATGCGCAGGGCCCAGGATAGAGCCTGTGACACATGACTCAAAACCTTCTTTCAGTTTCATAAAGAGCCACCGATTAACACAAGCAGTTGTGTATTCACCTGGTGGTTTTAGCTAGCTTGCATCTGACCTATTTACTAATAATTATGGGGAACATTGTCAAATGCTTAACTGAAAAAATAAGATTAATTATATCTGCAGCATTCCTACAGTCCACTGTAGTTTAAGAAAAAACAGCTCAGGTTCCAACCATATGTGCAGAAATCCACATCTCAATGGGCATTTTCCACAGAACAGGAACAGGTGCACATTAGGAAGCAATATTCATGTGGGTTTCCTTAACTCATGGGTTTGATGCCACAGAATATCAACTATCTTCCTAATCTCTACCGGGATTGGACCTTCATGGAAGATTTGTGTTATAGCATGTGCATGATAAGACAAAGCTGCAGACAGCTAATCTGTATATACCGATACATGTACAATATTAGGCAGCACCTTGACGATAGATACACATAGCTGCCTTAAAGATGATTATACATACAGTGCATACAATTTGGCACATATGGTGCACGTTCACAATCAGTAATGCCCAAAGTGTGTTTTGAAATGCAGATCAAGACTCAATTCTACAAAGAAGAAGCCAACTCAAGGAACGTGTCTTTTGGAGACATTCCATTTGATTTGTTATTGATTGAATCGGTGAACACACAGAAAGCCTCTAAAATATTGATGGGGTGGCAGAGGCTTAAAATCTAACATAATTGATCTAAACCCTAAACAGAGAGGAGGGATAAGCAAAAGTACAGAGCAATCAACTTCTCAAGATGAAACAATCAGTTCTTATCACACGGGCGCACACACCCTGCCAAATACTCCCAGCCCTAAATCACAAATCAGCAGCACTTTCGCTGGCAAGCTCAATAAAGAAAGCCTTGTTTTCCACTCCTGTTCTTCTTTGAGCCTTAGGGACAAGAAGCTAACAAACATCAAGTACCCATGCGAAAATGACACAAATGAATGTGCCTATTGCAAACGCCATATTTTTTCAAGCTGATGTAACAACAAAAAGGAACAATTGCCTGCAACCGTTGTTAAAATAAGCGAGGACTCTCCGGATTCCAAGGTAAAATCCATTTTCTATGGTCCTGCTGAAAGGTAAGCTGTCAGTGCATTTATACCAAAACACAGCAACCATGGCATGAAATAAAAGCATAAAAGTAAAAGCAAGCAAGGAGCAAGATGTAAGAGGAACAGTAGCGCCGAGTTCGTGGTGGCACGGGGGCCAACTGCCCTCCCAATAATTCGCGGGTGCGGCTGTGCCACACCAATATCTGGCCCCCTGCGAAAGATCATTACATAGCCTACCGCGACTCTGCAGTTGGTCGCGATGCAAGGCAACCACTGCGCATGCTTGGGCTCTTGGGGATCGTGAGCATGTGCAGTGGTCACCTGGACCAGCCGCTTCTGAGGCGGGGGCGGGCGACCGCTTGCTTGCCCGCCCAGTCTGCGGAAGCGGGTGCCATGAGCAGCCACTTCCAAAGCTGGGGTGGGCGAGCCTGCGGCCTGGGTCTTGGAAGGGGGCGGGGCTGTCTTGTAAAGGCAGCCCCTTCTGAGAGCCATGCGTGCCTCAATCACGCCATGGCCTGGGTCTTGGAGAAGGGGCTGCCTTGCAAAGCAGCTGTGGCTGGTCCGTGGCGATGATGGGGTGTGGTCAAGCGAGAGCCTCCTGTCATTGCCTGACCACGCCCCCTGTCATCTGCAGCTGACCACGGCAATGACAGGGGGCGTGGTCACATCCGTGGGCATGGCCACATCAACATCAGGAGCGTGGCCACGTCAATGTCAGGGGCGTGGCTATCGCCTCCCCCAATGTTGATGGCAAGTCGGTGCTCCTGCAGAGGAACCAGGTAATGGAAGTCTCGTAACCAGTACCAACAGAGGCAGGATTTTGTATGGAGTTGACTCGATTCCCAGAAAACATGTTCTGAGATTGATCATTTTGCACCCCTCGCCCAATGCTCTTTGCTAAAGAATTTTTTTTAAGAGTCAAGCATATGCATTTGCATGTTTGTCTCTCTAGGATGACTCCTAATATCAGGACACTGTCCTGTTGCTGTAAATTGGCTGCTGATGAAGTGCAAAACACATCGCCAGCAGCCAGCTCTGAATCGCTGAGTGGCAGCAATATCAGAGACCCATTGCCACACACAGCAACCTGCATTGGAACAGGAAAGCTGGTGCAAGGGATTCTCTGTGGGTTGGGCGGGAGAGTTACAGGATGTGTTGGGTAGAACCTGCTGCAGGGAGCACCCAGTCATGTAGACTGGATCATATTCCTTGTTTTCAAAACCTCTCTGCCCCTTTTTCTCCTTGGACATATGCCACCAAAATTGTGGTTTCCAGGTTGCCTCTTCCCATCATAGTATGCAGTATAAGCCTCTTGGGGGCAGCTGCATGCTAAAGTGTGGCAGGCGATAGGGTTGGGCTGCTATTTTGTGTGCATCTATTTTGATCCTAAGCAATGAACTTGCAATACATTTGCATGAGCACATTTGTAATAGCACACTAACAATTAGAAACACATTATAGGAGTACAGCTATGTTTTTTTTGTGTTTTCTGTGCTTCATCATGTACAATGAGTTGTAACTGAAGGTCAGTTGAAGGTCAACATTATGCAAAACACGAACACTACATCTGCCACACTACACTTCTAGTGCAATTTTGAATTTTAGAGCAGTGGTTCTCAAACCTTTTAGACTAGGACCCACTTTTTAGAATGGCACTTGTATCGGGACCCACCGGAAGTGACGTCATTAACCTGGAAGTGATGTTGTGGCAGGAAGTGACATCATCAAGCAGGGAGTGCTTTCATTGTAACATAATAAAATGACACTCTTGAAATGCAAATTGGCATTATTGGATTGCAGCAATTGTACAACCATGAAACGCCCTTGACAGAAAGCATGATTAGGACAAAATATTATGTAAAAGCACTGAACTAAAAACAAAATTAAAGAAAAAAAATGCTCACTTGAAATTTCAAAGTGTTAACACTCACAAAAGGAATACAGCAAGAGTAAAGTCTGCAGCTTCCAAGACGGCTGCTCCCAGCTCTCTGCGACCCACCTAACCATTTTGCGACTCAATAAGTGGGTCCCGGCCCCACAGTCTGAATAACACTGTTTTAGAGGGTTAACTGAACTGCACTGTAATCTCATGCATGTTCACTCAGAAGTCCCACTGGGTTCATGGGACTAACTTCCACGTAAGTGTGAATAGGATTGCAGCCTTCATCTGTTTTAGTGAAAACGTGACATCTTAAAGAACAGCTTTATTGTTGTATCAGCTTCTATGGAATGAACTCACTTCATCAGCTGCAAGCTATAGCTTACCACAATCACTTTGCTTTCAGAATACAAAATATGCTCAAAATATGCTTTTAGCAAAAGTAGAAAAATCACGACGAGCCTTCCCCTAATTAATTTTAGTGATTGACCTGCCATTACTTCAGCTTTCCAGGCATTTATTAAGTACCAGTAATAAGAAATTGATGTAGGTCCATGAAATGTAGGTCATTGAAGCTCAGGAGCTACGCAGCATCAAAAAAGATTTGTAAGTAACTGACTTTAAATTTAAAGCTGTCAAGAAATGCATAGATGTTCTCCCAGCAAAATCTACAGCTATACATTTCTGTTGTTTAGACATTACTGTAGCAGTCCAATCCTGTCCAAACATCCACACCCTGATACAGCAGCCACTGGAGCACATGCTACATCTTGCAGGGGGAGCTACCTTGGAGGGACACTTGTTTCCTTGACTGGGGTAAACCTCCACTGCCATGATGGGTAGACCTGAACCTGTGCCAGTGATTTTGGATCAAGGGGAAATTGCTGCTGCTATCTGCCCCCTTCTTGCCCACAACCCCCCTCCATCCCCACTCCAGTTCCCATCCTGTTCCTCCCACCGTGCCAACTTACTGGCACTGAGGCTCCCATGGTGGCTGCTGTCACCTGGCTGCCTGATTGTTCTGCATTCTATGGCGAATCGTGTTTTTGTGACCACTGTAAAGTGCACTGCGCCACAGGACCATGGATTCTGGTGATGTAGCAGGCCCACAGCATGGGGCTGCAAGTTCATTTAATTCAATTCTTAATTCAACTTGGTAGTATTAGATATTTATTTCTTTACTTACTTATTTAAAGAACTTACACCTCGCCTTTCCCATGCCCAGAGGCAGATCTAAGGGAGGGTAAAGCTCTTAAGTTTTGCAAGAAGCCTGACCTTGCAGTGGAAATCACTTCTCTCCTGCACCGTTTTAGCCAATCCTCACAGGGAAAAGCAATATCTTGGCATTGCTTACTGGCTACAGCAGCAAGGGAGAGGCGGGATTTACATGACAGGGTAAGGCTTCTCGCAACACTTAGAGCTTTGCCCTCCCTGTAGAAACGCCACTGCCCATGCCGAAGCAAATGCCCAAGACGGTTCACAGAGAACAACAAAGTACAATGTTACCATAATCAGTAAAACAAAAAAATTTAACAGGAACAAAGAGAGTTCAAGAATTAAGCAAGGCCCAATTTTCTCCATCAGGCCCTTTGGAGGGTGGGAGAAAAAAAATTGACACGGGGAGTAAACAAACTATGGCAGAATTCCAGAGGGACATCAGAGGGCAAACAGCCAACCATCATCCAAAGGCCAGATGAGATAGGTATGATTTGAGCCCTCTCCAAAAGGCCATGTAAGATACTTCATGTAATTTAGTCGGCCCTGTTTTATCTTTTCAGTGGTTGTTGCTGGTGTCTCTTTTGTATTTTTTTTTGGCAAAATTGTGAACTCTTTGGGGACAGGGAACCATTTGTTGATTTATTTTGCTAATTGTGAACAGCTTTGTGAGTTATTCTTGTTGAAAAGTGGCATATAATATTCATCAACAGCAGCAGCAGCAGTGACCATCATAGAATAAACTGCCCATCTTTAAAAAAAATTCACTTTCCTGTGGTTTCCCACAGACTGACGTCTCAGAGGAATTCTTTATTTAAACAGTAAACATAATTTAAGTTGCCTCAGAAGGATGTTGCAGGTAATAAAATAGGATGAAGACAGAAAGCACACCTGGTTTGCATCTTTGCCTCAAGGAAGTGTAGTGAGGATAAACAAGATAAGGAATATAAATCGGTTTGCACAGCATTAGGCCAAGCTAAACACTCTTCTTGGAACGGCACCCCATTGATTTCTGGACATCTTTGTTTGAAATCAGCATTGCAAGACCTATATAAAGAAGTGAATAATTTGAGCAATTTGGATATTTTGTTATAAGTTATAGTCAGGATTAAAAAAAGAATCATGGACAGTTAGAAACCTAGCTTTATAATATGAATATATGGCATACTATATGGTGAAGAGTAGGGACATGGTGGCGCTGCAGGTTAAACTGCTGCTGCTGAGCTTTCTGACAGGAAGGTTGGGAGTTCAAGACCACACAACGGAGTGAGCTCCTGTTGCTTGTCCCAGCTCCTGCCAACCTAGCAGTTCAAAAACACGTACAAAATGCAAGTAGATAAATAGGGACCACTTCAGTGGGAAGGTAATGGCATTCTGTGCGCTACGGCGTATAGTCATGCTGGCCACATGACCACAGAAGCTTGTCCTAGGACAAATGCCGGCTCTACAGGCTTAGAAACAGAGATGAGCACCGCCCCCTACAGTCAGTCATTCGGTTGTGGGGAAACCTTTACCTTTTTATACAGTGAAGACCACTAGATATCCATATTAGAAAGCTATGTTTCTGTCTGGCCATGATTCTGTCCCTCCTCTGTCTGGAGGGACAGTTTGAATTTTTGACTTTTGTCTATAATGAAAGACAAACTTCTAGACCAGTGATGGCGAACCTTTTTGGTTTGGCATGTCAAAAATGCCTAACTTGACTTTGCTGGCATGTCACTCCCCACCGCCAACAAAAGATAAACAATAAACAAAAGATAAACAATTATTTACATATTCATGTATTTAAAAAATACAGTCCAATCATGTGTGGGGCTATGCAGTATAAAGAAACATCAGATCATTACAAATCATTAGAAAAAAATCAAATCATTGCAAAAACAAACTCAGTTGTTGTTGGGTGTTGGCCAATACTGGAGAATCACCCAAAATGTTGTGGTGTGACACCTTTGACACCCGTGTTCTAGACCATGGTTGACGGTGCAATACTGTGTACACTTCCCTGGGAATAAACCCTCCTTGGGCTTAGTGGGACTTCCTTCTGAATAAACATGCACAAGATTGCACCGGTAGACCAGCAACATAAGAACAGTGTGGTTTAATGTGCCACAGGATGGTTAGATAAATGTCCTGTTAATTCAGTCTTCTTTATTGTTCTGGTAGAATTAGAATGAAAGATAAACTACTATAAATAATAGAATGATACAGATGGAAATGGTGTCAGCAAAATTAGAAACACACACACACCACACTCACACACACGTTATGGCCAGTTAGCCAGAAAACATTGTATTAATTTATTTATGTAATAAAGTATTTTTGAGTGAGTGAGTGAGTGAGTGAGTGAGTGAGTGAGTGTGTGTGTGTGTGTGTGTGTGTACCAAACCTTTTTTTCCCTGGGTAGCAGATGCCTTAGCTACACCACTGCATCAGATATCTACATTCTACCACTACAGCAGCTACAAAGACACAACAACCACCTTTCCCATAAGTGCTTCCTTCTCCATTCCAATGTCTGCGTTATTCCCCAAGCTCTTAAAAACCAGGAGTATCTGAACTTCTAAAGACAGAAGAGATGCCCGAACACACATTGCATTTATTCTACTGTGGAACTGTTGCAGGGTCATACCACCAAATACACCTCACTAGCTCTGGGGCCCATGGAGCCTATCAAATAATTTCCAAAATTTGCAGGGTATATTTATATGCCTGTGGGAAGAACTGTCCTCCCTTGGGAGCTATCAGGTACATCATGTATCCTTTTAGTCCACCTGCCAGGTTTGCCCTCTGATTTGCCTGACTCTGTTCCTGGAAGAACCGTTGATAGTTTCATTACTCTTAGATACTCTTGGGAAAGCTCAATTAATTTTAGGGCACAATCTTAACCTGGAGTTAGGCCAGCAAAGTTTGGCCAGCACAAATGCCACTGTAAAGTATGTTTGGACCACTCCTGGAGTCTGGGAGGCTAGAACACAGATGTGCGCAAGTCCAAGAGTGGTCCAAACGTGCTTTACAGTGGTCCTTGTGCCAGCCAAACTTTGCTGGCCTAACTGTGCTTGCCTAACTCCAAGTTAGGACTGCACTTAGTTCATTTACTAAACTAATAACTATTTATATCACATAGAGTACAGTAGTGTTTTGCAAACTGTGCGTCAGGACATGATGTCATGGATCACGAAAAGCTGGGAACAGCCACCTTGGAAGCTGCAGACCTTACTTTTGCTGTATTCCTTTTGCGAGTGTTCACTGTTTGAATTTTCAAGTGAGGGCTTTAGAGCGCAATCCTAAACTGTGCTGGAATAGTGAGGCCAGCTGGCCTGTGCTACATCCAGCGCAGCTTTGGTGAGCTGGGGAACTTCCCTGGGGCAAGAGAATGTTCGCGCCCTTGCCCCACGGTAATAATATTTCAGGGAAACTGTAAAGAGCTTAGAGCAGTGATGCTTCAACCTTTTTCATCTTCCAGCACACAGCATTGCTGGCAGGAGCTCACATCCCCCAATGGACTTACTGATAAATGACCCTCCCCCAAACGCCCACAGCACATGTGCAGACCATTTGTGGCACACCGATGTGCAATGGCACAGTAGTCGAAAATTGCTGGTTTAGAGGTTTGCATTATCCAGTGAAGTGAAATGAAGCATGTGCGTGAAGAAATGGGATTCTGAAATGGAAAACAGCCTCGGAAAATATTGAAGAGCTTCTTCAGCATTGTGGACCAGCACACCGTTGCCAGAACACCTATTTCTTCCTGCTATGCTTAGTGCAAATTTAGAATGAGTAGGGAAATGATATCCATTGATTCACTGACCCAGCAATGCTTATCTGATTTTCTTTTTCAGATGGAACATCTAAAGAAGGGGGAAAAAAACTCAAAGAAAATGCAATTCATTACTCAAGGGATGTAATTCAAATGAAAACGTGAAACGAGACTCCTGCTTTCTCATTAGACTTGCTTTTCTGTGCTTCTCACTCTTTATCACATCCATTTGATAGAAAATGTTTCAGAGTCTTAGAAGTCAGGCATAATGAATTGAAATTGCACGTTCTTTCTCTTGGCTTTTAACCTGATCACTACTTAATGGGAACTTCTCTTTATGCGTGCTGAAAACCTATGAAAACCTAAAACCTAAATCACTTGAATTGAAAACACTGTCAAATGTAAAATAGGCATATTCTAGTCAATTGGATGGAATTAATTATATCTGTTTTTCATGCAGCCATGAAATTAAAAGACGTTTACTTCTTGGGAGGAAAGCTATGGCGAACCTAGACAACTTAAACAAAAGCCAAGACATCACCCTGCCAACAAAGGTTCACATAGTCAAAGCGATGGTTTTCCCAGTAGCAATGTATGGCTGTGAGAGCTGGACCATAAGAAAGGCAGAGCGCCGAAGAATAGATGCTTTGGAATTATGGTGTTGGAGAAGACTCTTGAGAGTTCCCTGGACTGCAAGGAGATCCAATCAGTCAATCCTACAGGAAGTCCAGCCTGATTGCTCCCTGGAAGGACAAATCCTGAAGCTGAAGCTCAAATACTTTGGCCACTTCATGAGAAGAGAGGACTCTTTAGAAAAGATCCTCATGCTGGGAAAGATTGAAGGCAAAAGGAGAAGGGGACGGCAGAGGATGAGATGGTTAGATAGTGTCACCGAAGCAATGAACATGAAATTGGGAGAACTCCAGAAGCTAGTGGAAGACAGGGAGGCCTGGCGTGCTGTTGTCCATGGGGTCGCGAAGAGTCGGACACGACTTAGCAACTGAACAACAACAATTACAGTATATCTGTTTTTCTATCTTTTAAACACCACTCAAAAAACCAAAAAGAATCTGCAGAGGCATGAACATTAATGAATTCTGCAATGATTGCTGCAAATTGGAGAAAGAATAGATAAGTGCAGGTGCCACAATGCGCTGGGTTATCAGCCCCCCCCCCAGTTTTAGTTGGAGCCATTCTGGGCAGTGCAGCAAGGACATTATGCCACATTATGCCACTGTCTGTTTTATAGCCCAGACCATTAATCTGTATGGCAAACAGCACTTCTCAAAGAGAAGCAAGCAGCATCAATGATGCACAAAACAGAGTAATAAAAAGTATCATCACTTTTCAAATTCAATGTATGAAATATAAGTAATAAATACAAACTCTGGTTATGAAAGCTATATTTTGTGCCCCATTAGCATTCCCAGTTTCTTGGCGTTCCCTTCTTAGTGTTGCCTCCTGAACTTTCAGACATCTGCTTTAGAGGCTAAAGAATGTTTACTGACTTTTCAGCCAAAGGTTCCGGGATAAGCAAAGAAAGAGTGGGATGCAACGTTGAGGGCATATCTAAAACCCAAACCTAAACTGATATCGCCATAAGTATCAAAATAGGTATCAAAATAGGTACCAAAATTAGAAACTGCAGTCTTTAATTCAATGGTGACCTCTACAAATGAGTATTGAATTTGAACATTTCTAGTGGATATATGTGATCTTTTTCCTTTGTAATCCTGAAGCCCATTCCTATGGATTTGTTTTAGAAAGTAGGCCCTACTTCAGAAGCATCTCAACTAAGTATGCCTTTCCCTAAAAATTGTAGACACATACACGATAGGTTGACCATCACGTATGTCAGAAAAACATAGTTTTGCCCCTCTGGATGTGGCCTATCTTGCATTAAGAATTTTGGAGACTGGATATGTAATATTTTTAAGGACACACAAAAAACTAAAAATTAAAAAAGGCTCGATCCATAGCAGTGAGAACTCAATTGTTGTCAATTGTCTTGTGAAAACTACCATAAGCTTTGGTGAAATCTAGTGGCTTTTTCAAGATTCTGTGCCAGTATTTAAGAAACCCTGGCAGTATATCTAAGTAGGCTTCTTAATGCATTTTATCTTAAATGCTTTGATAATGGCAATGGCAATGGAGCATTCATTCATTCATTCATTCATTCATTCATTCATTCATTCATTCATTCA
>JAJKFI010000018.1:11329857-11388974 GCA_029204185.1 Lerista edwardsae | reverse complement strand
CATACATACATACATACATACATACATACATACATACATACATACATACATAAAGTAAGAGACTGGAGACCCACCTGCAATCCTGCTTCCCTCCCAGAACTCAATCTGCCCCACCCTATCCGCCCCACCTGTCCCATTTCCTCCTACCTTTTGTGTCTTTACAACAACCCTGTGAGGGAGCCACCTCAGCAGGGTTGGCTTTAGGAGCTGCAGGGCAAGGCTATGGGTTGTACAGGATTATATCAAGAAATCAGTCTTGATAAGGCACTACCATTACTGGATCGGATCCAAGACCCCTCTTGCCCAGGCTTTGAAAGGTTGCCACAACCCCCTCAAATGAGGCTTTGCAGTCACAACCCACTGCTCAAGTAGAACAAGCCTGATTATTCCCCCACCGAGTGCTTGCACACGTGTGCTTGTGTGGGGAGATCTCAGAGGAGCACCCACCAGTCCCTTGGCACTCTGGCCGCACTGATGAACAGCACCCCTCCTCTCAGGTCAAGATCAGGTCAGGGAAATGGAGAAGAGGGGCAATCTCAGTGTGGACAACTCTTAACTTCTGCAGTGCTCTGGCAGCTCCAGCATTGTCCCTCTTCCTTTCCAATGAACAGAACTGGGGGTGGGGTTGGGGGTTGGGGTTGTAAAATCTTCCCAAACTGCAGTGTGTGTGTGTGTGTGTGTGTGTGTGCGCGCGCGCGCTGTAATTCAGGAATACTGACAAAGGTGCAACATTTGCTGCTTATTCCAGATTGCATGTGTTTGGACTTGCACCCGCTAAACAGCAGGTGCAGATCTGAGCAGCCCCATTGGGGCAGCTTGTGCCTAACCCAGGCTAAGGGGAAGAACGTCCCATTGCCCCGTGGAGGCTCCAGCCTGCCCCCAACCTGTGTTGGACGCAGCGTAAGCCAGCCAGAGCTGCCTGTTCCAGCGAAGATTAGGACTGTGCCCTGAGTCTGTTTCTGGGGCTGTGTTTCTGTGCACGTCTAAAGAGGAAAACGTTCCAGGTTTATGCTTGATTGGATGTTACAGTGACTGACTCCTGATGCCCCTGAAGAACAAAAATGTTCTTGATCCCAATCCTGAGGGAACTAGAAGCCCAATGCTATCTGTTGAATTTGATGGGACACAAAAGTACTTAGATTTGGCTGGATTGTGTGTCAGCTTGATCTGAAATAATAAGCACTCAATCAAAGGATGCACAGTCAAATCCTGCTATCCTCCTTTCTTTACAGTGTTTTCCAGCCTTTTGGCCCTTGGTAGTTCTTCCTCCTGTGAAATACTGTGCATTTTGTTATTGAGAGGGGACAGGAACATGAAATTCACTGACATGGAAGTTTTCATAAATGCATTTGATTTCATAACCCTAGCTAATTAAACTGTTAACTGATGCAAGATCATTTTTAATGAGACCTCAGTGAAATTGGGAATCACATCGGCATTAAGAACCGATTCTCACTGGAGCAAAGTCAGTTTAATGTGTGTCAGTTAGGAGGTCTTCAGAACAGCATTTGAGAAATGAAGGATATTTGAAGAAATAAAATAATGTATTACTCATCAAGAAGGCAGCAGGGAGCTAATGTATTCATTTATTAAGGAGATTTATTGATGATGGCAAGCTTCGTGCCTCACAAGATCAAACTTGTCCTGGCTCAAAATCAACAGAATGGAGGCTGACAAAAAAGGGCTGCCATTAGGACACCAATAAATAACCATAATGAGGTTGCAAGTCTGCTAAAGCTCCCTTAAATTAGATTACAGGCGTGGACATGAAGTTTCAAAAACACGCACTGCTTTGTACATCACTTTTGCCTGATGATGTTAATTCAGCTTCTAAACATGCAAAGCTGGAATGTCTCCAACCAGAGACAAAATCTGCCTAAAACAAAAACAATTCATGGACATCTCAGCCTTCGCAACCTCTGGTGGAGGCAGAAAGTCGGGGCACCATTGAAAGTAGGGGCACCATGGAAACATTGTCATTCATCCAGTGCGAAAAGTATAGTTGATGACAACTTTGAAGAACATGAGATCACATGGTGGGAAAATGACAGGGAGGGATGTCAGGGAAATAATATGGGTTGTTGAAAGAAGCAGGTAGGTGGCATGTTGTTTCATGTCAACTGCTGGATCTAAAGTGGCCTAAGTCTGTCTCTGGCCCTGTAAGTGCAGGGAAACCTGTAAAAAAGCAGCAGTAGCATTTTGGAAAAACTACCGCTTCCTGCTATAACACCCCTGGAACTGCAAAAGACGGCACTTCTCAGAGCATCATACATACTACGTAGATATTTGGTTGATACCTAGGTATCTGGTGGAAATCTGCATCAGACCAACAATACCAGTCAATGATATTTTTGTGATCTTTTATTGTTCATTTATTGACTATGTTTGATGATGATGATGATGATGATGAAGATGATGATGATGATGATGATGATGATGGAAATCACCTACCACCATGCAGGGCTGCAGGGCCAACCCCAGGAGTGGTGAGGCCCAATGCAGGGCATTCCCCCAACCTCCTTGTGGGGCTCGCCACTCACTATACAGAAGAGCCCTTGTGGTGCTGCATGTGATGATGTCACTGCCAATGCTTTTGGGAGGTTCACTTTGGGCTATTTGGAGGCAAGGGCAGGTGGGGTGCCCCAACGTGAAGCCAGTCCAGCCCATTAAGATCACAGGTATGGCAGCAGTGGCACGTCCAGCCAACCCTGGGGCCGGGTCGATGCTCTGCGCCTCCAGCGTCAGCTCTGTGCCCCCTCCCCGCCCACTGCCACGTCCTCCCACCAACTTTCAAGTGCCAGAGCTGACTTGCCAGCAAGGCATGGGCTGCATCCTGTAGTGTGGGGGCAGTCCTCCTTCAGGTTAAAGGAACACACGTTCTCTTTCCTTAGTGCAGCATTGTGTCTGCACCAGCACTGGAAAGTTGGTGCCCTCCCACCATTTCAGAGCTGTACGATGGCAAGGGAGGGAAGGTGGGCCTTGTCAAGAAGCGAAGTGTCTTGTCGCTGCCTTCCTCCCGTCCCCGGAGTGCCATGCCCAGGGGCCCCTGCCCCATCTCACTCAGGCTGCAGGGGCTAGCATGCAAATATGCACCCATGTGACTTGTCACAAATGTGACATAATAATCAAGAGGGAAGAATTTATCCTAAATTCAAGGATAACCAAAAAGCTTTTTTTTTTCTCCAGCTGAAGACTTTTCATAAAGCTTGTCTCCTGCTCGGTCATTTTTTGTTAACTCTCTCTTCACTATACTTCTAAAAATCTGGACTGTTTCCTGCAGCCTCTTATTTGGAACACCATTTCCTTTCAACATTAAAATTGGGAAAGATACTCAGTATAAGATGAGGTTTTAAATGCATGATCCATTCTTTTTCCAGAGACATCAGCAGCACTTAGCAGTCCAAATCTTTGCTCATTTTCTATACTATCCCCATAGGCTTGCATCAGAAATTGCTTAGAAAATTAAACTGGGGCTCTCTGCAGAAATTATTTGGAAAGATGGAAGCAACGAGAACGAGGTCACCAATGTGAATAGTGTCTATACACCTCTGCCAATTCTCTGAGACGATAATGTACAGGAAGTGCTAGTGTGATGTTCTCTTGAAGGAAGTTAATGTGTTAACCTGGACAGATGGCGCTTCAGTGATTCATACCTAAAAGTCAGGCAAATCATTTCACACGAGACAGTAACGGACTGTTTTATCACGGTGCTGTTGGGTGAATGCTGGCAACATATTACTAGTTGCAACATCTTCTCTCTTTTTGATCTTATTATTTCCTCCAAATATACCATAGCCATAATGTCAATGCTGCACCATAAAAGCAAATGGCAATATGATGTATTTGGTCCAAAATAATGTTGGATACTGTATTTGAGGGCTAATGTAAGATGGTGGTTCAGGGCCCAATCCTAACCAACTTTCCTGCACGGCTGCAGCCCCAATGCAGCCCCAAGTTAAGGGGACAAACATTCCTTCGAGGAGGCCTCTGCGGCTGCCCCCCCCCAACAGAGTGCATGCTCTGTTGACATGGCTTCATCAGCAATGGAAAGTTGGACAGGATTGGGTCCTAAGTGACCAACTGCCTAATCCTATCCCCCACTATTGTTGCCAGTGCAGCTACACAGTCTCGAGGCATATGAGATAGGAGTCTCAAGGCATAACTGAAGTTAGGCAGATTTGTTTCACAGCACAATCCTAGCTTAGCGCCAAAGCAGGGGGGCCGAGTGGCACCCCCACGTCAGGACTAAAGCTCTGAAGCCAATGCTATGAGTAGTGTCGGCTTCAGAGGGCCGATAGAGAGCCTCCCTTGTGCCGACCGAAACTGGTCGGTGCAAGGGAGGCTCTGTCCCGTATCGGGATGGGAAGTGGTGGGAGGGAGGGAGGCGGGGGCGGGAGTTGGGCACGACATGGGTGGGCTCAGGAAGTGGCCATACAGCCACATCCCAAGCCCATCCACGAGGCTGCAAGGCCCCAATTCGGGCCATGCGGTCTCCTTGGAACTACGTCCGCTCTTTAGTGGGCGCAGATCTGAGGAGCACATAGGGGAGGCTGGAGTAAGGGAGCGAATGCTTCCTTGCTGTGTGTGTGGGGGGGGCCTCCAGCCTCTCCTATCCAGCGTCAGATATGGCGCTGCCAAGTTGGCCTCACCATTCCTGCACTGCATAGGATTGCGCCCTCAGTTCCTGCAAGCTGGCAGGAACTTTGGTCTGCCTATAACAGTGATTTTCATTGATGTGCCAAGAATGGTCCGCAGGTGTGCTATGGGAGTGTGGGGGAGGGTCATTTATTAGTAGGGCCATCAAGGCATTTAAGTCTCCCACTGGCAGTGTGGTATACTTGTCAATTACCAAAAAATCTGATAGCGTGCCTTGACAATTTTAGAGCCTTGTAAGTGTGCCATGAAATGAAAAAGGTGGTCTATAAAGTTTGAATTCAGAGGACTGTGTGAAATGTTTTACTTGTGCATGAGGCTTTCTCCCCTCCGCTCTCTAATACAGTGTCTTGCCATCCCTCCAAGTTTCCTTTGAGGGTCTGGATCAGTGTTTCTCAAACTGTGTGTTGGAACCCACTAGTCATGACCTGACTGAACTGAAACTGACAAGCTGATAGGCAAGGAAAAATGTATTGAGCCCTATGAAAAATAAAACAGAGCATAATCCTAACCTGGAGTTAGGCCAGCACAAATTAGGCCAGCAAAGTTTGGTTGGCACAAGGGTGACTGTAAAGTATGTTTGGACCACTCTCAGAGTCAGAGAGGCCAGCTCACAGATGTACACCATCCCCCCTGATTCCAAGCATGGTCCAAACACACTTTATGGTGGCTCTTGTGCCAGCCAAACTTTGCTGACCTAACTTGTGCAGGCCTAACTCCAGGTTAGGATTGCTGTCTCAGTCACACAGGTGCATTTGCTTGTGAGTATGCAACCATGCCTTGGTCTACTTCAAAGGGCAGGTTGAGAGAAACGCAATGGCATCGAACTGACTTGATGAACGCAGGCCCCCAAAAACAGTGGAAAAGGAAGTCCCCCCTCTTCCAAGCCCACAAGGAAAATGTATTGAGCCCTGTGGAAAATGAAACTGAGCCTTATTCAAGAGTAGGTAAATGAGCCTTGACTCTTATCCATGGCCAGGCAAAATGGAAAGCAAGGCCACCAGAATGGCCACCACAAATCAAATGAATGTGGAGCTCAACACACACTCCAGAAGGCAGCACCCCCTTGCCCGCAATAGAAAAAAAAGGATAAAAACAGAGGCTTGAGCTGCTGGTAAAGTAAAACCTTTTTTGTCTTATAAAGCTAGGTGGATCCCAATAGAGTGTCATTTTTAAAAAGTGGGTGCTGGGGCTAAAAAATTTGGGGTGTTGCTGCTCTGTTGTTGTGTGATAGGGGTTATCATCATGATGGGTGAAAATTAAAAATGAAAACAAACCTTCTTAAGGTCAGTGGATAACGCTTTATGGTTAGAAAGAATGACATTGCTGTTGTCCAAAGTCACAGGATCAGTTTTATAACACATTGCAGTGGAGGTCTATTTTTTTTTCAGAGGATGTAATTGATCACCACAGTTAATGGCATGCAATATAATTAACAAATCTATAGCAAGCTCTGTATGGGAAGCAGAATGAATTTCTGCCCTTTAAAATGTTTCCCAGTACACTTTACAAACTGCCTATAATAAGGACTGCAGAGGGGAACGCTTTAGAAAATGTGAACACTTTTAATGAGATAGAAAGACGTGATAAATGGAAAGAAAACTGCAGCACGATTAGATAGAATCTAGTGCTATTATTGCTACGTCATATCTGTGAAGGTATATCTCTATTCTGCTTTCAAGGAAGTTGGGATTGTTTTCCCCCTGGCAAAAAATAATAGTTTTTGGATTTATTTTTTCCACTAACAGTCACAAGGAATGTGCTTACGGAGGGAGAAGTAGAATCACATCTAAGTGTTGGGAAATATGAGAGGCCGGTAATGGAAGCATGACCTTCCACGGAGGCATTTG
Source organism: Lerista edwardsae (assembly GCA_029204185.1). NCBI lineage: Eukaryota > Metazoa > Chordata > Lepidosauria > Squamata > Scincidae > Lerista > Lerista edwardsae. The sequence goes on along the minus strand of JAJKFI010000018.1, from coordinate 11,382,471 downwards.
TGACTTCTGATTGTGTTGTAGTCAGTCTCAGCTGTTCACCATCCCCTTATGTACAGCCCAGCCTCCTGGTTCCCCAAAATGGGAAACAGTTCGGAGAAACTAAAGGAGATGTTACTCCAAGGAAGTGGAAGTGTGCAGAAGTAAAGCCAAGGAACTTTGGAGGAACTATAATCCAGTCACGTTGACCTGGGCATTCCAGGATAGTGATGCCCTTCTTCCATGTCCTGGACCAGTTCCAATGCATTGTTTTCCACCTCAGCAGCTCAGGGGTGGTGCCACTGCACTGAGGGACACAGAGGAAGAAGTGGGTGGAAAGGAAGAAGCAGCCCTTCTTCATGCTGCCCATTGATGTGGGTGAGTCTGCCTCGCTGCTGCCACTGCAAATGGGTTTGATGGATCACCCATGTGCTCAGAGGTCTCCCCTTCCCTCCAGCCTTCATTTGACCTCACCTGGAGTACTGTGTCCAATTCTAGGCACCGCGCTTTAGGAAAGATGCAGCCAAACTGGAGAGGAGGAGCGATGAGAATGATCAGAGGACTGGAAAACCAGGCCTATGAGGGAAGGTTGAAAGATCTTTGTATACTTTGGCTGGAGAAGAGAAGGCTGAAAGGAATGATGACAGCACTCGTCAGATACTCTTCACAATTGCTGCAATTATTTTTGTCCAGAATATGAATACACGAACCTAGATTTGGAATTATTTCTCCCAATCAAGGATGAGTCTGGGACAAAAGGATTGAGGACCTTATTTGGAAAAGATCATTCTGAGATGGTTCAGAAGACAGTTTTGGTTTCTTGTTGAAAGAACGGAATCCATTTTCCCAGAGGAGGAGTTGTAATACTGAAATGCCTTGAGCAATACATATTCCATGCACTTTGGGGGTCTCCCTTTTTGTTCTGACATCGTCAGTGCATAATCTTGTGACTGGCAAGTGATGGTATTGCACATCCAATCACTAGTCACGGTCCTACCATTATGCGGGGGGTGGGGGAATGCCCTGGATGGTGTGTTGCTCGAGCAGGAGGAGGGCGGCAATGAGGTGGCTCTCCTTGTCAAGAGGCAAGCGTTGTTTGGCCTGCCCTCCCTTCCTTGTCCCTGTATGGCTCCGAAATGGAGCCTGGTGTGGCCAGGAGTGTGACAGTGGGTGGTGAAGGGGCAGGAAGCTGGCCCAGGGGGTGCCGAGTGTTGACCCGGCCCTGGGGCGGAGTGTGGGATGGGTGTGCCACTGCCATTCGCTAATTTGACAGGTGAAATTTCTTATTGAGTGTATCTTTAAAAAAAACTAAGCAAGAAGAAAGGAGGAATGGAAAATTGGGATAACCGTACATACATAATCAATACATCAGAAACAACATTCACAAGATACTTCAAACTTGTTGCATTTTGGTAAACAATTTTAAAAAGCTTCCTACTTTAAATTGCTCCCTCATTTTGATTGCATTCATAATACAGACCACGTACAGAGCAGCCCTGCTTTTCAGTCCTGTGGGTATTCAGCAGAGTAAACATAAATTTATTTTTAATTCATTTGCATTCAGCCCTTAACACTGTATGCATGAACCCATAAAACTCCTACCAGGGGGATTACATGAAAGCAGCTGTGACAAGCTGTAAATGTCCTGCTGATCAAAGAACAAAAAGAACAAATAACAGGCTTGTGGTTTAAGAGTTTAATACAGAATAATATAAATGTACGTTCAATATAACTTTTGCAGCCACGTGGACTTAAAATAAGCCACAATGTTATGCAAATATTGGCCTTCCAAGACAGCTTGTGTACATATGAAGTATTCTACAGACACCATCTTTAATTGCTGTACCCATTTTGTTTCCCCATGGATGGAAAAGCAACTGGGAGAGCAACTCTAACCTGTGCTGGAACAGGCCAGCCCTATAGAACTACTCCGATGTGCCCCAGCAAAATCGATTGAGGCTGACCGGGTCGGGGATGGGGATTAGGAGCTGGTCTAAGTGCTGGCTCCTGGCTCCACCCTCTTCCTGGATAGGCCCACAGGCCCACCCTCCCCCACGACTTTCCACCTTCCCTCTGCCCTCCCCAAGCCCCTGTGCTGGCCTCCAGATAACAGTCTTACCTGCTTCTGGTCGCAGTGCAGGGAGGATGGCACATGTCCATGCGCCAGCCTCCCTCTCCAAAAGTGGTGCAAACGCACTTTGCCGCATGTTTGCAACACCTGTAGACTGGCACAAGGGACTTGTGCCAGCCTACAGGTAAGTTAGGATTGGCTATGCGTTGTATTTTGAATTGAAAAATAGCTGGAGGAGAATGGCACCTCCTGAACAGAACTGAGGTGGTTTTTTGAAGAGAAGGTACACTAATATGTTTGACCTTAAATGACCCAAATTTGAGATTTGCCCCCACCCCTTACCTTTCCTAAAGGGAAAACACCCCACCTTAGGACTTACACCCCACCTCTGCCATCTCTCCCACTTTCTTTTCCCCCAAGAAAATACAGGTTTGTCTTGAGAAAGAGAGAGGCAGGAACAGGCAGTTGAAGCCTCCTGCAGCACAAGAGCTCTCCCGTATCATGAACCACCAAGAAGTAGTTGTGAACACCAACCTCTCTTATAATGTGCATCTTTTGTTTTTGTCGTAGCAGATCATTTTTTTCAGGTTTGGAATGGTTGTGGGCAAGGAGGCAGGGGAGATATGGTGTGCAGGGATACTGCACAGACAGGGAACTGTGGGAGTGACAGGCAGGTGTGTGGGAGCAATCAGGCAGCAGATTGCTGGGGAAACCCCCGCCCCCACACACACACACAGCTCTTCCTTTTCCTTCCACTCTCTGGCTTGGAAAAGGAAAGGTGCAGGAAGGAAGAGGAAATGTGAAAGGGAGGAGAGTGCTAAGTGAGAACATTGGAGTGGGGGTGCCGAGGTTGGGACAATATCAGGTAAGGGGAACAGCATTTGGCATGCTGCTAGGCATCAGGATGTTCTGAGCTGGCCCTGGTGGCAAGGGTGCTGTACAGAAGCGCCAGTTCTTGGCCACTGGGAGCCCTCCATGAAGACCTCTTTGATTTCCAAACTTTCAATGGGTGCAGGCAGGGGCATAGCTAATGAAAGTGCAGCCCAGCGCAGAGAACAAAATGTTGCCCTGGAAGTGACATAACAACAGGAAGTGACATCGCAGTTGTATTTTGTGTTCTCTGGGTTTTGGGCCATAACTTTTGACAGAGTAAAGATATTACACTCTGGTTTGTTTCATTGCATTCTGCATTAAATTACCTTTCCAATGATATCTTGGCCACCTGTCAAGCTCAGCTTGTTGCCCCCCCCTAAAGCTTGTTGCCCGGTGCAATTGCATCCCCCTGTACTTCTTCAGCTACATCTCTGGGTGCAGCACCTATCAGTTTTGAGAAACAGAAACCATTCTTTTTCAAACAAAGTCAAAGCTGAGATTCTCAGAAAGCCATATCCTGTATCATGTTCTCGATTCTCAGTAGTGTGACAGGTACATGGACACAGAATATGCGCTATGTCATACAGGAAGATTCAGGTTGCCTGGTATTTCAAAGCATTCTTGTTGCTTTATTTATCATCTGCGTAGCTTCTCTTCCCATCAGACAGCACCTACATTGTACACACCCACACTGTATATACATGCAGCACAGATGTGATAAGATGTTGTCAACAAAAGACAGCTGGCAAGGTAAGAGAAACAGTAGCGTATTTTCCTGGGACCACTTTGTTCCTGTTTCAGGAGAAACATTCTGTCATAGTAGGATTCCTCCCATCAACTCGTCAACAATGCAAACACTGTGCTAAAGGTGCTCGTCATTCCACTTTTTCTTTCAGCGTTAAAGGAAAAAGAAGGATAAAGAAATAATCAAATAATCACCCGAACTGCAAAGAAACAGTTGGTCAGGAGAGCAGACATTGTGCGCATGCGCCAGGAGCCAAAATAGCATCGCGCGCTTCACTAGTCTGTCTCCCAAAGACCATGCAGGTTAGCTGTGGGTGCTTTGGAGCAAATTGGGAGTGGGTGTTGGATGCCGAGGGGGCTGGTGTTAACGTGGGGGCTCTGCCCCCATGGGGAAAAACCCATGTACGCCCAAAGCCCCGGAGCCCCCCTCAGATGGTACCCATGTCTACAGCATGTTCACTGACTATGTCAAGAAAGATTTGAAAAAAAATATCATGGAGAGTAAACAGATGAAGTGCATCTCAAACCATTTTAGAGAGAGAGAGAGAGAGAGAGAGAGAGAGAGAGAGAGAGAGAGAGAACCAGGTTGTTCTTAGGTGATGGCAGGTGATGTCCTCCATTTTGCGTAATCCTGTTTGGTATCTGCTGCTGTACTGACATACCAGTGAATTACAGCCCAATCCTAACAAGGCCTTATGCAGTGGTGTCATCTAAATTATTTAAGAACAGGTACTCACTTTTGATTGGCACATGTCGGGACCCGCCCACCGGAAGTGACGTCATAAGCCAGAAGTGATGTCGTGGCAGGAAGTGACATGAAAAAAGCCCTTTTTGAGGCCTCAGATGATTTTAAACTGACCCAACAGTTGCAACAGTATTCCACAGCACCCCCAGAACATGTTAAGGAGGACTGGCATCATGTTAAAACCCCAGAGCAACTCATTTTTCAGTGGCAAGGAAAGGAAAGACTCCGCTCGCTGCCTGCCTGCCTGCCTGGCTCTGAGAACATGCAGGCAACTCAAACATGCAGGAAATTCAAACGTTGCAGAAGGCAGAGTCGAGTGGGCGGGCGAATGGGCGGGGCCAGCTGTAATCCTAGAAACCGGTACTCGCGTACCCCCGTGTACCCCCTGCATGACATCACTGGCTTTATGCTGCTAGAATGCTAGTTGCAAAAAGTGACTGTTGCAAAATGCGACATGCCATACAGCATGGCCTCGCAACTGCTGCAAGCAGCCAGACCCACAAGGCAGTGCAGTGGCTTTCTTACTGGGGGGGGCAAAATGCTAAGTTTTTCAGGAGCCTGAGCTCCTGTGTAACGCAGCCCCTCCCCCTTGCCTCTAAAGCCATTCGCAGTGCAGAGAGCTGGCTCGGAGACTTTGCTCTCTGAGTCGCAAATGGCTCTGGAGGTGTTCCCCCCCCCATAGGAACTCCACTGCAGCAGTTTCCAGAGAAAGAGCCCTGGTGCAAGTAAGTCAGCACTGGGGGGGGACGGCCTCAGTGGGTGGATCGGGGCAAGGATGGGGCAGAGATCAGGGAGGGGAGAAGGGTGGGTTGAGGTTGAACCTCCAATATCCTATCCCCTTTCCCAGCTTCTGTCCATCTTCTCAGGTCCACCTGGATTACTTACACCAGCTAGCTAGCTGGCACGTGTTTGAGTATACCCAGTGGGGTAGCAAAGGCTTACCCTGGAGCAAGGGGGAAATGTTCCCTTTGTGGTTCCACACTCCACTGTAGGATGCAGCACACTCCCATTGGCATGGCTGTCCTGCCACCGTCCTGGTAGTTGCACACTCGGAATCTAAACACGGAGCTTTGCTGAAGGAGTAAGGACAGCTGCACCTGCAGGGCTGGCCCCTCCCATCCTTTACCGGGCAATGAGGGAAGGAGCAGCAGAAGCCTTTTAGCATGGAGCAGAGTGCGGGGAGAAAGGGGAAGAAGTCAGAGCAGCCCTTCCTCCAGCAGGGCTCTACGCTGAAATTCAGGCTGACCCACCCACATACAGAATTTTAACACAGAGCCCCATCAGAAGAGACAGAGCTGTTGTGTCTGCCACTTTCTTCCTGGATAATGATGGGGATGCTTACCAGGCTCATAGGAGGAGGAAAGTAGCATCTATGGCAGACCCCCAGCAGTGGCGTGAAGGAGAAGATTCCTTTATCTGCTGCTTGTAAACTAGGTAGGTGGTTCTGATCTCAATCCTGTGAGTGCTATTGATAGTTAAATGACAACACGGCTGGAGATCCAGCCATATGCATCTCCCAATGTCACATCTAGATGGCACAATTAAAATACATTGTCTTTGACCTAGAGCCCAATCCTAATCTGCTAGTTAAACTGGCACAATTAGTCCAGCAGAGTTTGGCTGGCACAAGGGCCACCGTAAAGTATGTTTGTGTTGGAAATAACAACATTGACCTGCATGTATCAGAAGGGGGCAGCATATTTGTCCACTGACTCGTAGTGACCCTCTAGCTGTCCCCTCTCCGTTATCATTTGTTCTATTTCCTCTTCCCCTTTTGTCCAGATCTCTCACCTTGCCTGCTGACTTTCCAAGTGAATGGATCTGCTTGGCTGAGCTCCTGCACTCAGCCATCATTCCACCATACTGTACTTACATGCAAGCAGAAGCAGGTAACTAGGGCTTCTGGTCCACTAAGTGGTAGGAATTCCCCTGGTCTTAACCAAATGCCGTATATATGAACCACCATGGAACTGTAAGTAAACATTTTTCTTTTTAAACCAGAAAATAGCCTCAGTCTCTTTTGTATGCGCCTGATTAATTGCAAGCAGCCGAGGTGGCAGAGGGGGATTTCCAGTAATGGCATCTAAATGATTTAGCAACAGGTACTCACTTTTGATTTGCACTTGTGTCGGGGCCCGCCCATCGGAAGTGAGGTCATAGCCGGAACCCAGGAACCACCCCTAGGAACCACCGCGCTTCCTCGGTAGGCTGCATGGTGGCCTGGGAGAAGGCCCGGGAGTCCCAGGCCTTCCCCGGGGCCCGCCGCGCGGGCTACCGATTCCGCCCCCAGGAACCACCGCGCCTCCTCGGGAGGGAGCCCCAGGCAGCCTACCTGCTCACGCTGCTGCCACCGTCGGTCTCCCTCGCTCCGCTGCATACCTGCCTGCCTGGCTCTGAGAACGTGCAGGCAACTCAAGCGTGCCGGCAATTCAAATGTTGCAGGGGGCGGAGCGGAGCACCGACGGAGTCAACGAGTGGGCGGGCGAATGGGCGGGGCCAGCCCTAATCCTAGGAACGGGTACACGCATACCCCCACGTACCTGCTACATGACATGTCTGGGGATTTCTCTTAGTAAATGCTCTGCTAAGACAACAGTTTGAACCACTCTGAGTCAGAGGCCAGCACACAGATGTGCGCCATCCTTCCTGACTCTGAGAGTTGTCCAAATGCGCTTTACGGTGGCCCTGGTGCTGGCCTAACTTTGCTGGCCTAACTATGCTACCGGCGTAACTCCAGGTTAGGATTGCACCCCTAGTGTTAGGAGACACACCTCCACTGTTTGCTGCCTCCTTCTCTCACCCCTACTGCAAACATCAGTGATCAAACAACCATCACATATGCACAAAGCAGCCTTGAATACGGACTGCTTTAAGGAACGCTGGATTGAGGCAAACAAGTTGTCATGCCTTTTCAGAAGCGATGAATCCTAACAGACAGGGCCCTGAGGGGCTGGCTTGTGAAGTGGCTGCTCTGCTACAGGGCAAATGGAAACAGGTTTGCTTGTAGCACAAGAACTGCTGGAGGCGGACTGGGCTGGGCTCAGCATTGCTGCTCTGGGATTATTGTGCAAGAAGTGATTCTTTGATTTTTTTTTCCCCCTTAGGCATGCAGATGGCTTGCTTTGGTGCTGGGCAGAACCCCAAAGGTATATCACAATAATATTGTTTTAAATAAATAAATAAATAAATAAATAAATAAATAAAGAATCCCTATTTGTATGTTTCAATGAAATGGATGAGGGCAGGTCTAGTCTTCCTGCACTGGAGATTGCATTTCTACCAATGTTGCTCTAATGCATCATTGGTAGAAAATGGTTATCCCAATGGAAAGAGTCCCTGCAGTGTTGGGGATGGGCTGGTATCCCAAGTGTTGTGGCTCTGAGCCAGTAGATGATTCTCCAATCCAAGAATCCAACAGCGGCATCCAACAGCAGACTAGTTTCTGGCTGAAGCACTTCCTTGCTCATGCAAAATGCAAATAATCAGTCTAGCTACACTTTACCATTCTTCTCAGTTTAAAAACAGTTTCCCTAAGGGATGACGTTTGCAATCCTATGAAAATGTTAAATCCAGTCTACTTTTCATGGCTGTGCCCCTCATTACAGGAACAGGAATACATAAAGATAGTGTGACTAGCATTATTTTTATTGCCAGCCCTAAAATACGCTTAGCAAACAAAAAGAGATTTTCATCCTACCATCTGCTCCACCTGGAACTTTGCTTCTGAAGCAGATGCAGTATGCTAGCTACTGAAGCCAGTTCACTGGCTTTTAAAAAAAATGGGCTGTGTTTGGCAACTATGAGTCACAGGCTGACCAAATACTGACCCAGTCCAGTCCTTATGTTTGTGCTGTGAATGTATTTGCCAAGCAAAAGCAGCTCAGCAATGACAAAAGTGCCCTTGAGACAAAGCTGTCTTCTTAGTTTTGAGATTCAGACTTTTTCCTGAGCGCAATCCTAACCTGGAGTTAGGCCAGCACAGTTAGGCCAGCAACGTTTGGCCAGCACAAGAGCCACTGTAAAGCATGTTTGGACCACTCTCAGAGTCAGGGAGGATGGCGCACATCTGTGTGCTGGCCTCTCTGACTCCAAGAGTGGTCCAAACGTACTTTACAGTGTCCCTTGTACCAGCCAAACTTTGCTGACCTAGCTGTGCCGGCCTAACTCCAGGTTAGGATTGCACTTTGTGTCATCTTCTCAGCCTGAAGATGAACCTGAGTCAATTGGATTTAGAATCTGTGGGAGTTGCAGATTGGATTTAGAGTCAATTGGATTTAGAATCTGTGGGAATTGCAGATTTAGAATTTTAGAGTTTAGAATCTTGGGGGTATCTAAACAATCGTGTATGGGTATGCAAACAACCATGAAGTCAAGGCCTATTGCTAAGGGTGTGTCATCCCCCAAATTTCTTGATTAAAATAGCAATTCGCAGTATTATGCATTTTTATTCTACATTCTCAATCCAAGTTCTCATTTTTATTAATTTTAAATGCTTTAAAAATGTACCAGGTAGATGATACAGGTGATAATAGTGTCAGCAGATGCAGCCACAGTATTATTTCTCATTGGAAAAATAGTCTATTTTAATTTCTGGAAAATATCTTAAACACTAAAATGCGGTGTTTTATGTTTTTATTCAGATATTTTAACCACCAAAAGGCGGTTGTTAAAGCCCAAAAAGCAGTTTTCAACAAACAAACAAACCCACCCCTATAGCAGAGTGCCAGGAGCTCTTACAAATGCAAATTTATTGCTGAGGTTCTTTTTCTGCAGAGGGCTACACTCAGACTGCTGTTCTCTTAGGGCGCAATCCTAACCTGGAGTTAGGCCAGTGCATTTAGGCCAGCAAAGTTTGGCCAGCACAAGGGACACATAAAGTATGTTTAGACCTCCTTTGGCATAATGTCAAGCCTAGACTGGACTGCTAATCTATAGCCAACCCAGGGCTAGCCAAAGAGCCAAGGAGTGGCTCAGTCTTCAAGCCAAAGAGTGGCTCAGTCACAAACACAACAGGACCATACACCACTGCAGCTCTCCCCGACTTCCACCTACTCCTCTACCCCTATTTCTACAGTGCCGGACAAGCACTGGAAAAAGGAAGCTGGGGGAAAACACTCTCTACTCCACTTCCTTTTTTGGAAGTGGTAGCAAATAAAGGCATAGGGTTCGTTGGCTCATAGTCAGCTCAACTTGAACCATGACTGTGCCCCCACAACTTCATCCCCCTACTTCGATTTTCTCCTCTTCCCTCAGTCATCAAGCAATGAGTGCACATGTGTAAACCTACCAACATTGGCACATTATGAGGAGGCAACTTCCAGCAACTTGCAGGGAGATACTAAAAGGTAAAGGTTTCCCCATGACCGAATGGTCTAGTCGTGACCGACTGTAGGGGGCGGTGCTCATCTCCGTTTCAAAGCCTGTAGAGCCGGCGTTTTTTTCCGAGGACAAGTTTCCATGGTCATGTGGCCGGCATGACTCTACGCCGTAGCGCACAGAACGTCGTTACCTTCCCACTGAAGTGGTCCCTATTTATCTACTTGCATTTAGGTGCTTTCAAACTGCTAGGTTGGCAGGAGCTGGGACAAGCAATGGGAGCTCACTCCGTCATGCAGTCTTGAACTCCCAACCTTGCGGTCGAAAGCCCAGCAACAGCAGATTAACTCGCTGCGCCACCACGTCCCTCAGGGAGATACTACACTGACCATAATACTGCACCCTTACCTATGTTTGATGGTGTAGTTTCACAGTGCACATTTAGGACACGATTGTATTCATACATGTCCACTATGATGGGAAAAAGAACCCCAATACCAACCCCTTTAAATTCAGACACAAGAGAGGAATTTGCAAATCCACCCTACATCAGGCCTTTCCTTATAATATCATTGGCATGTATTTCTCCTACCAAAGTTGCATCTACATAATTTTTCTGGGAGTTGTCTTCAGAAATTGTGCCAGCTCCATGGCATTATCAATTTCTGTTATTCACTGCCTCCTAAAATGTCAGATGCCTAACCTTTTCCGGCTGTTTTCTCTCAAAGGCAGCTCTTCCACAGCCCATTACACATGGCAGTGCCCTAAATGGGGTTGTAAAGCCTGCCCAGACCACACAAGTTAGGTTATGGCTGCTAATCACAAAAGTGGAAGCCTTGCTTAGCATGGCCTGCCACTTCCAGGGACGGTGATCTCATCCACTGGGTAACTTCCTCACAGCATGCGTTCACGTTTCACTCTCGCCGTAGTAACGTTTGTTCTTTAATCATTTCACGGGGTATACAACAAAGCAGATGAGCAAGTCCTCCTCACTTCTGCTGTTGCCACAGGATCCTAATATCCAAAGCCGCTCCAGGATGGTGGGCTGGGAGAAAACTCCAGGCCTAAGGGAGAAAGGGTGGAGCTGTTTGAGGGAGCAGCAGGAGACCTTCAGTCAGTGTAGGGTCATGGAGCAAGAATCAAACCAAAGGAGCAAGAATCATGAGCAGGAGAAGAGCACATGTGTGGTGCCTCCTCAGTCACTTCCTCCAAATCCCTGCTCAAAACCCACTTTCTCTGTGAAGGCTTGGGCACTACTTCTTAGTCCTGAAACCTGATGACAATGAAGTCTAGATACATGTACCTGAAATAATCACACATTGGTCCCTCATGTTCTCTGGCATGAATCCCTTTGTGCCAGTACAGAGTCATTTCTGAGAATCCCTTCTCGTTACACTTCATCACATGTAACACTTGTTAATAAAGATACCATGGTTGTAATGTGGGCACAGCTACACAGTCTCCTTTTAAAATCATTCTCATCTTTTGCATCTTTCATATATTTGTTTTTTCCCCCATTCTGTATACCAACTACAGCCAAATAGCCACATCACACAGCAGTGATCAACGAAGATGTAATTATGCAGTATTTGCTGATAGTGTAGAGGGTTCCCAAAGATATTTAGTTTTCCTGTGTGGTTGAAGCTAAGCTAATTCTGAGAAAAAAGAAATTGAAGCCGTTAAAGGAATAATAAAAAAGCTCACACTTGTCACTGCTCTATGTCTGTGCATTGGGAACCTCAGAAATAGCAGATCTGCCAAGACTTGCTTGTCACTGCTCTGTGTATTGAATCAGGATTTACAATAAAAACCAGCAGCTTAGAAGAACCAGAAGCAGTAGATGAATAAGGATGCAACCTTAAACATAAGTTGTGGTGGAAAGAGTTCTATATTGCAGAACACTTGAAAGCGACTATGCTAGTAACTTACTACTAATTATTTCCTAGAAGTGCATGTATCAGTTCTTGCAGTTCTGGCTGCTGGGGTCAAAGCCAGCACTGTCCCCACAATGGCACATCCCACTCACTCCCCAATGGGTGGAGATGGGCAAAAATGGTTTTCTTTGTCAGCAGATGCAGCCACGTGCATGTAGAGGTATTAAAGAATGGTTTTGGGTTTTTGCAGATTTCAGGGTTTGTTGTTTTTTTTTACAAAAATGAGAAGTGCAAAAAATGGTGCTATGTGTTTTTGTTTCGATATCACTGTAAAAAAAAAAAGCCATCTCTACCGATGGGCTATTTAATTGGTTGCTATTACTGCTACCAATCCTACCAAGGTTTCAGGACTTGGCCTAACCAGGTGGGTCTTCTGATGGGGTGGACCCTTGGCTAGTGCTCCTCCTGACCAACCCCTGACCTTTTGTTATAACAAGCAGGACGGAGTGTATCATGGATGTCTGTGCATTGGGAACCTCAGAAACAGCTGATCTGCCAAGACTTACAAAGGCGAATTCAGACTGGAAAGCTCAATGTCTCTAGAGCATACATCATACCAGCAAACATTTTCTGGATCTTCTTCCTATAATGCTTTCTGATCTGCTAATCCAGTATAAAACCTGGGGTGGATTTTCCTGCAGTTCTCCAGATATTCTGTGTCATCCTGGTTAGGATAAAGATACGGATCTACCCAACACAAGTATGCACATAGGACTAGTGGGAGAAAAGTGTGTCACACTGGCTGGTTTGAATCTTAAACCTGAGAGTTTATTTATTTTAAAACATTTATGCCTCACTTTTCTGTTCAGAATAGAAAACACCAAGTATAGTAAAATGACACTAATCATAGCAATCATTTTTTTAAAGCAGCAAAGAAAGGGGAAAACCAAAACATCAACATCAGTGTTGCTTTGATCAGGGGCAAAAATTGCTACAAATAAGTAGTTTTGTGATTGATGCTTGGAAGTCGAAGCAGATGTGGCCAAAGCCCTCTGCAATCCTTCTAAGGCAGAGACCAATTAGGTTTTCTTTTCATTTCCTTGAAGCTGTTTTACTGACCAGAGCTGTTCCTCAGGACACACTTTCAATATTAAAGAGTGTGCTGGGATGAAGGGCATTTCCTTGCATGGAAAAAATATAATTCAGACATTTATGAGCAGCATCTGCAGGAGGCCAATAATAAGTAAGACTTTTACTTGTAAAGAGATGTAGGTTGGGAAAATGTAAAAGGTCCTACAGGTTTCTTGAAAAATTGTACAGTATTCCTAATACTAATCTTGAACCTCAGAATTCCTACATTTTAGCAAATAGTGAATAACTCTGGAAAGTGCTACTGAAATTTTTGCTTAGATTCAGGGCGCAAACCTAACCTGGAGTTAGGCCAGCACAGTTAAGCCAGCAAAGTTTGGCCGGCACAAAGGCCACCGTAAAATATGTTTGGACCACTCTCAGAGTCAGAGAAGCCGGCACACAGACCAGTAGTGTCATTCACAAATGAGCTGCTGGAACGCGAGGCGGGGCTTATCACCTGATTGGCTGCTCGTTCGTGACACATCGTTGCCTGCCCGACCGCCGCGCGGGCACCCCTGGCTTCGGAGGGGGTGCCCGCTTGCCTGGGGGGGCGCGCTGGGTGCCGAGGCGAGCCGCGGAGGGGCGCGCCACCCGGAGGGAACCCCTGAGGCGGGCGGGCAGGCGGTGATGCGTCACGGGCTGCCTGTCAATCAAGCGGTAAGTCCCGCCTCGCATTCTGGCAGCTCGTTTGTGAATTACACTACTGACACAGACGTGCGTCATCCTCCCTGACTCAGAATGTGGATTGCACCTTCAGCTACATAACATCTCTACTCTAAACACCTGTTTAGAAAAAGGAAATCTATTTAGAGCCAATAAACTTTCTGAAGAACAAAGCATCTCCATTCTACACAGATTTTAAAGGGAATTTAAATGTTTTGAAAACTATTGTTTTCATTTAACAAGGCAGTTCAGGGGAAACTGCAGCCATTTTGTTCTTGGAGTACAGGGAATGTAAACAAATTGCTTCACCTCAAGATGGCACGGGTGTTTTGCTTTGTTGTAGGAATTTGCCATTTCCCCTTGATGATATGTATACCCCACCCTTGCTACAAATGAAAGAACTCTCTCTCTCAAAACACCAGAACCAGGGGACGTCCACTAAAACTGAGGGTTGGGAGAGTTAAAACAGATAAAAGGAAGTACTTTTTTACCCAGCGGGTAGTTAATCTGTGGAACTCTTTGCCACAGGAGATGGGGAAGGCATCTGGTCTAGATGCCTTTAAGAGGGGATTGGACGGATTTCTGGAGGAAAGGTCTATCGTGGGCTATAGGCCATGATGGATTGTGCAACCTCCTTACATTAGTAGTAGGCTACTTCAGAGTACCGGGTGCAAGGGAGTGGCAACAAGATGCAAGCATCTTGTGTCTCATGCCTCCCTGGGGCACCTGGTGGGCCTCTGTGAGATACAGGAAGCTGGACTAGATGGACCTTTGGCCTGATCCAGCAGGGCTCTTCTTATTATATGTTAACTCAACTGTCCAGTTGCAAGGTTGGATTTGCTGTATGTTGCACTAAGGAAAGACGAGACTTTGGCATCTTCATCTCTGACTTAGGCCTCAAACTGTAGTGGAAAGCTCACTACCTTGAGAAATGTAGAGTGGTTGCATTCCAGAGGAAAGATACTATTGGTCACGTTAAATAATCACAGATGGCATGCCTGTTTTATTGCTTTCAAAGTACATTCTGTTCCTGACTGTATCAGGGTCAGAAGTATTTTAGAATTTCTTCCAGATTATGCTGCCCTATCTGTAAATGGAAAGTAGTTTGATGACTAGATATAATGGTGCCTCTGCCTGTGTCCAACGGAGGAAAATGATTACAACTTAATCAAGTACTTATTCAGTTACTGAATCTTTATGAACTGCGTGGAGCAAACCATCTGTATATGCAGAACTGACTTTAAAAGAAGCTTTCATCAGCATAGCCATCTAAATCTGGGGTAACATCACATCTGGTCTGATCAATCTCCTGTTTCAAAAGCCCAGTTAATAACCAAGTTCTTTGTACAGGCACGCCCTGGTATCCACTGATTCAGTATCCATGGTTTCAGTTATCTATGGACACCACTGATACTAGGACTCCTATTAAAAAGATAGGGAAACCGTAAAAAATAATAATCTTCGTTGTAAAAATGATGCTAATACCTCCTCTGGCATTGCCAATCATCTTTTGACAGATGTCCTGTGCTTGCAACTATCCCACCAGCACTTGCCCACCAAAAGGGGTGGGAGTTTTCCCTTCTGTGAGCAGAAAATTTCCTGGTTCTGCTGCTCCAACTTCTAACAGGCATGATTTCCCCTGCCCCAATTGTATAGTTTCCTTTAACCAGGGAGCTGTTGGATATCCATGCAAGCTATGAATTACTGTGTTCTAGCACAATTCATTCAAAATGAATTCACAATTCAAAATGATTACATAAGAAGAGCCCTGCTGGATCAGGCCAAGGGCCCATCTAGTTCAGCTTCTTAAATCTCACAGTGGCTCATCAGATGCCTCAAGGAGCACACAAGACGACAAGATGCCTGCGTCCTATGGCCACTCCCTTGCACCTGGCATTCTGATGTACCCTACTACTAACGTAAGGAGGTTGCACAACCCATCATGGCCTATAGGACACTACCATGAATTGGGCTAAGAAAAATCCAACATGTCCAACACCCTCAAATTGCCTTGCCAATTAAGAACATAAGAAGAGCCCTGATGGATCAGACCAAAGGCCCATCTAGTCCAGCTTCCCGTATCTCACAGCGGCCCACCAGGTGCCCCTTGCATCCCGTTGCCACTCCATTGCACCCAGTACTCTGAAGTAGCCCACCACCAATGTAAGGAGGTTGCACAATCCATCATGGCCTATAGCCCACTTTTCTTCCAGAAATCTGTCCAATCCCCTCTTAAAGGCATCTAGGCCAGATGTCATCACCACCTCCTGTGGCAAAGAGTTCCACAGATTAACTACCCGCTGGCTAAAAAAGTATTTCCTTTTATCTGTTTTAACTCTCCCAACCCTCAGTTTTAGCGGACGTCCCCTGGTTCTGGTGTTTTGAGAGAGGGAAAAGAATATCCCTCTATCAACTCTATTCCTTCCATGCATAATTTTCTATGTCTCAATCGCCTTTTTCTAGGCTGAAGAGCCCCAAACACTGCAGTCTTTCTTCATAAGGGAGGTGCCCCAGCCCCGTAATCATTTTCGTCGCTCTCTTCTGCACCTTTTCCAGCTCCACTATGTCCTTTTTGAGGTGCGGCGACCAGAACTGTACGCAATATTCCAGGTGCGGCCTTACCATTGATTTGTACAATGGCATGATAATATTGGCTGTTTTATTCTCAACCCCTTTTTTAATTACCCCAAGCATGGAATTGGGTTGCACCAAGCACCTTGGGTTTAGAATTTAAACAAATAAATGCATTGAAGGAAAACCTATGCCCCAAGATGCTCACGTTAGTTTACTTGGGTCCCTTCTGGGAGAAAGGCGGAATAAAAATACTGGGTAAATAAATAAATAAATAAATAAATAAATGCAAACTATCTAACTGGACACCTGATGAAGACAGGGATGTGTAATGTTTTCAGTTGTTCAGATAGGAGACTTTGATTGAATGCAGTACTCCTGATAGATCAGGAGGTAGCTGTTAAGATATGTTATGACCCTTTCACCCTTCCTTTTTCATGCACTTAAGGCCAGACTGACAATCACAAATGTCTGTTTATAATCATTCTGTGCTCTGAAGGTTTGCAGGTCTTGGTTCAAGACTTGCTATGTTTTTACTATGTGTAATCATTGTGGCCAAAAGGTAGATTGGAAGTGATGCTTTGGTATTTTCATCAAAGCAAGAGCTTGGAAGAGGAATTTCAAGAGATAATATTTATTTTTCTAAGAATATATGCCATGTAAGAAATATTATATGGCAGTGGTTAAGAATAGTAAGATTTGACAATTGTTTAACAACCCAATCCTATGCGTGTCTACTAACACCGTAATAAGCATGTCTAGGATTAAAAGAGCTCCCAGTGATTTGGGAGACCACTGGCACTGTTTTTACTGTCCTAAGCCGCCTCGGTCTGGGATACCTTAAGGAATAGCCTTCTCTCTCACACACATATACAGCATTCCACACACAGACTAAGAAATTCAAGAGGAACATGTCCTTGTTTGTATTTAAGCCCTACACTGCATAGTCTAATACAGAATTCTGAATTCTACAGCAGTGGTTTCCAAATTGTGGGTTGGGACCCACCAATAGGTCAAGAGCCAATTTCAGGTGGGTCGCAAACAGTGGCGTCATTCACCTGGTATGCTGGGCGGGACTTACCTTTGAGCGGCAGTCCGCCTGTTGCATCATGCCGCTTTCCGCCACTTTCCCGCCCGCCCCGGCGGGCGAGAAAGCGGCGGAACGCAGCGTGACACAACGGGCGGACTGCCGCTCAAAGGTAAGTCCCACCCAGCGTACCGGGTGAATGACGCCACTGGTCGCAAAGGACCTAGAGCAGCCATATTGAAAATATGGGAAGGTGGGATGCTGAAATGTGGGAGGGCTGTGTGGTTGTTTTGCTGATCTCAATGCTGTAAATACAGTACGTTCCTTTTCTTTCTGTTTCACTTTGCTAGTGGCTGAGAAATAACCCAAATTATTGTTGCATTCTCAGGAAAGCAGCAGGCTCTGGCGTCACAATGACGGCATTTCTGGTCACTTCTGGTGGATCCCGGACCGGTGCTAAAATGTTTTGAGAACCACTATTCTACAGAACTGAGTCTTTCCAACAGTGGCACTTACATTATAGAATGCCTAGTGGAAAGCGACATCAGACTGGTTTAGTTGTATTTTGTTGGCATTTGAATAAAATGTTTTTCCACCACTTCTGTGACCTTTAAAGTTGATGGAGTTCAATATGTTGCTACTGTTTTTAAAATAATTTTTAAGCTTTGTATATTTAAGTGATTTTATGATCCACATCCAGCCTTTATACAGAAATATTGGCTATAGGTGTAAACCAAGTAGTTTTGAATAATGCTGAAAAATCACATACTTCTGGTAGGACGTGACTGCCATGCAAAAGCAATTGGATTGTTGGCCCAATCCTATCCCCCAGTAGCAGCAGCAGAACCCATGTTCTGCCAGCACGTGTGGTCACAAAAGTGTTCTAAAGCACTTTGTGACAGCACATAGACCAGAACATTACAGATTGCTTGGTAGATTGCTTGGTAGTGTCAGGAACTTTAATAATGAACTACAGTACAATTAGAGCCTTTTCACTGGTGCAGGCAACTACAGGGACACCTGCCAGACAAGGTAAGTCCAGTGAAAGGGCGGGGGGGGTATGGGTAGGGGGTGGAATGGGGCGAGGTGGGTGGAATGGGGCAAGGCGGATGGATTGGGCCCAGGAAAGATAGGATTGATGGTGCTAGTATACACCATATCCTCCCTCTCTGTCCTGGTCCACATACATGGACCAATCCATACTTGTGCCAGCAATATTGCTGGTGCAGATCCGAATTGACCCATTTTGGCTATTGGGGCTTACCTAGGGTCAAGGGGACAAATGTACCCGTATCCCAAGGAGGCCTCCAACAGTCAAAGTTCCCTCCACAGGATGCAACAGAGCCTGTACCGGTGCCACTGCATCACCACAAGGGGTTTAGTTAGGATTGGGCTGCTCGTCACCCATCCAGACTAGTTTAAGCTAGCAACTAAACAGGCGGTATTGGAAATAATTTAAAGTGCAAGAATGCTATTGATCTTTTAAAATCAGAACCATTTCTTCCATCAGGCCATTTAAAGCTTTGATTCATCAGATTAGTTCCAGTATGTCAAATACATCATCACAATAAAATTTATATACATAAGTGATAGTGTGAGGCAAAGTATTTTCTAGTCTGCAAAGGAAAAGCAAAACTGAGGCTGCTTTGAATACATGGCATTGAAAATACTTTCTTCCATTTTTGGCCAAAATACAGTGATGATGAATGAGTAAATGCAATGCAGGATCTTACATGCCACTCCGTGCTATGCCAAAACTTGTGAAAAATGAAACCTAGCAGAAAAATGAAACCCATTCGGGAGGGGGGGAACCCCAATCCTTTAAAGCAGAGTCTAATTTTTACAACTTTAGTTTAGTTAAAGTCCTTGACACTACCAGGCAATCTGTATTGTGTTGGTTTTGGTGCAGAATCTTTACAATCCATGCTAATGTAATATATATGATGAATGCTAGCATTGATCAAAAATGTTTTCTATTAGATTATCCCACAAACAACAGCAATGTTGAGAAACCAATTTCAAGATTTAATAGGCAGTTGAAGAAAGCAAAAAATAAACTTGCAATCATTAATGCGACAAAATCAAGCACCACAAGCAGAGTTCTCAAATTAAGATTTAATTTGACTTTTATGACATATCTAGTACATTAATGTTATTAAAGCCAAGTCTCCAGGGTGCCGGTAGAAGTAGTTTGGCTTTTAAATGGCGCTGAGTGTTTTCATAGAGAGTAATGACATTTTGAAGCTCTGGCTTGGAAGCAACATTTGGTTTGCTTTCACAATAGTTGCAAGAACTGGCAAGAGCTGCTAGATGAACAGCAAGGGAGCTGTTCAAATAAGAGTTCACATAAAAAAGCTTATTGAAAGAACTACAAGTGCTTGCTGGATGAAGGTGCCAAAGAGAGATTCCAAACAGTGGAATTGGTCACCTTGACATTTTTGATGGTCACAATACTGCTGACAGCGAGTGTTGGGTTCAAGCCGGATGTGTACGTATGTGGGGCGGGGGGTGTAGATTCAAATATGCATCCCCGCTGAACTCAAATTTTTTAAACATGAAGGTTGACATCTTTGTCCCAAGGCTTGAATATATTTGGCCAAGTAGCAAAAGGATGATGGTTTTAGGTCGCAGTCTTATGTGCAATTTCCTTGGAGGAAGCACCACTGAACACAATGGGACGTAGTCAGTAGTGTCATCCGGCAACGAGCTGCCGGTACGCTAGGCGGGACTTACTGCTTGATTGACAGGCTGTCTGTGACGCGTCGCTGCCTGCTCGCCCGCCGCGGGGGCTCCCTCCGGTTGGCACGCCCCTCCGCTGCTTGCGCAGTGGGCGGGCAGGTGGCAACGCGTCACGGACGGGCAGCCAATCAGGCAGTAAGTCCCGCCTAGCGTTCCGGCAGCTTGTTGCCGGATAACACCGCTGGACGTAGTTGTGTGTAAGCATATATAGGATTGCGTTGCTGGCTGGTTAGCAAACATTTGAGAAGTAACAGGGCAGGAATGGCTGGCAGGGATTAGATGGCTTATCAGCCTTTGTGAGATTAATTGTAAAAGGTTAAACCAATGCATTGGCAAACAAAATGTCTGCTAGGGCCTAAAGAGAGAGGCCTTCATTATGCATTTGTGAGAGAGATTCCTTTGTCGCAGCTGCTTCTTGGCATGGAGCTAACTTTTGGTTGTAAGTCAACATTTTTTCCAAGATTTGGAGCCCCACTGTAGTGCAAACGAAAATCAAATCCTGTCCACTGTGCAGACAGAGGCTACCCTCATGAAGTACAATTATGAGCACAAAAAGGAAACAAACTCCAGCCAGTATCTGGACCAGTCAAGCATTCCACAGAATGATCTGCCTAGAGACACCAAACTTGTCAGGATGTTAGGCGAGACAGAACTGACATTTCCTCACACGCTCCTCTCAGTATGGTGCCTTGTAGAGCTGTGCCTGATGATGGCACATGGAAAGCAAGTGAATATTTGTTCTTTCTAACTATTGGTGTTTTTATGCTTTCTGGTTTTGCTTTGACGTTTTAAATAGAAAGACCAAAGCTCCCCCACCCCCAACTGAGTTCTGAACCATGGTCTGAAAAAGTTGGCAATTCTGACTATATTCAGAATAAACTATTATTATTTTGGACAGTGAGGGAGGGAGAGAGGAGATAAAAGGGGACTTGGAATTTGCAGAGAAATTAAATGAATTCTTTGCATCCAACTTCACGGCAGAAGACCTCGGGCAGATACCACTGCCCAAATGGCCTCTCCTAACTAAGGATTTAAGTCAGATAATTGTAAATAAGCAAGATGTTTTAGACCAAATTGATAAATTAAATATAAATAAATAAATACAAATATTATTTATATTTGCCAGATGGCATCCACCCAAGAGTTATCAAGGAATTAAAGAATGAAGTTGCCGACCTCTTAACTAGAATATGTAATTTGTCCCTTCAAACGGCCACGGTGCCAGAGGATTGGAGGATAGCCAATGTCACACCAATCTTTTAAAACAGGAGAAGGGGGGACCCTGGAAACTACAGGCCGGTCAGCCTAACGTCTGTTCCAGGTAAGATGGTGGAAAGCTTCATCAAAGATAAAAACCTAAAACACATAGAGAAACAAGTATTGCTGAAAGAAAGTCAGCATGGCTTCTGTAAGGGTAAGTCTTGCCTCACAAACCTTTTAGAATTCTTTAGAAAGGTCAACAGGCACGTGGATGTGGGTGAACCTGTGGATATCATATATCCGGATTTTCAGAAGGTGTGTTTGGCACAGTTCCCCACCAAAGGCTGCTGAAGAAACTTCACAGTCAGGAAATAAGAGGGCAGGTCCTCTGATGGATTCAGAATTGGTTGAGGGCCAGGAAACAGAGTTGGGGTCAATGGGCAATTTTCACAATGGAGAGAGGTGAAAAGTGGAGTGCCCCAAGGATCTGTCTTGGGGCTGGTGCTTTTCAATTTGTTCGTAAATGACCTGGAGACTGGCATAAGTAGTGAGGTGGCCAAGTTTGCAGATGAGACAAAACTTTTCTGGGTGGTGAAAACCCAAAAGAGCTTGTGAAGAGCTCCAGAAGGACTTCTCCAAGTTGGGGGAATGGGCAGCAAAATGGCAGATGTGTTTCAACGTAGACAAGTGCAAAGTGATGCATTTTGGGGCAAAAAAATAAAAACTTCACTTATATGCTAGTGGGTTCTGAGCTGTCTGTGACAGCTCAGGAGAGAGATCTTGGGGTGCTGGTGGACAATTCAATGAAGCTATTGACCCAGTGTGCGGCAGTAATTAAAAAGGCCAATTCCATGCTTGGGGTAATTAAAAAAGGGGTTGAGAATAAAGCAGCCAAAATTATTATACCATTGTACAAATCAATGGTAAGACCACATCTAGAGTATTGAGTACAGTTCTGGTCACCACATCTCAAAAAGGACATAGTGGCCCTGGAAAAGGTGCAGAAGAGAGCAACAAAAATGATCACAGGGCTGGAAGGGCGACTTCAATACTATACAGTCACCCTTATGAAGAAAGAATGCGGTGTTTGGGGCTCTTCAGTCTGGAAAAAAGGCGCCTGAGGGGGGACATGATTGAGACATATAAAATTATGCACGAAAGAGATAGAGTCAGTCAGTCAGTCAGTCAACAGGTACTTATATACCGCTTTTCAACACGAAGTTCACAAAGCGGTTTACAGGCAAATAGTAATAATAAAGTTAAATGGTTCCCTGTCCCAAAAGGACTCACAATCTAAAAAAAAAAGGCAGCCCGCCAGCAACAGCCACCAAAAAGACTATGCAGGGGTGATGAGGGACAATTACTCTCCCCCTGCTAAATATAAGAGAAACACCACTGGAAAAAGTGCCTCTTGCCCAGTTAGCAGGGGTCGATAGAGGGATGTTCTTTTCCCTCTCTCACAATGCCAGAACCAGGGGGCATCCACTGAAATTGAGTGTTGGGAGAGTTAAAATAGATAAAACAAAATATTTTTTTACCTAGCGGGTAATTAAGCTATGGCACTCCTAGCCACTGGAGGTGGTGATGGCATCTGGCCTAGATGCCTTTAAAAGGGATTGGATGGATTTCTGGAGGAAAAGTCCATCATGGGCTATAGGCCATGATGGGTTGGGCAACCTCCTTACATTAATAGTAGGCTACTTCAGAATGCCATGTGCAAGGGAATGGCAACAGGATGCAAGCATCTTGTTGTCTACTGAACTCCCTTAGGCACCTGGTGGGCCACTATGAGATACAGGAAGCTGGACTAGATGGGCTTTTGGCCTGATCCAGTGGGGCTCTTCTTATGTTCTTATGATGACCAGAGCAGAGGTGTTTAGCGCAGTGTGCCTCATCTGATTCCTGACTGACACACACAGCCCTGTCACCTGCCAAGATGACATAAGGACAGACCTGGAAGCAAAAATGTGAATTCTGCCAAATGTATTTCCCTTTAATGTGGGCATTTTACCAGGGCTTGATGTGTCACTAAGAAGTCATGAGATTCAAGACTATTTATTATTTTATTTTATTTTATTTTAAAGATTTTTACCCCGCCTTTCTGCCTAAAAAGGCATTCAAGGCGGCATTACAAAAAACAATTAAAAACAGAATAAATACATCATAATTTTAAAACAGTGATTAAAAACAATATAAAAATACAATATACAAGTACAACTGTTATCCCCTGGATCGGGTGCAAAAAAATAAAAGAATATAAAGAATACAAGACCAGCCAGCCTGTCAGCAACTAAAAGCCTGTTTAAACAAGAAGGTCTTCAGTCCCCGCCGAAATACCGCCAACGAGGGAGCAGTTCTTAACTCTAAGGGGAGTGTATTCCAAAGTTGGGGTGCCACCTCCAAGAAGGCTCTCCTGCTGGCTGCCACCCCTCTCACCTCTCCTGGTGGCGGCACAGTCAAAAGGGCCCCCCCCAGATGACCTCAGAGTACGGGTAGGGTTATATGGAAGGAGGCGGTCCCTCAAATACCCTGGGCCCGAGCCGTAAAGGGTTTTAAAGGTCAACACCAGCACTTTGGCCCGGAACAGAACCGGCAGCCAGTGTAGTCGCCGAAGCAACGGCTCGACAGAGTCAAACCGCTGTGCCCCAGCATCCACCCGAGCAGCCGCATTCTGTACTAGTTGTAATTTCCGGACCGTCTTCAAAGGCAGCCCCACGTAGAGCACATTGCAATAGTCTAATCTAGATGTCACTAGGGCATGGGTCACTGTGGCCAGGTCCGCACAGCTCAGGTACGGTCGCAGCTATTTAGTTCAAATAACACATTCAACAATGTATTTGGAACTTTCCTTTCACCCATCTCCCCTGCCACAAAAGCCTGGCAACTATCAAGATAGTCACCTACCAAGGAATTCATTTTCAGATTCTAAGGCCAGAGTCAAGATGTCCAGATAGTGTCCCGATGTTTTGCCCTAACTGTGTAGAGCTTTTGTGTACAGAATTAGGGTGAAATGTCAAGCTAGTAGTATCTGTAGGTAACAACTTAGCCTTGGTACTTAGATTAAGATAGTATTCAAACTCCAGTTGAAGAACTATTGCAAATGTGCACACCAAGTTTTATTGCAATACCTCAATACTTAAGGCAGACACTGCATCACAGTCTAACACAGTGGTTCCCAAACTGTGGGTAGGGACCCACCAGTGGGTCGTGAGCCAATGTCAGGTGGGTCACAAAACACCTGGAGCAGCCATAGTGAAAATATGGGAAGATGGGATGCTAGATGCTAGAAAGGAGGAGGGCTGTGTGGTTGTTTTGCTTGTGTCAAGGTGGTAAAGAGGCTTTTTTTCTTTCTGATTTACTTTGCCACTGGAAAATGGCTGAGAAATAACCCAACTTATTGCTGCATTCTCAGGAAAGCGACAGCCTTCGGCATCACAATGACAGCCCTTCCAGCCATGACATCACTTCCAGGTTAATGACATCACTTCTGGTGGGTTCCAGACGGATTGCCATTTTAAAAAGTGTGTCCCGGTGCTAAAACATTTGAGAGCCACCGGTCTAACACATTTCCTAGAGGTTTTGAAGACAGGTTTGGAAAACCTCAAGTAGCTGCCACCACCCATCTAATCCACTTGAATGCTAAATTAAAATTATTTTACTAAAGAGGCAAAAATTCCCAAACCAATATTTAGGAGAACAACAAAAAGAAAAAAAATCAGTCAGCAAGCAAATGGTTAGATATCTCATTAGAGGGAGCTCTGGTATTCTTGATTATATAACTTCTCAAAGACACTCAGGGCAGTCTGCAGTACATGTTTCTTTCTTTTTTTGCCTACAACAACCTTGTGAGGTAGGGAAAGTTGAGAGTGAGGGTTACTGTGAGCCATGGCATCGAGAAATGCAGCAGGCAGCCTCAGCGGATGGGGCTTCCACATATTTTGCCCAGCAGTGATGTCATCAGGAGATGCTGAAGTCTAGCCAGAATGAACTGGGAACACAGCTGGCCTGAATTCTGTTGATTAGGATGGGGACAGTCAGGCAGGAGCTTCAAGGGCAAGAGAGACCCAGGGCTGGTGGGGGGAGAAGAGGGCGAGAGAAAAGGATGCAGACAAAAAGAGGAGCACAGTGGTGAGGAGGACAAGGACAAAGGTGGGATGAGCCTAGAGCAGGAGGGAAGGCTGGGGATTATCAGAAGGTGCGATGAAGGGGCAAAAGGCAGAGAGAGGCGGAGGAAGGTGGCAGCAGAGCAAGAGAAACAGGAGGGGCCAGAGGCAAGGAAGAGATGGAGGAATGTGAAAAAGCTGGGAGGACAGCAGAAGGGGCAGATTTGGGAATGGTAGCCCAGGGCAAGACAGGTGGGGCCCCTGCTGCAATATCAGATCTCACCGGGCTGCTAAACCCTGGGGCCAAAGGCTTGCCCACAGGCACTCTCAAGCATGCAACGCCAGGCTGGGATCAGTGTGAGGCTCTGTAGAACTCCCCAAGTGGACAGACCATAATGCTGCCACCCCACCCCCTGTGTAAAGAACCCTCATCTGTAGCAGCATCCTTTGCCAGTTCTGCCTTTCCTAGACCTCCCGTCTTCTGTGTCAGGTCATTCCCATCCTGCTTCAACATGGCGCTCCCACCATGGGACAGCTCCCAAGGTTTGTGGCTGGCTGGTGAATTGAAATTAGGCTTCCCCAGTGCTATCTGACACTCTAACCACAACTTCATACTGAGAGGTGATAGATTCCTAGACATCAACGTGAGCATGCAATTCATCCCTCCTCAAAAGCCAAGTAAAATCAACACATTTTAAAATCCTGTCAGAAACCTATGTAAAGAGGGGGCTGTCAGATCTTCTGGAAATCGGTTCCCCAGACATGGTGCCACAACAGAAAAGGCTCTGTACCTTGTGGCCATCCCCTTGGCTTCGGATGGCAAAAGTACTCTATGCAGGGTCATAGGGGACAAGCAGGGTTGTGTGAGAGAAGGCAGTCCTCCCTATCCCATGCCATGCAGGGCTTTCAAGCAGTCACCAACACCTTGAATTGGGCTCAGAATTGAATGAGCAGCCAGTGTACTCCCCAGCAGAGGTGGATCTACAGGGAGGGCAAATCTCTAAGTGTTGCAAGAAGCCTTACCCTGTCATGTAAATCCCTCCTCTCCCTTGCTGCTGTAGCCAGTAAGCAACGCCAAGATGTTGCTTTTCCCTGTGAGGATTGGCTAAAATGATGCAGGAGAGGAGTGATTTCCACTGCAAGGTAAGGCTTCTTGCAAAACTTACAGCTTTGCCCTCCCTTAGATCTGCTGCTGCCGCCCAGAGCAACAGCATGGCAGACTCAAACCAGTGACCATCCAGGTTGCTGCATAACTGCAGCTTTTAGACCGTCTTCAAGGGTAGCCCCATGTAGAGTGGGTTGCAATAATTTAAACAAGATGACACTAAAGCATGACCCTCCATAGACAATTCTGATTGATTCAGGCACAGTTGCAGCTTGTGCACCAGCTGAAGTTGGGCAAAGACCCCCCTCCCCGGCCACAGCCACCACCTGACAATTTAGGGACAGCTGCGGATCCTTAAGAACTCTCAGGCTGCATTGCCTGCTATTTCAGAGGGAGTGCTACCCGATCCAGAGCAAGTTGTGGGTCTAGTACCTGCATCACGGGCTTCTGGATTAGAAGGACCTCTGTGTTGTCTGGATTTAATTTCAGTTTATTAGCCCACATAGAGGGCCTGGCTAATCCACTTCCTTCTAGTGCCCAAAACGTCCAACAGCCCCCTTGAAAACTGTGGAAAAGAGAGTCAGAGCTGGGTGTCATTCGCATGTTGGTGACCCCCTACTCAAATCCCTAGGTGACCTCCCCCAGGGGTTCCATGCAGATGTTTTAAATATAGCATAAATAGAAGTGATGCCTGAGGCACCCCACAAGCCAAGGTGCTGAACAGGTGCCCCCTCCAGCCCCGCCATCTGGGTCCGATCTGCGAGGAAACAGTGGACCCATGAAACTGTGCCTCAATGCCCCAATTCAGCCAGCCGATCCAGAAGAACATCATGGCCATCATGTCAAAAGCCACTGAGAGGTCCAAAAGCCACGGAGGGGGTCCACTGTATTACAGATGCGATTTTCAAAATACCAAAATGACAGCACAAAACAGACACCAAATAAAAGCAGTAGTAACCACATAACATTATTAGCCAGGCCATATTGCAGTGGAGAAAGGGCTGCATTTACAATCTTCCAGAAAGTGGAAGCAGCCAGGCGAGTCTCAATGGAAGGAGGGGGTCACAGGGCACAATCCTAACCTGGAGTTAGGCTGGCACAGTTAGGCCTCAAAGTTTGGCCACCACAAGGGACACCGTAAAATATGTTTGGACCACTCTCAGAGTCAGAGTGGCCAGAACATAGATGTGCACCATCCTCCCTGACTCAGAGAGCGGTCCAAACACACTTTACGGTGGCCCTTGTGCCAGCCAAATTTTGCTGGCCTAACTGTGCCGGCCTCACTCCAGGTTAGGATTACGCTCACGGCCTGGGCACAGCAACAGAGAAGACCCTGTCCTGAGTCCTCCGCAGACTCACCACTGATGGTGACAGAACCTGGAGCAAGACCTCAGATGACCTCAGGTGGCAGTCAGTTTCAGGTGGTCAGGTGGTCATTCTTCATGTGAAGTCTGGGGTTTGTGCCATTAAGCTATTACTTCTCCCATCCTGCTCCATCTGTTAAGATATTTGTAAATAGATGTGCTAATGCCTTATAATTAGCATGTTTGCAGATATACTGTACTAGCAATTTGGGAATAAAGATCCCTGAATTTTGAGAAGTTGAGGAAATACTGCTTTGATGCAGCTTATTTGAAGAGATACTGCTGAGATTCTATAAGCTATCTTGGTCAATGGGGAAGGCATTTATGATTTCTTTTTCATGTTCTATTTCAGTCATACACCAGAACCAAGACAGCCCCAAAATATAAGTATGTATGCCTTAACTCTCAACCCCATAATTAAAGTTTTCCTTTTCAGACTAAAATGGGCTCTGATGATTAATCAACGAAAGCTTTGCTAAATTATTTTGCACATTAAACCTTTCAGTCTTAGTAAGGACCCTGGAGAGAGTTTCCAGCCTTTGCTCAAAGTCTACCCTAGAGAAGAGAATGCACTCAGAAAACACGTGTCGATAACAAGGGGCTTAAAAAACAATCTTACTTTAATTGGGCATCTGTTGGCAGCTGGAATAATGCAGAGAAGCTGGCCAAGGTATTAAGGACTGGTCCAACAGCAGAATTCAAGCAGATTTGCTTGTTTACACCCAGATTAGTTCTGCTTCTGTAATTTCCTTTCCTTCTCCAAAATGAGAAAATTGCACTGCTCTCTATCAACAAGATGATAATCAACTGTCAATCACTACCACTGGGTTGCTTCCTGGTGGAATGCTTAGATCCTAGAGTTGACAGCAGAAAGCATGAGCTGTTTGTCTTGCACTTGGGGCACCAAACTCAAGGGGGGTGACACTACTGAACCCCAAATTTTGAAAATCGCAAGTTTACATAATATTATCATCATGCTGTATATCATTGGATGCAGAATTTTGCCCGGAATTCAATGGAAAAAAACCGGAGTATAATATCTCGATTATAGGAAAAGTTATGGCCAAAAAACTAAAAACCAAAAATAGAACTTCCTTTGTAAAAATCATGGTTTTAAAAATAGCAGTTTTAAGGAATAACACCATCATGCTGTATACCGTTGGATGCAGAATTTCACCAGGGATTCAATTAAAAAAACAGAGTGTTATATCTTTATTGTAGCAAAAGTTATGGCCAAACAAAAAACCCAAAATACAAGTGTCTTATGCAGGGGTGGGCCTGTGGGCTTGCATGATGAGTCCACAAATTTTGTCAGACTTTTTTTGTGTGTGTCAAAAATTTATGGGCCCCAGGTGCAAAATGACATAGCTATGCCACTGGCTGGAATATCGCCGCAACTTCAGAACATGGGATTCAACCTGGAGGGAGTGGCCAGAGGCTTGAGCATGGCAGCCACTTTTTCGAGAGTGGCTGGAGCTTTCTTTCTTTCCTGAATCTCTGCAAGGGGTTCAGGCCCAATTCCAGTAGAAGAACTGGGTTGGGGGTAAGCATTAACATCTAGCCCCTGGAAAGTGGCCAACTTCGGGGGTGTATGATGTTCGCTTCTAACTGGAGAATAGGAAGAATCTCTGCCTGGGCAGACTGTGCGGACGGTCTCTGACTTGGAGAGTGACAACAACTAGAGAGAGAATGATAAGATGATAATTTCTGGAAAGTCTTCAAAGGCTCCTAATGAAGACAAACGTGTGGGAAGAAGTGGTGAGCAGGCGTAAATGAATTTTATGAGGATGACACCTTGGCGTGAATTGCACTGGAGAGCTGGCGGCGGGCCAATGAGGTCAGTGGAAATAAATCTGCTTAGCTTCTAATACAAGATATCCACTGAAGTGCATCGCTGTTTTTTCTTTTTTCTCTTCATTTTCTCTTTCAAATTCTTTGTTAACGAGGAGTGGGAGGCTGAAATATGGAGCACTCTGTTCTGTGCATTTAAAGAAAATTTGAATCTTGCACCGTCTAGCAGATTGAATATGGAGACGGTAACATGAGAAGAAGTGAAAGGTTTACAACCAGAGTTCAAGTTGGTTGAAGAAAGAAGTCGTTTCTGTATTACTTTTGAAAACGGACAGTCCTGTTTGCAAATTAAGAAGATTTATGGATGAGATGTGGGAAGATGGAATTTAGAGCATTTTGTTTTGTGCGTTTAAAGAAAGCTTCAATTTCTTGCTGCGTAGTTTAACATGGCGACGGTAATGAGGAAGGTGAAAGAATTACAACTAGAGCTGAAGAATGTTTGAAGAAACTTTGTGGGAAGGAATGAGGAGAGGAATGTGTAATAAGAAATGGAATTGGAATTGGACGGTTTAAGAAAGCAAGATGCTTTGTACTTGGAGATGGACAGTCCTGATAGCATTAAGAAGATTTAAGAGAAAGAGATTATAAAGAAGATATTTCCATGGTCAGCTGACAAATACAGTGGGAGTGTTTTTTGTCAGCAGGCCTCCCTCTGGTGGCAGTAGAGGGAAAAAGCTTTAACCAGATGTTTCTTTTTAATAATTTGTATTACTTTTGGTTTTTTATAATAAATGGGCTGGGAAACTTGATTAATGAAATTTTTGATCTTAAAACTGAATAGACGGCAATAATAGAAATGATGATCTAAATGTGATAAAGCTCATTCCTTCCTGTGGGATTTGTGATAGAGAGAAATAATTAGCATTGGGTCTTGATTTGTGAAGCGATTAACTGTAAGCTTGTAACTTTGCGTCGAGATTATATTACTAAGCGATTATTTTTTTTTTTTAAAGGTACGTGATAATTCAAGCTTGCATTAAGACATGATTTTAGAGAAATATGATATTAAGACCTAGTGGTGATTAGGAAGTGATGGTATGTTCTGTTATATTTCTAATTCCTGTGTCCGTTATTTTTACTTTTTATTTCCTTGCTTTTTTTTGAAATAGGCTGTTTTAATTTTAATAGTAAGAGTTTTGTAACAGAGATTAAGGTTGAAAGATGGAATATAAGCAATATGAATAGAGATGAGATGAAGAGAGTGCTGTTATTCAAGAGAATATAGAAGTTTTTTTTTTAAGAAAGAAAAAAAAATAGTTTAAGTGTTTCAGCGTCCTCCATGTTTACTTTATTTCAGTATTTTATATAGTAAGCTCTTCCCTTTTTAGTTTGTTATCTTATTTGCTTTTATTATAAATTAGAGATAGGCAATTATATATATATAACTAATTCTTTTTGTTTGATTTTGCCAATCAACTGTGAAATTATTGAAACAATTGAAGATTTGAAGACATATTGAAATTAGATATAGTTTTGTGAAATTATAATAATTTTGTCTTTCCAGATAGAATATATTATAATTGAAATTATTGATTGTGCATGTAGATCTCACTCTCGTACTGCCTCAAATTTCCTATTGTCTGATCCCTTGTATACCTTTCCTATGTAATTGATTATCCTTTACCTGTATCTTTATAGCTATAAAAATTAATTAAAAAATCATCTCCAAAAAAAAAGAACATGGGATTCAACCTAGGGAGGCAATAATACAACTTTGCTCAATATGACAGTGCTGTCCCATCTCTCCCCACGCAACACTCAAAGCATTCTACAAATGCTACATATAAGGTGTGATTCTATATGATTCTCCTTCTTCACTCCCTCCCCTGTCTGCAATCTGAATTGCCTGTCCAATCTTCCTCCGCTATGCACAGTTCCCATTGGCAAATGGGAAACTGGAGGAGGTTTGAAACTTCAGGAAGTAATTTGGCCTGGGAGAAGTTGAAGGAAAAGCATGAGCTCTAAATGAATCTCACCCTCTTGCCTCTCGGCCTTCCAAGAATGAAAAGAAAAAAAATCATGCCTGGTGCCACAGTAAAGGAAGTTGTGTTTGCAACACAGCGGTAACTGTGACAGGCACCGCCACAACGGGCCCTTTGGAGCTGCCCAAGGATGCCTTGTCCTGATGCGGATCCTGCTCCCTGTCAGTCCCGGTTTTGATATTCTTTGGTTCTCAAAACTTTACTTTTGCTAGAACAATTAGCCTCAATTTCCCCCCTGTTTTATTACAATTGTTGGTCCCAATCCTATCCAACTTTCCAGGGTCAGTGTAGCCACAATGCAGGTCTGAGGAGAGGGAACCAATCACACGGAGGGGGCCTCTGTGACTGTCCCCGCCCCCCACTGCAGGATGCAGTGCATGCCTCGTTGGCAAGTCAGCACCAGCGCTGGAAAGCTGGGTAGGATTGGGCCCTAATTCTCATCAAGAATTTAACAAAAACCCTTAAAACAGTAAAATTTCCCATACCATGTTTTTAAAGTCCCTTGAAAGAATCAGAAACTGAAAACAATGGAGCTCTTGTTTTCCTATGTTAAAAGTACACCTGACTCCATTACATTGTTCATCAAAGCACTTCTTTTTTTTCAATGGAAATGTTCCTTTGACTTTCCACTAGTAGAAACAATTGAGGCCCAAGTCCTAACCCACTTTCCAGCACTGACCTAGCCATGCCATTGGGGCATGATCTGCATTCTGCAGTGTAGTCATTGTCACAGAGGGCTCCTCAAGTATGTTTGTTCCCTTACCTTGGAGCTGCATTGTCCTTACCCTGGTGCTAGAAAATTGGTTAGGATTGTGCCCTGACAAACGAGAAACTCAACCACTAAAAGCAGCTAACGAGGGACAGTCACAAGCATACAGGGATGTTAACAACTGTTGTCGAGAAAGCAGAGATCTGCAACCTTGCACAATGTAATGCATGTCTAAAGCAAAAGTTAATTGCATTTGGATGCATAATAAATACAGACATTTTATTTAAAAAAGGAACTAGCTTAACAGTAATTTCATTCAACAATATTTTAAAACTAGTGGGCTCAGTTCAGAAAAGCCGGGATGAGGTTACATTTGTCCATGGGGCTTTTCTGCCTCTCCTCCCCATTGTAGCCCCCTCTACCCACCAAATCCATTCATGTGTGGAGGAGCCATCAGAATAGCATAGAATGGAGCATTGCGGGGGACGCTGTAGTGGAAATGGGAAAGTGGCAGAAATTGGAGGTTCTTGCACAATTGGAAAAGTCTTCTTGTGCAAGGCACCCTTGGATTGAATGCTGTGTTGTAGTGTTTCTCAAACTGTGGGTCGTGACCCCCTTGGTGGGTTGCGACCTGATGTCAGGTGGGTCACAGAAAGCTGGAAGTAGCCATCTTGGAAGCTGCAGACCTTACTCTTGCTATATATTCCTTTGTGAGTGTTAACAGTTTGAATTTTCAAGTGAGGTTTTAAAAAAAATTTTTTTTTATTTCAGTGTTTTAAAAAAATACTTTGACCTAATCTTGCTTTCATGGTTGTGCAATTGCTGTAGTCCAAGAATGCTAATTTGCATTCCAGGACTGTCATTTAACTACATCAAAATTACAGCACTTCCTGCTTGATGATGTCACTTCTGGCCATGACAATAGTTTTGGTGGTTTCCTGACATGAGTACCTTTCTAAAAAGTGGGTCCCTGTGCAAAACATTTGAGAACCACTACTATATTGGGGTCAACAGCTATATTTTCTGAATTGTTGCTGTGTTGTGTCCTTTATGCTAGCTCACATTTCTCATGACCATTAAATGAAGAATTGTTTTTATGATGATGTATTTCTGGGCTCATGCTTATTGTGCTTCCCTGCTATGCATTTTCAACAAATGTTTAGCTTGCAAAAGCATCAAAGAGCACCTGGTTATTTTGCAGTAGCAAACAGAAGCTATTCCTGTGGGACAAGTGACGTAGGCTTCTGTCCCAATCTGGTTAGAAGTATTGCACACGTGGGAACAGGACCAGCATTACCTGAATATCAGTGGTGTCATTCAAATTATTTAGGAACAGGAACTCACTTTTGATTGGCACTTGTTGGGAACCTGAAACCAGCCACGGAGCCCGTTAGGATCCGGGACGCCCATTCTGGTCCGTTCCCCCTGAATGACATCACTGCCTTTGCCCCCCTAGGAATCCGGAGTCGCTCCCTTTAACCCTCTGAGTGCCGGCCAACCAAGAAGAAAAGCTCTTTGCAGAGGAATTGGGAGGGGGGAGGAGGGAGTGAAGTGGGCGGAGTCAGCCCTAATTTTAACTAGTGGAACTGAGTTCCCCCGCGTCCCCCCTGCATGACATCACTGCTGAATCTCAGTGGAGAAGGACATGCACAGCTAGATGCTACACACCTTCATCCATCCATGGTTCCCCCTTCATCCAGCAACCATGACTGCACACACAGAGCCTCCCCCATTAAAAAATGAAAACCCTTGTGACACATTGTTTGTGAGGTGGAACAGGTGCTAAAAAATTAAAATACCTCCTTACCCACCAAACTGCTGACTAGAGGGCTTGAGCTTATTATAAAGGGACACTTGCACAGCTCTGATGGCTCCATATGCACTCCCTCAATGTTTTTTGCACAAGTTGTCTTGCAATTCCCCCGGTGAAGAGTGGTAAGTCCAAAACACAAGGGAAACCCGAGAGGTACCGTAGTCAAAACTGCTTCATGTTACAATTGAAATGCTCCAAACTAGAATATGAAACATGCAAAAAGAAGGGGGCGCATCAAGCATCCAGGTTGCACAGTGTTCCTTAAATGCCTGTGAGTGGTTTCAGTGCACAGCAGTTTACAAGTTGTGCTGCTGACTGTGCTGCAAAATATTTGGTTGTTAGTTGCCTTGAGTGGTCCCATTTGGACTAGAAAACACAAGATAAAAATATTCTAACAGTGATAATGGTTGGTGGTTTACCAAGAAGAGTCCAGGGCAGTTATGGCTATAATGTTAAGAGATTAACAAGCTAATCTCCTAACATTATAGCCATAACTGCCCTGGACTCTTCTTGGTAAACCACCAACAAATAAGTGGAATATATCTAATGACTGTTAAAAATCCTCTGCTCCAATGCAGAATTTCACATGCACTCTGTACGTTTTTACCCAGTGGGTAGTTAATCTGTGGAACTCTTTGCCACAGGCGGTGGTGATGGCATCTGGTCTAGATGCCTTTAAGAGGGGTTTGGATGGATTTCTGGAAGAAAAGTCCATGTGGGCTATAGGCCATGATGGATTGTGCAACCTCCTTACATTAGTAGTAGGTTACTTCAGAGTACCGGATGCAAGGGAGATGCAACAGGATGCAAGCATCTTGTTGTCTCCTGCCTCCTTGGGGCACCTGATGGGCCGCTGTGAGATTCAGGAAGCTGGACTAGATGGGCCTTTGGCCTGATCCAGCAGGGCTCTTCTTATGTTCAAACTCCAAATTCACTTTTTATACACATGTATCCCCTTGAAATGCATGGAAGAAGCCCAGGGGCATGGGGACTTGGACCTGCCCATAAGAAATTTTTGGATTAAGGTAACTGCCTTACAGCACTTACAGTCATGAATGTATAGCTGCATTGCGGCTGCATTTATGCTGGAAAGTTGGTTAGGATTGGACTGTTAATATCTTCTGCCCAGAAAAAGCATTGCAAATCTAAGGAAAAATGATGCCCATATAAATCCTATAAAAGAGCCAGAATAGTGGAGTGGTTTGGGAGTTGGATGTAGACCTGAAAGATCCAGGTTCTTTCCCTGCACAGCCATGAAGCCTCCTGGGTGACCTTGGGCCAGTGCCACTCTCTCTCAGCCTCACCTGCCTCACAGAGTTGTTGTGTAGACAAAAGCAGGGAAGGAACTATGTACAGGCATGCCCCAGTATCTGCTGGGGTTCTGTTCTAGACTTCCCGCACCCCAGGATACCTGAAACCGTGGAAACTGGGGACGTCTTTTTAAAGATAGGGGAATGTCAGTGGTTTTGCTGCAACAAGGTAAAAAAAAGAGATTTGTTTAATGTTCCCCTAGCTTTTTAATAGGCATCCCAGTATCCATGGTATCCATGCTGAGAACTGTGCTGAAACTTTTAAGAACCACTGGTGTGGACAATACTGAGCTCAATGGAGCAATGGTCTGATTTAATATAAAGAAGCGTCAGGTTTCAAAAACAACATATGAATTGATTTAGCAAACATTTATTCAACCTTTGAGTGCAAGATCTGAGAGACTCACAGTGAAGGAGCACAGAAGTAATCACAGGATGAGTTTGTTGCATAATCCAAAACCTTTCTCCTCTTAGAAAAAAACATTTACACTCTCAGTGTCTTTAAACCTCTAGTTGTTATCTTCAGAATAAAAACATACACATACCAACTACATGCAAGACTTATGCAAACTTTTCTACAGCTGTGTGCCCTTCTTTCAAATAATGAGCCAAATGAAAAGAAGAAATTCTAAACTTCAATTGAACTGTACATGATTTAAAGGGACATTATAAAAGTATTGTACAGCATTTGAGAAGTCGTCAGAAATTTACTGTACTTAAGAAATACTCTAAGACCTATACAAAGTACTGATGAGAAACAGAAATGAACAACAAATATATTAAATCACAACCTGCCATACAAAAAGCATGCATATTATAATGAATAGACAATATGCCTTTAAAGTGATGGCTAGGCAGTACTTCAAGTCCGCAGTTCAAATGCCTGCAGTTTCCTTTGCAGGGAGGATGTGTTTGATCAGGGCTTCTTAACTGGAGGTATTTGAAACAGTAAGATGAAGGGATAACTGAGACTGTGGATACTGAATCAGTGGATACTGGGGCACACCTGTATTCCATCTGAGCTCCTTGGAGGAGTTTGAGCAGAAGACTTACAGTGCAATCCCATGTGTTTCTATTCAAAAGTTAGTTCCATTAAGTTCAGTAGGACTTACTCTCAGGTGAGTATAAGATTGTAGATTTATTTATTTAAAAACATTTTGTTCCCTCCATTTTTGATCCTACAAAGCCAGCTCAATACAGCCTACAACTCAAATGGCATTCAGTATAAGCAACACTGTGTAAACATTAAGTATATTTTGCTTATGTCAGATCAACAAAAGGTGTAGGAACACCACTGCATTCTACTAATGTCAATTAAAAACAATACTGAAAGAAAGTTGAGCAAAGGTCCTTGTGAAACCAGAGAGAGGGAAGGGAACTAATAAACTAATAAACTCCCTGGACTAAATCTGGATGAACCATGCCCAAATCATCATCAGCAATAATACAAACAATAAAGGATAATGCCTAGCTTTCAAATAATCTGGGGTTAAGCTTGGCCAACTTTCTGGAGAGGTTTTGAAATACAATATACTGTATTTTTCATGTGTATTTTAAATTTGACCCAAACTCCAAGTCCCTGGGCATAGAACCACAAATGTGTCAAAATTAAGACAATCCAGCACTGCCCTCTGGTGGTTTTAAGGATCTAAGGACATTCCTGAAGACAGAATGATTTTAAATAAAAATATAGTTAGCCTCAGATATGCAGATGATACCACTCTAATGGCAGAAAGTGAGGAAGACCAAAAGAACCTTCTGATGAGGGAAAGAGGAAAGTGCAAACATTGGCTTGAAGCTCAACATTAAAAAAAAACTATGGTAACCACTCCCATCACTTCCTGGGGAAGAAATGGAAGGGGAAGGGGAAGAAATGGAAGCAGTGTCAGAGTTTATTTTCCTGGGCTCCAAGATCACCGCAGATGGTGACTGAAGCCATGAAATTAACAGACGTTTGCTTCATGGGAGGAAAGCTATGGCGAACCTAGACAACTTAATAAAAAGCTGAGACATCACCCTGCCAACAAAGGTTCACATAGTCAAAGCTATGGTTTTCCCAGTAGTCATGTATGGCTATGAGAGCTGGACCATAAGGAAGGCGGAGCGTCGAAGAATAGATGCTTTTGAATTATGGTGTTGGAGAAGACTCTTGAGAGTCCCCTGGACTGCAAGGAGATCCAATCGGCCAATCCTCCAGGAAGTCAAGCCTGATTGCTCCCTGGAAGGACAAATCCTGAAGCTGAAGCTCAAATACTTTGGCCACCTCATGAGAAGAGAGGACTCTTAGAAAAGACCCTCATGTTGGGAAAGATGGAAGGCAAAAGGAGAAGGCGGCGGCAGAGGATGAAATGGTTAGATAGTGTCACCGAAGCGATGAACATGAAATTGGGCGAACTCCGGAAGCTAGTGGAGGACAGGGAGGCCTGGCGTGCTGTGGTCCATGGGGTCGCAAAGAGTCGGACACGACTTAGTGACTGAACAACAACAACATAGCTGAAAAAGAAGGAAGCTTCGCCTGGACATTTATAGTGTGTGTACTGATCAGTAAGTAAAGATCTATATCAACCTTTTGTGCTTCGTGTGTCAAAAATTTGGAAAATGCCTAACTTGACTCTGCTGGCCTGTCACCTGCCTCACGAACAAAAGAGAAACCATTTTTGATGTATTCATATAATTTTTAAAAATACAGTCCAATCATGTGTAATGTGCCTAGAGAGGGAAAAGAGAGGCATTCCCAAACCCATTTTCTCTTTTCGTATCTGTTCTGCTCCTGTTCAGAAGCCCCAGGGAAGACAGGCCACTCACTGAGCTCCCATAAGTAGGTAGGTAGGTGGATACTCTCCCCCCATGGGTGCATGTGCAGGAGAAGGTAGGAGAGCATGAAAGTGAAGGAGAAACTGAAGAGGCAGTGATACTTGCAATCTGGACTTTAATAGTCTCCAGGGAAGACTCCTGGGCAGGCAAGCAATGCATTGGAAGTGGTGACCAATGGCTCTTTATTGTTGTCAGGTGTTGATGAATGCTGGTGTATCACCTTTGACACGCGGGTCATAGATTCACCATCACTAGTCTGTGCTACAAGATTAAACTAACTTTCAGTACTTGATTTGAGAATTCAGCTCATTGAAATCAAAAGGAGCATAAGAGTTGTTCAGTCTTGGTTTCCCAGTTTACCAGAGGCACTGTGGAGAACATGAGCTAATTCATACTTGCGTATGCAAGTATACCCGCCCCTATATATACTCAGCAACTTGGTCCTGTGTGTGTGGATTCCCTAGTGTGTAGTTAGGGGATATGAAAGCATTTCTCGTTTGACCTATGTGGCCATTGCAGGTTGATTGTGAATCATGACTTCATGTTGCAATCAGAGTTTTATCGCACTTCTAGCACAATCCTTTGCTTGTCTACTCAGATGCAAGTCCAATCGAGTTTAACAGGGCTCACTCCAATTGCAGCCTTAAAACATTTTAGAGGGTGATTAACCTTGACACAATCTAACTCCAGTTATTAGAGCAGTGATTTTCAACTTTTTTCACCTTACGGCACACTGGCAAGGGACAAAAATGGTCAAGGAACACCACCAGCTTTTTGACAATTGACAAGGCCCACTGTGCTGCCAGTGGGTGGCTGGGGGCTCACATCCCCCAAAGGCCCTACTAATAAATGACCCTCTCCCAAATTCACGTGACACACCTGATGACCATTCGTGGCACACCAATGTACCACAGCACAGTAGTATTGGCTACTATGATGGGCAGAAGATGTAGCCGAGAGGGTTAATGCCTCCGTTTGCCTGAAGATAACAGCTGAAGATCGTGAGCTCGAGACTACCAGAAGTCTCTGTGAGTGGCAGACCTTGTAAAAACTGCGGCTGATTAAAAGCTGAGTTCCAGCTGCCTCGTGGGAGGAAGAGTGTGCTGAAGTCAGCTGCGTCTCTGGTGGGAGCAGGGAAGCCTCTTATCAGCCAGCAGAAGACAGATGGGTGGCTAAGAAAGAAGGCTAAATCCAGAAAGAAAGATCTGTATGAGTGTTGTTCTTGAAAGATAGAACATTTCTGTAAATTGTAAAAACCTTCGGGTTTGTGAATAAAAGTCTGCCTATGTAAACCGCCTTGAGTTACAGTCATTAGAGAAATCTAGTGATCTTAAGAAAGGCGGTATATAAATATAATAAATATTAATATTATTATATTATTACTACTACTAGTAGCTACTATTAGTAGTGAATGGCTGTATTAGAGGGTTACGTTAGCAGCAAAAGCAAATACATCAACCACATGGAATCTACTATGCCACTGAACACTTCAAAAACAGATATCCAAATAATTCACCTGCTTTTCACAGAATGTTCCTTACCCCTTTAATGAGTATTTGATGAAGGAGTCCTGAAACATAGGATGTTTCACCAGAGTGGTAACGTGTACAGACAATCTCCCTTTACCAAGGCAAGAGTGCTAAATACAGAACGGCAATGCAGAGTTGTGCTGGAAGTCCTGACAGAGCCATTACTTCTACCTAGTGAACATAGATGGGTGTTGGAGGTGATGAGGCTTGAAGAGCCATATTTTCCTTCCCACTCATTTTACTTGTCACAAAACGTGCATGTGACAAATTTCAGTGTGCCTAGGGGGATAAAAGTTTCCCCTTTAATGCTGGAATAATCAACTGCATAAAGTGCAAGTGGGCACTTTTCTTTTACTTGTGAAGTTATAGATCATTTTAACTTACATATATAGAACACGCAAACATGATGTATTAAGTTATCCCTACAGCTTAGTAATGAATCAGAAACTCTCTTTCACAGACTATTTACGCTTCTACGAAGAGATTCATCACACAGGACAGGCTTCTGGCCTCTTCAATTGATCACCTGCACAGGCAAACAAAGTGAAGCTTTGAGCATGTGCAGAACTGACCTCAGAACCTTCTAGAGCTTTCTTTTCTACCTCATCTTAAGAGAGGGAAAATCTATGCATACCATGTGCCTCAAGGACAGGAAAAACACTCAACCCCTCAGATCTTTGAGGACAGCTGCCTAAATTCAAATTGTAGTATTTGAAGAGAGATTTAAGTTGGCGCAGGACCTGTAGAGGAGGGTGACCACTTGAAGAACTGAGATATGAATATTATTAAGAATAGTGTCATACTGCGTTTCAACAGTAGATATACAAATAAGAATCATAGTTGTAAAGGCTTCATGTGTAAACAAGACATGCCAATTAGATTACTGTGGTCATAGCTGCCACGTGTTTGGCATCTAAAGCTGTTTGGATTCTGCATTACAAGGGTCAAATGCTATCCAACTTTCCAGCATGGGTGCAGCTCTGCCAACTCCTGCACGTGCTGCATCCTGCAGCTGTGGGGGGCAGTCACAGAGGCCTCCTCCAGCTAAGGCAATGTTTATTCCCTTTCCCCAGGACTGCACTGCAACTGCTTTGGCACTGGAAAGTTGGATAGGATTGGGTCCTAAGTCAATTGTCCAGGTAAGATAATTCACTATCTTGGTGTCAAAGGAACACTGTGAGCACAGTCACACACTTGATGAATCCCTTTGGTGCTGTGGCAGTGTCAAAGGGAAGCACTCGATATGGAATGTGCTTGGTGCTTGTCACAAAGCAGAGACTTCTAACATTGTGGACTTATCACAATGCAGTAACAGACATTCTTTAAGACTACAGCTGTGAACCAGACACTTTTATAGAGAGGAAGCAGGATATCCAGTATTATTATATGAAACGCCTCGGTTTTGAGGAAAGTGTTGACATCTAGGTCCGGAATGCCATGCAGACCACCATCTTGCTCCAGTAAAAGCCTCAATGACATTGACCAAGAGGCATAGCTCACTGGCCCCTTTCTCAAGGCAGGCAGAGGTTGGGATGGCTGAGCAACAATGTACTTGATGGTGGAAATTCTATGGCACAGCCGATGCTGACGCTAGCTATAGCAATCCCTTGCATTAGCTTAAGCCAAGTGCTTACGGTGCAAGCCTCAAATGAAAGAGTTAGGGTCACCTATACGACTGCAGTGTCAGAGGAAGACACACGTATTAAGATCTGCAAGAACTTTCCCCCCAAGGAATGAAAGGCAAAAGAAAGTATTCCTCACAATGCTGCTTCAGTGATGGTTGAAAAGGAGCTGATGCAGCAGGGATCCTTCCTGCTTCAAAGCACGCACTGCTCATGTGGTTTCTTCCATTGTCAAGCAGCAACAGAATGCTTGACAAAGCTCCGGTAGTTTCTGCCATTAGCTTTGCACATGTGCAGAACTCCACTACATGGACTACACAGAAACTACAATGAACCAACGTGCTGTGTGGGCAGACTAGGTGGGTACCGCTATAAACTAAGATGGCATTCTGAAATTTGAAATCCATTTTGTACTGAACTGATGCATGTTTGGATATTTTAGCAGTGCATACTTGCATTCTAGTTTGCATTGTCAAGTGTGTTTTATGTGAATACGAACTGTACTTGCATGATGCAAGTGTTCCAATAATAGGGGACTTAGAAAGATGTGTCTGGAATTTGTGTCTGGAGCACCTTTTTACTTGCGCCCCTGAAATCAATCCAATGAAAAGTGAGATAACTTTATTTCCTGAACAGAACAATGCAGAAGGGGATTAAGTTTACCATTGGTGGTAATTAAGCTTGTGATTCCTTCGAGGTGTAGCACATTAGACAGTTTCCCTGTAACATAATAAAGCCTACTTAAGAGCAATTATAAAATGCTCTCAACGCTAAAGGGGCCTGTGCAAATCTAAATTTTCTCCAAAGAAACTAAAGGAGCATTGTGCTAAAGGAGTAACCAATGTTACTGTGCATTCGTGATCTACTGGGCCAAAATAGGAACCTAATGGATGTAAATGGTGACCAGGTGATCTTTATTTATAACAAAAAAGAGCTAAAGAAAGCACCTGGATGGTGAAGTACAAAGTACAGTGCACAAGAATTTAAAATGTTCACAATAAGCATTTTTATTGGAGACGACAAACAGTAGTTTTTCTCGTTTAAGTTGAATGCTTTTTTCCTTTTTCTTGTCTGCTTCTTTAACACATATGTATTTGCCCTCCGTAGGGGGGAAATTCTGCATAGATCAGCAGGCAGACACCTTTCTGGCAATATGATTTTATCAGGAAATCAGAACTTGGAAAACAATACATCAAAATCCATTTTGGATGGATGGTGCTGCTAGAATTCAACATGACGTGTAGAAGGGGAGCTCAGTTGCAGAGCACATGGTTTGCATGCAGTAGGTGTCAGGTTCAATCTCTGGCATCTTCAGGGAGGGCTAGGAAAAGACCCTTGTCTGAAATCCTGAAGTGCTGCTGCCAGTGAGTGTGTAGACAATACTGAGCTCAATGGAGCAATGATCTGATTTAATATAAAGAAGCATCATAGGTTCCAAAAACAAAATTTGAATTGATTTAACAAACATTTATACAACATTTGAGTCCAAGACCTGAGAGACTCACAGTGAAGGCACACAGAAGTCATCACAGGATGAGTTTGTTGCATAATCCAAAACCTTTCTCATCTTAGAAAAAAACATTTTATACTCATGATGTCTTCAAACCTCTAGTGGTTATCTTCAAAATAAAAATAAAAATATACACATACCAACTACATGCAAGACTTATGCAAACTTTCTACAGCTGTGTGCCCTCCTTTCAAATAATGAGCCAAACGAAAAAATGAAATTCTAAACTTCAATTGAACTGTACATGATTTAAAGGGACATTTAAAAAATACTGTACAGTATTTGAGAAGTGGTCAAAAAAATTACTGAACTTAAGAAAGACTCATAGACTGAACTTAAGAAAGACTCATAGACCTATACAGAGTACTAAAGAGAAACAAATGAACAACAAATATAACTTAAATCACAACTTGCTATACAACAAGCATGTAAATTATAATGAGTAGACAATATGCCTTTAAACTTATGGCTAGGCAATACTTCAAGTCTGCAGAAATGCCTGCAGTATCCTTTGCAGGGAGGATGTGTTTGATCAGGGATTCTTAACTGGAGGTATTTGAAATAGTAAAATGAAGAGATTAATGAAATGTAAAAATGGCCAGGGTTGGGTAAAGTCAGGTAGGTTCCCATATATG
This sequence comes from Lerista edwardsae, assembly GCA_029204185.1. NCBI lineage: Eukaryota > Metazoa > Chordata > Lepidosauria > Squamata > Scincidae > Lerista > Lerista edwardsae. Next base: position 11,339,194 of record JAJKFI010000018.1, on the reverse strand, counting down.
AATCAGGCGGAGCCAAAGCAGAGCTTGGAAAGAAGGAAAGCAGAGAAGAAAGAAATATGGGGTGGGAGAACACTGTCAAAGGAAATATGTGAGAGGAGTGGACTAGAATTTGAAACAAGCTGGAAAAAATTGCTTTGTGTCTATACCAGAATAGGAAACAAGTCTATTTAGAGTTAGCTGGAATACACTGATCTCTGCTTTCTTACTTGTTATGCCCTTATTATTCTCCCCACTAAAAACTAATTTAAAATGATTTTATCTAGTATATATTTCTTTAGTGAAGCCTTTTCCAAAATTTCTCGTCAAACTTCATTCTTCCTGCTTGCTTTCTGAATTTTAGGGCTCTTTCCCCCCACTTCCAATAACCAACTTGGTTTACCCAGTATTGGCAAAGTGGCTATACTATAAAGAAAAAGATTCTTAAGTTGGAAAGAGAGAGATGCTTTAGTGGAGACAGCCAGTTAAGCCAAAAACTTCCACTTGGTGGCAGCAGAACAGTCCACAGGAAAGGAGCAGTTTTTTGCTCACCTTTCTTCCCACTCAGAGTGCAAATTGCTGCTTAAGCAGGAAAGTGGGCAATTTTAGTTCTGTGGAATATGCAAATCTACCAAAATGCAATTATGAACTATTATTTTAAGGAGTCAATAACAGAAAACCATCAGCTTTACATATTAAAATGACTCGACATTTTAAAATGCCTTCAAGAATTCATTTAAAATGAATACGGTGATATTATAACCAATCAAAAACCAGCTGTAAATTAAATTGCTTGCACAAGGAACATCAACTGCATCTTTGTCAATAAATAATTATTACAATTAAATTAACTGCTGTACATTTACTGATACTGAATGAGAAGCCAGATTCATAAGGCTTTAGCTTAGACCATATAATGATAAGGAAATTCAAATAATGATCATTGGCAAAGGCAAAGAAACACACACACAAAACTAAGTTTCCAAAACCAAGGTTCTCCAACAGCATTTTCAGTGGTACTACATGATACGTACAGTGACTATGCTATTTTTAAAATTCCGTTTCTCCTCCACCACCACCTTCTTCCCCACCATCTCAATCAAAAGCACATTAAAAGTAATTTTGGAAATTGTGATCGAGTTAATAGTTAGCCATTCTCAATTGCTTATTACACTCTTATCACAGTGAAAAACAGACAAAACTTTAGTGTACCTCTACCCGTATATGATAAACTTTCACAAGAAAGATCTTAAATACTTTTAATGAAGTTATTGTCTACAGAGTCTGTGGGATCAAAATAAATTGCATTGAAAAATTGTGACCTCATATATGCCTACTTCCGAACAGCATTGAGAACCCAATCCTAAGGCTCTCACTGTGGGCGGTACGCTTGGACCGCCTGGGCAACTGTTGCACATGGTGCCATAAAACACCCCCAACACTGGCGGTAGTACCATGGCAATGCTGACTGCACGCACCCTGGAGGGAGCACTGGTCGCTGGCGAGTTCGCCACTCACCGGCAATGCGGCCTTCCAGGGCAGGGTGGGAGATTGTTCTGGGACGGGGGAGGGGTGGAGTGGGAGCAGGCCCGGTGGAAACTCTCGCCGCTGGTTCCCGACATCTGAGTAAGGCTGTGCTGCCTTACTTGAAGGCCCGCGCTTCTGTGCTGGCTAAAGAACCGCCGAATAGATCCGTCACCTACCCTGCCCCTTTCCCCTGCGGAGGCTCCCATGGCTGCCACAGGCTGCAGCAGGAGCCACCTGGCTACCACTGCACTCCTGGGCGGTCAGCCAATTTAGGACTGGGTTAAACACAAAGTCAGTGTTCTACTTCCAATACTGGCACTGCAGCAAGTCCTCTTAAATTCACCCACCCACCCTGGGAAATCGGCTCCTGGGGAATAGAAGAGCCGTTCAGGAGGAAGTGCAATCTTTGATTACACCTACAGGTGGTGCCTTGGTATCCACAGGGGTTCTGTTCCTGGAGCCTCTGTGGATGCCAAAACCTGCAGATAATAAAGTCAGGCAGTTCAGACCCTCCGAAAGTAAGTGGTATGCTCTGGTCACATCCAGAGGGTGTCCTGAGGGCTGGGGTGGCCTCATGCAGCCTTCCTGGCCCTCAGAATGCCTTCTGTAGGCTAAAGAAGATCACTCTAGAGGTGTTCGGAGAGTTCAGGCTGGGCCTGGTCAGGGCTCAACATGGGTCAGGGACCTGCACTGACAGATCTACAGATGAAAAATCTATGGATGATCAGGCACCACCTGCATTTACTCGGCTACGTCCTGCATTTGTTGAAATTAAAACAACAGCTCTCTCTATAATAAGAATTGGTATCTCCTTAAACTACACAGATTCCAGTGCTGAAGTAATTGACCAAATGCAGTTTTAAAAAGAACCCTAAAGCCACATTCACAAGAGTGGTTTTTCCTCCATGCCAACTGCAAAACTCCATTTACTAAATGGGACCTTCAAACAATGAATGGGAAAAATGTGCAAGGCAATATCAACATAAAAAAAAAGTATTTTGACATTTTTGCAGAGGGGAAAGGTATATTTAAAACTGTGAAAATTGATTTCCACGTGAGTATATTCATTCAGAATATTGTTGAACACCAAAGATGGAGCAGCAGAGCAAGGCTCCCCTCCTAGTATATTTTTTTAGCATTTAATATTTTATCTATCTAGTGGTATCCCTAGTGATCACACAATTTACTATTGATCACACAATTTAAGAAAAAAATCAGCATGAAGTTGTTATACAGACACACGAACATATCTTCACTTTTTTTCTTTAAAGGGGGGGCATTAAAAATGGACCCAAGGCACTTAAGACAAGAATTCACTTTCTAGTTCATATATTGAGGGCCGACATGCCTTGCTCTTTATCCTGCACAAAGGCACTGTGCAGTCTCTGTTCTGACCTTCCACATCAATATCAAGTAATGAGGGCATATGGGATTTAGTTCTCTCCTCGGTGTCTGTCAATGAATGAGCCTTTGAACTTCTGTCACCCTCTAAATGATCCATCTCAAAAGGGCTCGACTTCATACTTTGTGGAATAGCTTGCCAAGGATCTAGCCTGCTTCTTAAAGAAGAAGGTCGAGGTCTGGGTATAATATTGACAGTTCCTTGTTTTTCAGCAGACATATCACTGTTTCTGTGTTGGAAAGATGGAGTGTGCAGTATCTCATGGGCTCCACTAGCAGTTCCGTTAGCTAGATGAAAAACAAAAATAAAAAGTTATAACTATTCACCTTGAGATGAAATAAACATGACACATAAAAAAACAATGACATTTCTCTTGGTACCTGGCTAGCTTCTTAGTGAGCCCTGAAGTAAGAGAGCAGTACAATGGCATATGGCAGTGGTTCCCAAACTGTGGGTCAGGACCCACCAGTGGGTTGTGAGCCAATTTCAGGTGGGTTGCAAATCAGCTAGAGCAGCCAAAATATGGGAAGATGAGACTCTGGAAAGGGGAAGGCTGTGTGGTGGTTTTGCTTGTGTCAAGTTGTGAATAGGCTTTTTTTCTTTCTGATTCACTTTGCTATTGGAAAGTGGCTGAAAAACAACCCAACTTATTGCTGCATTCTGAGGAAAGCAGCAGGCTCTGGCATCACAATGACGGCACTTCCGGCCATGACATCACTTCCGGTGGGTCCCAGACAGATTGTCATTCTAAAAAGTGGGTCCCGGTACTAAAAAGTTTTTGAACCACTGGCATATGGCATACAATTTATAATTTTTACTCACTTGTGATGTAACAGGAATTTCCATCTGACATCGTCCGTCTGTGACCCACAGCTTTCACCTTGGAGGAAGAGAGATTTGCCAAATTCAGAGATCCTTGCTTCAAAGGAAGAGAGGGAGATGGCAAATTAGGATTCAGAGCAGGATTAATTTTGGCTGTGTGTTCTTTTTTGCTAACAAGAGTTTCGGACTTTCCTCCTCCTTTAGCAGGAGCATTCTGCTTATTGGGCAGTGTGCTTCCAGGAGCATCTTCACGGTCATACTGTAGAAGGCATTTAGTGGAAGCAGAAGACATCGATAGGAGATTCACAGTGCTTGCAGAGGGGCACACCGAAGGAACGTGGGCCTCCTCTTTTCTGGACTGTTGCAATCTTACAGGGCTGGCACTTCTGCGAAACTTCGAAGCTCGCTGGAATAGTCCATCCCGCTTTTTCTTTTCCTCCTTGGGCAATGCTTCATCTGAACCTTGCAATCTGTTCAGCTCCCTAATATCCAAGCCCAGTGCGACAGAAGCAAGGAGGACGGCACATCCGTATAGAACAGAGTCCGTTTTCTTCTTCTGCAATGTTCTGCTGAGACTGTTTGTGGGAGTCATTTGTGGAGTGCTATTTGCAGAACCTGCTGAATTGCCTTCTTCAAAGCTCTCTTGTTCTGCAGAGTTTAGTCCTTGATTGTCCTTCCAAAGAGGTAGATCAATGTAAGCTTGGTTTGGCAATTTTAATTGCTTTGGTCGCTTAGCATCCATACCTTCAGGGGAAAGCCTTTGCTCTGTACAGACACGATATTCAGATGTCAATAGACATTCAAATAGAACATGGGTGTTCATTACAAATATGAAATTATAGACATCTTAGGACTCGATCCTGTCGAGTTCAGCTTGGGCAGTTTGAGCATACTGGCCATGCTTCTGCCTTAAGGCACCAAAAAGTACCTTCACCACCAGTCGTAAGGCCTCAGGAAGGCTAGGCCAGCGCCACCCTCCAGCCGCCCAGGGGTAGCAATGCAAGCCAGCGAGCAGTAAGTGCTACTGTGCAGGTTCTGGGTGGGATGGGAGGGGGTTCCTCGGTGGGTGGAGGGGCAGAGCAGAGCGGGGGGGGGGGGAGGCTGGCGGCAATCTTTGCCACCAGAGCCAGACCTCCGTTATTGGGCCATGCAGCCTGACATGGAGGCCTTCGTGTCTGTGCTGGCTGTTTAGCTGGTGCAGAAGCAAGGAGCCCCATAGGCGGCCCTGCGCCCTTACTCAGGGGAAGGAGATAAATGGCCCCTTCCGCCGAGGAGCCTCCAGTGCCTACCTGGCGCCAGCAGGATGCAGCAGCAGTCATTTGGCTACCACTGCTCCTATGGGCAGCTAGGAAGCATAGCATTGGGCTGTTAGTCACTCTCTAATGTTTCTGCAGAGTCAAAAATAGGGACTAAAAGGCGATATCATATAATGTTTTTTTACCTAAAGAGGCAAATAGAAATCCTGAACAGGCAGAAGCAATTCAACTTAGGCAGGTATGATCTATTCTTAAATTATGCAAATACCGCTGGTTCCGGCTGGAGCGCCTGAAAGCAATTTGGGGGCATTTTTTACTCTGCTTCTCTTTTTATGGCCACCTAGGTCTATTTCAGCCCGATCCTAAGTGGCCAGGCTCCTGTAGGAGCACCAGGGCCACAGTGGGCACTGCTGTTTTTGGAGGGAGGAGAGGCCGTCGCCGGTATTGCCTCTACTCGGGAGAAGGGGGCTTTTGTCCACCTCCCCTGCGAAGGCTGCGGGCCCCACAATGGGACCACTCCAGTCTCTGCGTGCTATTCTGCAGGTGTTGGGGATGCAGCAGTGAGCACCGTTGCCAGTCCCACCCCCCTTTCTGGAGCCGTTCCTCCCTTCCCCCTGCTCAGTCCTGCCTTTTCACCGACATCCCCACGCCTCCAAGCACTGCACCACTGGTCTGCCGTGACACTTGCCAAAGCCTGGCGATGCGGCATCATGGCACTGAGGCTCAGCACCACTGGCACTGCCCCAGCGACAGCACTCCCTCCTCACCGGGTGCCGTAAATGTGCTTTACGACATCTGGAGTCGGTGCTGGGCGGCAGCACCAGCGATACGAGTCCACAGGATTGGGCTCCGTGCTAAGTGTCTTCTTGGGTACTCACTCACCTTGCTCCAGGAACAGAGACGATAAGGGAATGCCTTTCTGATTCTTCATCAGAAGAGTTGACCATGGACTACTACCGTCTGAGAGAGGTCTTATTCTGAAATTAGAGAAACAACTTGACATGAAGAAAATAGCATGTTTCTGCTGATAAGGAAAATGCCACCAACACAGAAGCACTGGATGTAAGTGAGAATAAAAAAAAAAAAGCAGAGTAAAAAAAGGGGGTGGGACTGGCAACGGCGCTCACTGCTGCATCCCCAACACCTGCAGAATAGCACGCAGAGACTGGAGTGGTCCCATTGTGGGGCCCGCAGCCTTCGCAGGGGAGGTGGACAAAAGCCCCCTTCTCCCGAGTAGAGGCAATACCGGCGACGGCCTCTCCTCCCTCCAAAAACAGCAGTGCCCACTGTGGCCCTGGTGCTCCTACAGGAGCCTGGCCACTTAGGATCGGGCTGAAATAGACCTAGGTGGCCATAAAAAGAAAAGCAAAGTAAAAAATGCCCCCAAATTGCTTTCAGGAGCTCCAGCCTGAACCAGCAGTATTTGCATAATTTAAGAATAGATCATACCTGTCTAAGTTGAATTGCTTCTGCCTGTTCAGGATTTCTATTTGCCTCTTTAGGTAAAAAACATTATATGATATCATTTTTTAGTCCCTATTTTTGACTGCGCAGAAATTCTCTGCACTGGATATAATAGGATATAAGTGAGAATTAAGGTACAAACCAGGATGTTTTCCTGCATAATAGTAGTAATAATCTTTTGACATTTGCTGTGGTACTGGATTGGTTTGTTAAACATATAAGCCCAAAAGTACGGAGCAAACAAAGAAAATACCAGCAGATGTAGGCATAAAATCCTATACGCATATTTTCTTTGAATTAAAACTGCTTTGTGAAAAATTGGCTTCAGTTCTGGATATTACTACAGAAAAAGATGCAACTGCTTGGCCAATTTTTTTCCTTATAAAAAAAGAACCCACCTTTACATTCACACAAATAGCAATGAAATATTATTGAGAATTATTTAAAATACAGTGTTTGTATAGAACTGTTTCAACAAAGATGATCTCAATGTGGTTTGTATAACAGACGGAATGAAAAGATTGTGAGTCTGGAGATGGCAAACTATCAGCAAACAGCCACTAAAAAGGATGCTATGCTGGGGGGGGGCGAAATAGGGACAGATGCTCTTGCCAAATCACGAGTCACCACTTTAAAAATCTGCATCTGAGAGTCAAGAGATTATTTCTGATTTGGAAAAGAAAGAATGAGGAAAGGCAGATGCAAGAAAAGCCCTTGACTATTCCTGAACCAAAATTAGGGAGCTTAAAATGTAGTGGTTACTGACTGACAGCACAATCCCACGCTGCCCATCGCACTGATGCTACATCATAGCGTTGGCGTGATGTCATTAGCGCCAACATGGAGGTGCCAAGTGGCACCGGTGCTGCTGGCTCATGAGTTTGCAACACTCTAGGCCAGTGCAGCAGCTACTGCGCAGGTGGAGCCAGCACTTAGGATTGTGCTGTGCATTATCTATTTTTCTGTTCTGCTTCAGGAGAACAAGGCTAACATTCATCTTCTGCATTCAAGGCCAGCAGTTAATAGTTACACTGCAGATACTGTAAATAGATGGTTCTAACCTTCTGTTGCAAATTTTAAAAATGGATGTACTCTGTTCACAATAAATCTGAACTATTCTGAGCCAGCCTCTCCCCCAGCCCACTCTGCTTCTTTTACGTTCTGGACATCAGGCCCCAGAAATTCATACGTTTGCTCTAAGTAAAATATAAGGATGTTTTTGGATGAGCTCACCTATCTATCCGCAGTTGTCCTTACTTTCATCCCATGGTAATGGAGCTCAACAGTATCTCTTTGTGTACTTGTAAGACACTGTCCTAGGGACATGCTACCCTCCCACCTTAGAATTTTGCAAAGCTCTGCCTTAGCTACTATTAAATGTCTAGGACTTTAACAATAGCAAATATTTTAGTTTTCATGTGATTTGCTTAGCTGTTCAACTAAAGCTCCCCCCCCCCCCAAAGCAGATTTTGACGTAATTCAATTCAAAACAAATTCCGGCTCATTCCTCACCTACAGTTGCTGGTTTTTCTACCTTCCCCCACTAGGCAAGGGTAATAAGTAACCTACAGTTATATATACATTTCATATTCCCCATGTCACACAGTAGACATACCTCTCTTTACAATCTGCACGCTCTTTTGTTTGAACCGAGTTTGGCCCCCAGGTACACCCTCTCTTTTTAAAACTTTGCTTCACATCTTCAAATTCTTCCTGCTGACAAGCTGTGCTTCTTCCCCACGTTCTGTTGCTCTCATCTGAGGTTACTACAGGAAGAAGTAAGGGCCTCAATAGCAATTCAAGGAACTGTTACAAGCAGTATGGCAAATGCTCTCACAGTTGCATTATATAGTGTGAAAGAGATGATTTTTTTCCCCACTCCATTGGAGGACAGATGTGCATTAAGATCACCAAGTTAAGCAGGCAATAAATTACTTAAATCACCAAGGTAGGAAGGTAAGAAAAATTAAACCAATCAGCAGAAAGTATCTGATTTATTTTCATGCTTTAATTTTCTTTTACATGGAAGTTAGATAAATTCAGATAAGTGATAAGACACTGAGCAGTTCACAGCACATTGTGCCTGTAGAGCCTTTTGCGAAATGACTGAATAAGAAAACATGACATAATATATCAAGTGAATATCTGCATTAATTAAAAAATGCAGTCAATGTAATGGATAGTGCTCAGGCTATCCACTTCATATAAATTTAGCTAAAAGATCACTATAACCAATGCCTTGTATGAGTTAACATGGTCTTGCCTTTTTTCTTAACCACACTGGGAAGTTCATATTCACTTGTGATATCTACATCTTGCTGGTACACATATATACTGTTTCTTCGCCCATTAGCTGTATTTGAGTCGGTTTTTGAAATCACTGAAGGAACATTTAAAAAATACAGATGAAAATACCAAGTTGTACTTGAATGACTTGGAAACATCAGTATTGAAACTACTGGTAATTAAGAGTTCTCTGAAATGCATCAAAAAACAAAAAACAAAAAAAAGGTGAGCAAATGCAGTCAGAGTAGGAAGTACATGTTGCAGAGTAGGAAGTAATGTGATCTATTTTTTAGGGTGCAATCCTAACCTGGAGTTAGACTGACACAGTTAGGCCAGCAAACTTTGGCTGGCACAAGGGACCCTGTAAAGTATGTTTGGATGACTCTTGGAGTCAGAGAGGCCAGCACACGGACGTGCGCCATCATCCCTGATTCTGAGAGTGGTCCAAACGCACTTTATAGTGGCCCTTGTGTCAGCCAAACTTTGCTGGCCTAATTGTGCTGGGCTAATTCCAGGTTAGGATTGCGCTCTTAATGACTAGATTCTATACCACAATGCTGTTGTGTATTTGTGTAAATAGTAGCAGAGTTGGGGGCTTGGAGAC
>JAJKFI010000018.1:11299116-11323087 GCA_029204185.1 Lerista edwardsae | reverse complement strand
AAAAAAAAAAAACATTGACACAATCTACACTAATGCTTTGTTTATCAGTGTAGCTTTGTGCAGTATGTAAGCCTTCTTTTAAAAATCAACCTCCCCTTTTAAAAAATGCAGTTCAGTGTTAAAATTTCTGGCACAATTATTTTTCAGATGTTTATATGTAGAACAGGTTTTGAGGGCAAGATATAGAAGCCTGTGATTTCCATTTCCTGCATTGCATTCTCCTGAGAAATATTCAAGTTGAATGGGGAAAAAAGGGTCACATTGTTGATAATTTGGTTTTAAATAACTGCTAGCTTCAGCAGATGGTGCCTTGAACAGTAGGGATATCTGTAAATATTTGAAAACTCGGAGCCTTATTTCCAATTCTCCTGGAATTCTCTCAGCTAGGAGCTGTCTCGTGTTTGATAACACTGGTTGTTTTTTTCCAGCTATCCTCTTTTCTTTACTCCAATTTAGAAACTTGCTGTCAACTTTTGATGGGTCTGTGCTTTAATCACTCTCAACGTGTGTTTTTGACACGTTTGAAGATAAGAATGTCAGAACATGGGTGCGCTTGTGTGACCTCAGTCTCTTCTTGAAACCAATCCGACAGCTAATTCTCCTCAGGAAAAAACCTAACATTTTCATACGATGCATTATAAAGTTAAATGTTGGTGTTGGGGAAGTGAGAGGAGTGTCTGTAGAACAATGCATCTCAGTACAAATCCTACATCCCATTATGCCCCTAATTTATTGAAGTAAAAGTTGCCTTTTGATGTTTATCATATAGAGTAAAATAAGTATCTCTCCTTAATTATTTTAATTACAGTTTAAGATAAAATAGTTGACATAGCACAATATCTCAGCACTGCATACGTTAAGATCCAGCCTTGTGGTACAGTGTTTAGACATAGTGGCTAAAATCTTGATAGAGCCCCCCCCCCCCGCACCAAATGCATATTTTTATATAGCACAAGATTAGTTTCTGTTCTCCGGAATGTTTATGAAGGCCTTTTCTGCCAAAGGCTAGATACCTTCATCTGGATAGTCTTATCTAGATTGTGGTTAAGGGTACGTAGTAAAGGTATCTAGCTGTTTCTTCCCTGGGTATGTTCTCCCAAAGCCTAGAGTATGCTCTTAAATATGGAGGCAGGTATGAGTTGAGGTGTGGGGAGGGGTTTCAATTCTTGAAACTCAATGTCTTGGTAAAAAGATATATTTAACAACTAGTAGAGGAAGATAACCTGTTTCAGTAGTTACATTTTGAATTGGGCTTCAGCTTTGGAAAAATGCAATAAGACAGAGTAATCACCCATCATTTAATGTGCATGGTTTCCTGTTGATTTTATGCACTCCAGCTTGTAGCTGCTATTGAACTATTATTCTGATTTCTTTCCTGATTGGGTGCTTCCCTCGTCCAACAGTGTGTGCCTCCTCTAAGCAGTAGTTTTCTTTATTATTCTCTGTTCATTCTCACTCTTATTCATCGTTGATCTGCTACATTAAGTGATCTGGAGCTTAGCCAACATCTAGTTGCTCATGACAGTACCTTTGGAATGGCCCTCTGGGATACTTGCATATGCTTTAAGGTTCTGATGGGACAACATCTTTATTATGAGAACTTACTTTAGCATTCAAATGAATCAGTTGAGTAATTGTATCAGTAGAGCCTATAAACTGTCATCATTATTTGCATTGCAAGTGTTTTGACAAAATACTGTTCTCTTTTGAAAATTTCAGATGCTGCTCATTTAATGTGGTTTGAAAGACTCTACGTGTGGCTTCAATGTTTTGAAAAGTACATTCTGTATCCTGCAATAATATTGAATGCCGTCACCGTTGATGCTTTTTCTATCAGCAAATACAAGACGCTAACTCCACAGTGAGTTTCTTATGTTTCATGATGCATGATGTGTATAATTAAGCGTTCAGAAATTGTAAGCAGAAGGAAACTAGTCACTACCACTATTCACAAGAACTTGTAGCACTGTACAGAAATAGCACTGTACAGAAATCTAGAGTGGTTGTCATGTTTCTGTTTGCACAAACAGGGAAATGTTTGGATTTAGTTCCCCTTTTTGTGTACAAGGTGTAAAACAGTCATTTCATGAGCAGGTCTTCTTTGGATTTTGGATTCAGCCCTATATCCTGTGCCGCTCAGTCAACCACATCTGGCGCCTCATAAAACGGATTATAGCTTAATAGCTCCATATTGTGACCTGCAAGGTGCATGGTTTGTCCCCTCTTTGCAATTACAGGCAGATAGCAAAACCAGTTTTGCCTGATTGGTTAACATGTAAGATCTGGTGGGTTGCATTTGGTTTCATGAAGTACAAGTTATGCAGGCCTGTTATAGCTACAACATCTTCTCTTCTGGAATGCGCTTGCCCCTCCCCTCTCAAATTTCATTCCTCTTCAGCTATACCAGCAAGTGCTGTAATCTCGTCACATTGAAGGGTACCTGCCAGCACGTTCAGAAGCAAGTGTCTGTATTTCTTTATGTTGCCTTCAAAAATGAAAGTGTGGATGGGAGCAGAAGGTCTGACAGGTTAAGAAAGAGTTTCTGACAGTTCATTTGCACAGCACTATTTAGTTGATTGTTTGGAATAGCCTCATCACAAGCAAGCCTAGAGATCTGCATGAAGGGGCGTAGAGCAGAGAGGGGCCATTCATGATCAAATCTGCCTGAATCCAACCATGCTGAAAACCTTGATGAGATGACAGGAGCACAACCTGCATCTAGATATCTTGTTCTTGAAACAACTTGCTTGTGTCAGTCATCACAGAAAGCATTCTACCATTTTGTGGTTGGCTGTGGCTGTTTTCTATTTAATTTGGAGATACTGCCTATAATGTAATTTTCTCATTATGTGGTATGTACCGAACTCACAGGAAAAAACATTTTACCATTCCTTCTCTGAAGTGATGTACTTTCTACAAGGCTAATTTCAATATCTTAGGGCCACGCAAAAATTTACTTTAAATTAGACTGAGGGTGCAATCCTAAATAGCGCTGGACTGGCAAGGCCGACAGGCCAGTGCCATATCCAACGCTGTTTAGGAGAGGCAGGAGCCTCCCCGTGGCAAGGGAGCGTGGCAAGGGAGCGTGCTCCAGCCTCCCCTATGTGCTCCTCGGTTGTGCACCCGCTAAAGAGCGCCGTGTGGCCTCACTGACGGGCTTAGGAGGTGGCTGTAAGGCCACCTCCCAAGGCCGCCCAGGTCCCGCCTCCCCCTTCCCACCAATCCCTGTCCCGATACGGGACAGAGAATCCCTCGTGCCGGCCGGCTTCGGCCAACACAAGGGAAGCGCTAGGTGGGTGCAACTGGACCAGCGCTACCAGCAGCGCTGGTCCTGTTGCTTTAGCGCGGGGGTGCTGCTAGGCGCTCCCCTGTTGGTGCTAATGGCAGAGTGCTGACGCAACAACGTTGCATCGCTGCTCCGCCGTCTCTAGAATTGCGCTGTTTAAAGGGTTTAAAGCCAAAAGTGGTCTTTGAAGTTTTCAAATAGCTACAGGGGGTCCCAATTTAGCATGGGGGCATAGTGCACCATGAGAAGGCTTTTAATTTTTTCTCTTTCACCCCCAAGCAGTAGGTTAGTGAAGAGTGATGTTTCAGCCAAACAATCTAATGGCTCTAAATGTTTCAGCCAAACAATCTCTAATATAGAATTGTGGCCACAATACAGTTAGTCAAGAACTATTCAATAACAATGAAAAGCTGTGCTGTATGTTTAGATTCAGTAACTACAGCAGTTAAGAATGTTGCTAATAGCAGAAATAAGCTTTGTATGTAGATGAATTAAACTAGGAGAAGGAAATTAATTTGTTTCTCATTATCCAATATAATTTCTTTGATTTGAGTTTTTTTCTTTTTCCTCTTGCAGCTGTGATATCTTCCTGATTACAATTGCAGGAATGAAACTCCTACGGTCTTCATTTTGTAATCCAATTCACCAGTTTGTTACATTAAGCTTTACTGTAATCTTCTTCCAGTTTGACTACCACGATTTCTCAGAGAACTTCTTGTTGGACTTCTTCATTATGTCCATTGTGTTTAGTAAGGCAAGTGAACTTCTTTTAAAAAAACTTCAATATAATTTTGAATGCAAAGGTTTTCCTAGTTTGCAATATTCTTTAAAAAGTAACCATCCATCATGTTGCTATACTAATACTTCTGGCATAACTTTATAAAACTAATATATGTTAATCTTGTTTTTAATCCCAACAAGAAGCACGCCTACCAGCAAGCATGGGTACAACTATATCCTCCCGTAGCATCAAAACGTCTTTAATAAAGTGTAATAAACTTACATTTTATGAAACGTGAAATGTCTTGGAATATCATGTTGATGGCTATGTTGACATGATGCTGAAGAAATTCACAGCTGTAGAGCAATTATTAAAAATAGACTAACTAATGAATCGGAACATGTCTTCTTGGGTCACTTGTGAAGGTCTGCCTGCCAGACTAATTGCTTGCATTTTTCTTTATTTTTTCACTGATTCTGGTTCTTGACTTAACAACCTCCTTAAGGAAATTATCCCATTATCTAATCAACTTTAACAGAGGTTTATTTCATTCATAGTGTCTGGCTTAATTTTTCTTCTTTGTTTCCAGGTCATTATCCCTTGTTGTATGTTCCCTTAAGCTTGCCCCCAAAATTCCACATTTATTTTTACTGATTCCCCCCCCCCCATTAATGCTGTTTGTTCTAGTACAGAATTTCTTGTATGGCACAAGTGTGGGATAGGTACTGGAGGACTATGCCACCCGTAGCATTTGTTCCTATAATTGCCCAAACTGGACTGTCAAGAATGAGGGGCCAGTCAAAGTGCAGTTTTCCACCTAACATGGGACACTTTCCACCTAACACTTCCTACTACATGTAGCATTTACAAAGTCGTAACACAAAAATTGATCCATGGGGAGATATGACAAGAGTAGTGTGTTTAAATATTGGGCATCAAGCTTGTAGTTGAAGAATTGCCCTGAGAGTGTAATTGGGGTTGTTGGATTTTGCAGATTAATTATCTGTTTTGCAGATGGTTATTTCATCTCATAGATTTCATCTCATAGGTTTGATTCCCAAGAATTCCCAACGTTTTGTACTCTGGCATTTAAAAAGGTACATTCGGGGCTACGACAACTCTCGTATGCAAAAAATGGTGCGCCAAATTTCCTTTTCCGTCAGCATCTGCTTTTGAGCTCTTGTTGGTCTACTCTTCTTTAGCAGGAGAAGGAACTGACAGCTCCAATCAATGCACAATGCAATCACTACAATGTTCACAACTATTCCCAAGAGACAGAAAGCATATTTTTGTTACTGCCACCTTTGGCTATATAGAAATTATCTGAAAGTGACAGCCAGGATCTTATTATTCATTGAAGGTGTGATTTTCCCTCCTATGAAGGGAAAGCATCCCTCCAAAATGCTTTCCTAAGCCTTGTAATCTTCTTGATAGAAATGTGCATCACATATCCACATACGTGATGGATAACATATCCACTTTCTGTTCTGCTAGTCAGAAGACAATGAAATAAAAATACAGCAGACATCCCCAGCTTTATTAGTCAATGTTAGCTTGTGTCTTCAACTTTTTTTTTCCAGAAATTGCATCTCTTCCTACTTTATCACTGTCATGGTATTAATGCAGTCTAGTTAGATCCAAGGATGCAAATCCACATGATTGTTCACTGGGCAAATAAAAGAGTACTGGAACTCAAATGTCTGCTCCCTTAGTTATCCACAATGCCAAATAACTGAGTAACCATGCAAGACTGGTCTAGATAATAATCCTAGTTGTTGTTTCTTTTGTGGTCTCTGTGCAGTCACGCACAGTGGAGTGGATGACTTTTGTCAGTCATCCTGACAAGGTAATGTTGTGACCAGAATTTCCTTATCACCTAAGATGGTCTAAGAGCATTCCACGTTAAAACTCAACACTATTGTTTTTCTATTTTCTTCAAAGCTCAGCTTTATAGAGTGAAAGGGGCGCTATGTGTGTTGAATGTCAATCCAGTGGTGTTCCTGGGCGGAGTGGCACCCAGGCATGCCTCCAAGGATGTTGCCCCTCCCATCTGGAGTTCCCACTCTGAAAGTGCTGTTTTTCAGGCTCCAGAAGGCCTTTTGAGGGCCAGAGAGGCCAAACACGGCTCTCAGAAGACCCTCCAAGGGGACTCCCTTCTCTTCCTTTGCTTAAAAAAAAAGGCAGAGGAGGATGAGGGTGGCCCCTGGAGCAGAATGGTGATGGGGGCACAGCCAAGGGTAGGAGGGGTGATTGCTGCTCTTCTTGCCTAGCCTCCTAGGCTATTTGTCCCCCCCAACCCACCTAGGTATGCCCCTGTGTCACTCAGGGCACAATACAAGGCCCTATGTTGGGCCTACGCTAGCAACAGCATTGCCCCAGCAATGCTGGCCGAAACCCATGCTGTGCCACTCCTGCGTCAGCCAAGTTCTGGGTGGTGCGAATGAGGGCATTTCTGGGTTGGGGGTGGGCAGGCCAGGAGATTGTGCCGGCCGGGGGAGAGGGGTGGAACTGGCATACGGCCATTAGGGAGTGGAGCCAGCTGGACTCCTCTGTGTGACTGCACAGAAACCACAAACAAGGACAAATTGCTTTCCGGTATGTATACTACTTTAGGCGGCCATTTGTGCAGGTGACCCACTGTACAATCCACTCAACCATCCCCTCTGCAGGTCTGACTCTTTGTTGGCTCCCTCCCAATATTACAATTTGAATTTTGAGGGAAAGATTTCACCCCTGCTAACTGGGCAAGAGGCACTTTTTCAAGTGGTGTCCCTCTTATATGTAGCAGGGGGAGAGTAATTGTCCCTCTTCACCCCTGCGCAGCCTTTCTAGTAGCTGTTGCTGGTGGTCTGCCTTTTTTTTAGATTGTGAGCCCTTTGGGACAGGGAGCCCATTTAACCTTATTATTTGCCTGTAAACCGCTTTGTGAACTTCGTGTTGAAAAGCGGTATATAAGTACCTGTTGATTGATTGAAGAGAGAGAGCAACATGTTGCTCAGCCAGTTGTGTACAATCTGAGGTACCTTCATAGGCCTGTGTGAAGAGCAATTAGTCTGTGGAGGTCAACTGATAATTAATCAAGCACTCTAGGTGAGATGGCACCTTCTGTACTGCAAAATTTAGACAGCTGAATTTGAGAGGACATCGTTCCAGTGGATAAGGACACTGAATCCTGACTTCCAGGAGCTCTGGTTTAAGGCACATATGTGGGCAGGTAGATGGCATGCCTTATAATGTCATTGCTTATTCAGCTAATTCTTGCACAGCCCAATCCTAACTTGCACTGGAACAGGCAGGCTGACTGGCCTGTACTGTATGCAGTGTAGGCTAGCTACAGGCTGGAGCACAACCCAGGGTAAGGGGATTTTTTTACCCCTTATCCTAAGTTCCGCATCAGATTTGCCCAGATTTCCAACTATTTCCTCTAGTGATTTTGCCAGCTCCAATTGGAGCAGCCCATGTAATGCTGGTCATGACAGAGGTGGGAGAGGCTCTGGCCTCAGGTGCCACAGTCTGTCTCACCCCCCTCATGGGCCTGATCAGCCTCTGGGTCTGCCCTCCCTCAGCCCACAAACACCCCCTCCCAGCGTCCTAGCCAACCTCCCACACTAGCCATCCCTCGGCAATCATGAATTTACCCTGGCCAGGTTCGGTGCGGGGAAGCTGGTGCAGGTCCTTGCAGCAGCCTGCTCACAAGGAGGTGTGAACGTGCCTTACGGCATATTCGCAACACTCCTGAGCCAGTGCAAGGGATTTCTGCTGGTCAAGGGCGCAGTTTTGATTGTGCTCCCAAACAGAAGTGCCAACAATTCCACAGAACTGGTGTCGCTGGGTACAAGAGCTTTAGAACAACTAAATTTCAACCAGAATTACTGATTTTGCTTCCCCCCCCCCACAGACCAGGGGCGCCAACTTGGTCTGAACATTTGGTCTGAACCAGAGAGTATAGATAGCTAGAGGCGGCATAATGTCGTTTCTTGAAGCCGTGGGTATACAAATATGGCTGACTCAGATAAATCCCGCCAAAGCGGATTGTCGCGAATTCAGGAATAAAAATCTCCCTGCACGTGTGTAAAAATTAATCCCAACCTCTTTAAGCATGCCTGCGTGTTCTGCATATGGGTGTGCGAATCGCTGTACGAAAAATTGGATAACTTTGCACAGGTACTTAAAATCATTGTGATTCATTGCTACTGAAAAATATTACTTCCTAAAGTATGCAGGCCTCTTTAAATTACCATATTTTAGGAAAGAAAATCTGGGACACTTGCACATATTACAAATGAAAATCCAGTAAATTTAGTAAAAAGTCAGTTTCCATGTTAAAATTATCCCTGCATATATATTTTCCCCCTCCTTTTTCCCCCTTCCCGTTTACACTTTTTTTTCCCACCTTCCATTTTCTACTGTAATATTCTCAAAATTCTGAACATGAACAGAATTTGTATTTTGGGGGGGGGGAGTGTAGAAGGTAAAAAAAACCTCTTAATACTCTAGAAGTAAAAAGGAATTACTCTCATATTGACCACAACTTATGTTATGAAGAGATTTTAATGACATGCTTGTGTAGATTTCAATAAAGTCCATCAAAATAGTGCACTCTGAGTTAAAATAGACAGCATTTCGTCCGGTATGTTCAGTAACATAATTACGCGGAATTAAACCTTGGAATTGCATATTAACTCATAATAAGGTTACCAGTGATGTTTCTACACGATCACACGTTATTTTCGTAAGTTTTTATTTCAGGAGTAAACGATTCATGCCTAAACAGTTCGCGAAAACCAATCTGAAATGCTTGGAATCAGCATTGTTTTGAGTAAACAAACATGGCTGCTAAGCCCGCCCCCTGGCCTCATTTGGTTCCCTATCGATTCTTAAAGCATGCCGCCTCTAGCTATCTATACTCTCTGGTCTGAACAGTTCAGTTTGCAAGTTGGCATTCCAACTTTGCCAGTAAACTTTGCCAGTAAACTGCAGTTGAGCTTCACTGAGACGGGCTTCAGTTGCTGGCAGAAGAGTCTGGAAAGATTCAGGAAGCATGAGAGATCAGAATGCCACAGAGAGTCCATCTTCAAAATGCAAGCTTTAAGCTCTGGCCTGACTGTATCCACTGTGTCCACTCAGCTGTCCAATGCCCAGAAACAAGCCAGACTGGAGAGCAGGGAAGCTCTGCTTAAGATACTGTTGTCTCTGAGACATCTAGCCATCCAGGGAATGGCCATTCGTGGTCATGTGGATGCGTCCAGCAACTTAACTAGAATCCTGAGGTTGAGATGTGACAACTCCCCCATTTTAAAGACATGGGTGCAGTGCAATTCCTACAAGCAGTGCTCCCATGAGATCTGCAACGAGATGCTGGAGGTCATGAGCCACCACATCACCTGCTCTTTGGTGTCTCGGATAGCCCAGGCCCAGCATTATGCTGTCATGGTTGATGAGACTTCAGACATCTCCGTCCAGGAGCAGTTGTCCATCTGCTTCCGGATAGTCATAGAGGGTCTGGAAGTAGAGGAACTGTTCCTTGGGTCCCACTCAACTGCCAATACCCGGTCAGAGACCCTCTTCTGCATCATCCAGGATGTCCTCTGCAGGTTCAACTTACCACTGTCCAGCTGCAGAGGCCAATGCTTTGATGGGGCTGAGAACATGGCAGGGGCAATCAGTGGCATGCAGGCCAGAATGCGGAGTGCGGAACCCTGAGCTGTGTTTGTGCACTGCATGGCTCACAGCTGGTGCCTCACCGTCCAGCACTTTGTCAAGCGGGTCGAGGGATGCTACAAAGCCCTATCCAAGGCTCAAGACATCATCAATTTCATCCGGGACTCTCCCAAACGCTACGCCATCTTCAAGGCTTTGCAAGGCCGGTTAGGAGACAGACCTGTGCAGGGTCTGTGCCCTTTCTGCACCACTTGGTGGACAGTCCACTGTCATTCCTTGACCTTGATCCTGTCCAATTACAGGTAGATCTCACAGGCTTTGATGGAACCCGTGGACTCCGAGTCCCACAACGACTCTGCTCAGAAAGCCAAGGGCTTCATTAAACTTATGCAGAAGTTCACCTTCTTCTTCCACCGGAGCCTTCTCTGCAAAGTCCTTGGTTATGTGGACGCTGTGATGCTACTGAGATGCTACTGGGGTTCAGAGGGGATTTTCAATCTTTCTAGAATGAGGTTCTCTCCAAATCAGAGTCCCTGTCGGTCGCCCAGGTCCCAAGGGTGAGGAAGGTTCCCGCTCGACTGGATGAAGCAGCAAACAGGGATGTGTGCCCCTTCCAATCCTCAGAAGACTTGTTCCGTCAAGTCTTCTATGAGGTGATTGACCACACTGTCCAGTGCATAAGGACACAGTTCCAGTCCCCTGTGTTTGACCTTCTGGCCAAGGCTGAAAACTTTCTAGTTGGGGCTAAATAGGAGTTTCAGGAGGAACTCCACGAGCATTTCAGAGGGCATGTGGTTGAGGAAGGGCTCCTCCTACACAGGGACATGCCCTTGTTCCAATCCATAGAGTTTTATTTTGGGGCAGGGCAGGGGCGCCACTCGTGAGGAGACCTAGAGAGCTGCTGCTACTGACAGTGAGTGGAGGATGCAGTGACTTTTGTCGTAGTGGCTATTTGGCATTGCAGCAGCAAGACTGTGTGACCTTGGTGAGTTAACTGCTGCATCAGTTGAGCTTCATTCATTGGAAAGGCCACGTGTAGTAGGCCTGACTTGAAACTTGTGTTTTGAGGACAGGCTCTCTGCGGCAGTCGGGTGGCGGCCAGTCTACCATGCCTGCAGAACCTTTCCAGACCTTTCTTCCAGTTTCAAATCCCCTCCCTTGTCAACTTTCCAGTGATGGAATGTGTGTGGCTAGCTCCTGGTGTGCGCACAGTGCACCTCTGCAGAATGTTGCACTTCTAATCTAGCCAGATGTGGGAACCAAGGTCTCCTCCCCAGCCAGCCACCCTGGGGTGATGAATGATGATCAGCAATGAGATGCTGAGTTGTGGCCTGAGACACCACGTCACCTGTACCTGGGTGATGATGACGACGTCTGGTATTGACTCTGGCCGGGCTGCCGGGTCAAGCACTTTGCCGTGTGTGTGCTCATGCAGATACTTCACAGCCAGCAGCACACCTCAGCTCGTACCTACGTCTGCCATTTCAATGCATGCGAAATATTCCTTCAGTGGTGCGAAGAGTTGGCAGTGGTGGCACTGACTGGAAGAAACACTC
This sequence comes from Lerista edwardsae, assembly GCA_029204185.1. NCBI lineage: Eukaryota > Metazoa > Chordata > Lepidosauria > Squamata > Scincidae > Lerista > Lerista edwardsae. The sequence continues at coordinate 11,311,863 of JAJKFI010000018.1, read as the reverse complement.
CAGGACCTGCCCCTTGGACGGCCCATTTGGAACTCAAGGACTGAAGATGGCCAAGAGCCTTTTTTCAGTTCAAGTAGCTCGCAGGAGAAGACGGGAGACTCGTGTGCCCATGTAGCTTGACACATTTTTGTCTTGGACTGGGAAGCCAAAGATCCTTTCTGGACCTGTGCACCACAAATGGTCATCTTTAAAAGATGGAATTGGACTTTGTGATTATGGTCTCGACCTTTTTCAGCTTGGCTGTCTGACTGAAGTCCCTCCAACACCTCCAAAAATTCCACCACATTGATTTTTACTGCTCCTCCTGGGCCCCTCAGCACTGCCCACTGTGCTGTGCCACTGCGGCTGGCAGGCTGGCCTCTCCTCCCTGTCCATCCCTCATTCACTACAGTGTCCTGCATGCATCCTTCAGCAGCACCTATGCCGCCCCTGCCCTGCCCTGACCTGACTTGACCTGCCCTCCATGTCAAGGCACCTCTGCAGAATCACTTCACATGCAGAGAAGTAGCAGATACGCCTCTGCCAGTGATTCTCTGCAGAATCACTTTGCAGTGCAGAGAAGTGGCGGATATGCCTCTGCCGCCCTGCCCTACCCACCATGTCAAGGCACCACTGCAGAATTACTTTGCCTGCAGAGAAGTGGCGGGTGGCTGCCTGGAAGGAAAGGCACTCTCACTATAAATCTGTCCATAGTCACTGTTTTGGAGGGCAGAGACCACAGAGACGCTGAGCAAAGCAACAGCACCCCCTCTCCACTGTCTACTTCACCGGCTTTCTTCCGAATTGGGGGTGGAGTGCATGACAGGGAAATAAAGCAGCCAAGTCCGGACTCCAGATGGCCAATCAGAACACCTGAGGTGGAACCTGTGGGATGCTGCCGCGTCCCATTGGCTCTCCCTGCTACGGGAGCGGGCATGCACACTCATCTCGCCACGAGGCTTTCAATGCGCATGCCTGAGAAGCTGAGCATGCGCGGAGTGGGTGCCGCGCCGTGCATGGCAACCACTGTGCATGCACTGGCTTGCCTTAGCCTGTTTGGCCCTTGTGGAGTGGCCTGCGTAGACATGGGGGGTGCCCACGGCCTATTTGCATGCGCTGCGTGAACAGGCTGAAGATGAGGATAGCGCGGACATGTGGGTACTGTGAACAGGCCAAGGGACATATAGCGTGCACAGACATGGGGGTGCTGCGCAATTTGGGGGTGCCCAACATTGTGGGTGCTGAACACCCATGGCAAAAGTATTGGGGGTGCAGTCAGCATACCAGCACCCATGGAGTTGGCGCCCCTGCCACAGACCATGGATTCAGAAATCTATTTTTCCCCAGTATGCACTGACTTTACATTCTCCAGGATAACAAAGTGGCACCAAGTTGTTGAAAAGGGTTAAAACACACAAATGAGCCTACAATTTTTACTCACAAATAGCAAATATCTGTTTTTCTCATTGAGTGGTATCCATAGAATGTTTGTTGTTCCAATCCAATTGTTTGTTGGATCTCCCTTTCTGAAGCCTGCATAGCAGTTATTTCTGCCATATTCAAGCTTCTTGTATATCAAAATTTCTGAACTCTTTTTCCCAGACTACAGAATATTTTTGGATAGCCTTTTGGTTTTAATAATTTATCTACACTGTATTCTGTTTTCACAAGGAGGTATTGACTAAAAGAAATGAGGTGTCTGGGCAGCTGGGTTCTTCAATGCCTTTGTTTTTAATCTTATGGCGTCTCATGGTTCTGAAATCTGTTCATAGGATGACAAAAAATCCTGGGCTTTCATTGTGGCAATCAAACCAAATATTCTTTCTAAGCACAAAATGTTTGTTGAAGATGTCTTTGCTCCCTTTGTCTGAAATATTTTATATATTCTGCTTAACCCTTGTCCTTTGGCAACTGTGTGTTTGACTCTGATTTATCAGTTGAGGTCAAAACCTGTCAGAATTTCTTATGAAAGATGTTACAAAATGAATCTGTCAACTTAATCTGCTTAATTCAAACCCACCTGCTGGAGGCTCTCCTTGGGTGGTGATGAGCAATTGTACTGTCGCTTCAAAATGATGAAATTCAAGGGCGCAATCCTAACGTGCACCGGAACAGAACAGGCCGACAGGCCTGCACTGTATCCAATACAGGTTGGGACTGGGCTGGAGCCTCCACGGGCCAAGGACACATTCGCACCCTTGCCCTGGGGTAGGCGCCAGCCAGCCCCTCTCAGATCTGTCCCCGCTATATAGGGACCATAGATCAGAGTTCCTCATGTGGGTTGTATCAGGGCTATGAGGTGCCAGGGTTTGGATGTGGCTGCATCTAGACTGCAAACCCCTCCCCAGGCTGGACTGCCTCCTGGACCGCCCTCTGCCTGCCCCATTCTGCCCTCCTTCCTGCCTTCCCCCCCACCCAGAATCACTCCTGCACCAGCCAAACTTGGCTGGTGCAGGAACAGCATACCGGGGACTTGTGCTGGTGGTGCAGTATTGCCACAGGTGCCTGCATCGGCACTGTGCCAGAAACATGGCGTACACACAGCGGCGTCATGCAGCCGGAATGCTGGGCGGGAGGAACGGGTGAGCGGTAGCTCACGGGGCGGGGAAGATGGCGAAACGGACCGGAACGCAGCGGGCGGGCTGCCGCTCACCCGGTCCTCCCGCCCAGCGTTCCGGCTGCATGACGCCGCTGCATACACATGCTTTACGGCATGTGCATGACAGTGCTTGGTCAGCGCAAGAAACTTGCACTGGTCGTGGGGAGGGAGTTGGATTGCACTGCAAGAATGACGTGTACACTAGAAGCTTAAAAAATTAGGGGGGAAGTTTCCATTCCAATTTTTAGGTTTGTGTGGTGTTATCAAACAGCTGAAATAACTCCAGCGGAATTTTGGATTTGATTCATAAATCAAATTGTGTTCAAATTTTTATTTGTGATTTTGGATTTTAAGTGAGCACTGACATGTGTGAGTGCCATAACGATTGGTGACAAAGGAGACATTTTACCCGTGTAAACTACATCTGCAAAGTGAATATCAAACATATTGGTCAAAAGTGTATCAAAGGTTTTTTAATTTAAGAAAAAATAGCTCATGAGAAGGTATCTGCTGTTCTCTGTAGACAAATAAATGAAGGGAAAAGCCAAGGTATACAAGTAATAAACCCATTTTTATGTTTATGGAGCAGTCAGATTTATAGAAGAGAATAGCTCTGCTGTGAGGAAATCTCTTCCATCAGCAACATGCCAGTCCCCCAGCAATGTCAATTTTGCAAAAAGATTGCTAAAGACATTCATGAGCAATGCACGTTAGGGAGATAAACACTGAATTAGACTATAAATGGGCAAATATTCTCTCTAATTGGACATACATAAAAGAAAAGCATTATGGTTTCAGTTCAATAATGAAAATGCCAGGATGTTTCAAATGAAGCATCTGACAGTTACGTTGTTATAACAGGCCCATGAATTCAAGGATCCTGAATTCTGCATTTAAATTCCCCAAGGTCTGTGATTACAAAACAAGAATGTAAGAGGAATAAGTTATGCTAATTGGGCACATTCACAGAATGTTTCTTAATATGCATGATTCATGTGATTTGCATAGGTTCACAGCTGATGAATTCTGCAGACTGCTTTCAGCTATTTTGCCTCTCTTGGAAAGGGTTTTATGAGTAAGCAAGGGCTTGGAGTTATGGGAATAGGATACAACTGCCACGGTATCCTGTTTAGGGGAATTTTTTCAACCTGGTGTGACTTTTTCTCTTGGTCAACTGGAGGGGGGGAGGAGTGACACGATGGCGCAGTCATCACAGTGCTTTGCCACTCGCCCAGATTTTTCAGATCACTCACTGCCCAATCCTAACCTGAGCTGGAATAGAGGTTGGTTTACCTGTCCTGTATGTTCAGCATGGGATTGGGGATGAATGTAGCACAACCCCCATGTAGTGTGGCAGCCGTCCCAATAAGAGAGCTGCATCAGTGAAATCTGGCTTGCCCACCACCATGTTTCTGTTCCAGTTGGGTGCACCCAGTGCTGAGAAGCTTCCACCACTGCCTCTAGGATTCTGGCCACAGAAGTGGGAACAGAAGTGGCCAGTGGGCTTTGTGTGACCGCTTCTTCTTCACCTCCTTGTTGTGTGCCTCAAGTTCATTATCATGCAGAGGCACTCTCTAAACCACAGCACAAGATGTACAGAGAGGCCTACCTCTTTTCCACTCCTACCTGGATGAGTCCAGATTTGTCAGAGCACTCTTGTTAGTGCTGTGGCTGGAAAAAAAAGTGATGGCATGCCACTCTGTCCCGTCCAAGGCATTTATGCTGCTGCTCCTCAGACTGAGAGTGCAGTCCTAACCTGGAGTCAGGCCAGCACAATTAGACCGGCAAAGTTTTCCAGCACTGTAAAGTATTGTGGACCATTCTTGGAGTCAGAGTGGCCAGCACACAAGCTGTCCTCCCTGACTCCGAGAGTGGTCCAAACATGCTTTACGGTGGCCTTTGTGCCAGCCAGATTTTGCTGGCTTAACTGTGCCAACCTAACTCCAGGTTAGGATTGTGCCTTGAAAGGATTACTTCCACTTTAGTATCTCTATTGTATCAGTAATGTTTGATGCATTACAGCTGTAAAATAGGTACCCGTAAAATAGGTAATGTGGAAGATACATAAGGCAAATGCACTTTTGAACAACGGCATTGGCATCCTATAGTATCATAACTGGTTTTTTCTTTTTCTTTCAGCTATGGGACCTACTGCAAAAATTGCAGTTTATTATGACGTACACTGCTCCTTGGCAAATTGCTTGGGGCTCTTCATTCCATGTGTTTGCTCAGCTCTTTGCAATACCTCATATCCTTTGAGAAAATTTCAGTTTGCTACTCTCTTCACGCATATATTTACGGTTTGAAATGTAAAAGCCTAATAATTTACATTAAGGGAAGTTTTAAAAAACTTGAAAGTTTCTGACAGAAGTATCAATATTTTCAGAGGGGACAATATAATATTAGAAAGCTGCTCTGAGTAGTATTTTGGAAAAGGGGGATACAAAGTATTAAGTAGGTAAAAATAAGAACCCGTAAATGAACTGAGGAATGCGGTTCATTATTACTTGTGCCGTTGGATGTATATCTGCTTCTAAAGTTTCTTTCTTTGCAAAGACCTTGCAAGCCTTGATGGTCAATAGTCATCATTGGCTCTGATACCTGGACAATACCTCTCAGAGTCACAAATGTCAGATGTTTGTCTCTAAGCCATTTTCGTGAATTAATCATTCTGACATGGCATTTTCATGATGGTCCTATCCCTATGTTGCGTTAAATTGTAATATGGAAAGTGATCTTCAGCTATCAAGAACAGATTTTTGATCAAGTTGCTTCAGTGGTCCATATAATTTAGAATCGTGTGCCTAGGTGTATTGCATAGGCAGAGGTATAGTCTACTCAAATCAGTGAGACTTTTGGCTAACACCGATGTGATGTTGGCTGTGTATAGCTCCACAGAAAAGTTCATCCAGTTTTACGAAACCCACATAGTCAAGATCATATGAAAAAGGTTTTGCCTGCCAGTTTCCCATGCATTAATAACCTGTGTATCAAAATGGCTCTTACCTCTCTCATAGGACACTATTGGGCAAGACTCTATGCACATGGGCTACCCATATAATATGGAACTTTTCAACATCAGTTTCAGTTTCAGTGATTTCAGAATGTCAAAAAAAGTATTGATAGAATGTAGGTGATTAGATTTACTGTTTTTATGTTTCTGTTGTAAAGCCCCCAAAATCTATTGTAAATTCTTTAAGCATGAACATGCATATCTGGCCCACAAAAGGATGTGCAGGTTCTGCATGCACATAAAACTTGTCCAGTTTATCACACAAAGCTAATGAGGAATTCATTTGACCATGGAAATTGCAACATCAGAAATGAAAAGCAGTACTTTTTTTTTTTTTAGAAAGCACACTAGTCACTGAATCTGAAATCCAAAACCTATTTTACAGTACAATCCTATGCATGTCTTCTCAGAAGCAAGTCCTACGGTGCTAAGTGAGACTTCTTTCCGGGACGCTGTGCCTAAGATTAGAGCATAATAGTATTAAACTTTCATTTTGTTTTCATGTTTCAGTTTCCATGGTAAAATGACTCTTCATTAGCTGGGATCCTGTTGTAGAGGCTAGGCCTCTGTACCAGTGGCGCCAACTTCCTTTTAACTTCGGGGATGCCGATGGCCATGCCCCTGACATTGACGTCGCCACGCCCCTGACATGACCACACCCCCGTCATCTCCTGAGGCCAGGGTGTGCGATCGCCACGGCGATCACGCGTCCCAGCCTCGGGAGAGGGTCTGCCGGCCCGAGATCGGTTTGGTTGCTGGCTGCCGGGGGGGGGGGGGCTGACTGGAATGTGGGTGCTCTGTCCCCATGGAAAAAACCATGAGAGCTGAAAAACTCGCAGCCCCCCTAGTTGGCGCCCGTGCTCTGTACCTTTACGAATTGAATAGACAAGGGAATTTTGACAGAGGTGAAACAGTTGAAAGATACGCATGCTGAAATGTTTTCTGCACAAGTGTCAGAGGTACATGAATGCTGTTTTCCTTTGTCTGGTTACCCTAGACCTAGATTTAACAATTACTTCTCAGTATGGGGGTTCTGATGTTCCCTGAAAGTGTAATTTGTCCATTCATTTCAGAGGAACATCTGTGTCGACTGACTTCTGCATTGCATTTGGGTGCAAATTGGGATGGCATTATTATATACAGTGTAGCATTTTTAAAGGTTAACTATTTTGAAAGTCTCTTTAGTGTCCCTTTCTCTCTCATTCTCCTTTTTGTTTCTCTGCCTTGTACCTACCTGGCACTGGTGACTTTCTACCCTTCTGAGCCAATATGAATCACAACTCCACTGTGTTAGGACAATAGAGCTTTGTTGACACTCTTCCCACCCCACCCTCCCTCTTCAAATTCTCTTCATTGGTTTTTGAACTTGGAGGCTCCAAGGGTAGCTCATCTCAGGCTAATAAGCTCAGACACCATTCTGCAGTTATATCAACTCTATATATTCATTTGTTTTAAAAGTAGGAAAATCTGTTGCTCGGGTGACAAGAGGTTTTTAACTGTTTTAGAAACTCTTCCATATTATATCCCCAAACTAATTTAAATGTCAGCCAAACTAATTTGGTCAGCCAACGTTTCAGTGGCATTAATTTCAATGGAGGGCTTAAGTATTAGACTCAGTGAGATTGGATTGTGGCCCAAATACATCCAAAAGGCTAAAATACGGAAACTGAATAAATAGTAAGTGCCAATAGCATTTCATTGGCTTGGGGTAAATGACAGACAAGCAACAAATCTGGGATAATCAGATAATCAACATTCAGTTGAGAGTAGCTCTCTTTCCTTTTAATGTTCATCAACTGCATATTTTGTTACACAAGGACAATACAATGTGAGTTGCTCTCTTTGTTTTTCCTATTCAAAATTGAAAAAAGGATAAAAGATGTTCATGCAGTTGTCATTTTACTGTACATTTCAAGATGCAGTGTCCTCATTCATGATGCTTGAGAATCTAAGGACTGGTTACGTTAATGCCTTTTAAAAATGTTGCCATAAGTAACATAAGAATAGATAAAGCAAATTAGTTCCTTGTAGCTACACATGGTCCTGGGGACTCCTGGTGTGAAGGCATCAGTTGACTAAACTCTGTTTTTCCTTTGTCACCCATCCTGAAGCCCTGCTTAGTTAAGCCTAGTTTTTGCTGAGGGGGTAAAGCTGAGCCTGAACGATAGTGCTCTAGCGAGCAGATTGTGAGCCACATGGTTGTGTTGCCCTCTCTACAACACCATTCCCTGGAATGGAAAACTAGCATATATAGAGGGTAGGCTAGGCAAGAATCCGTCTCCCTGTCCTGCAGTTTTCTGTATGGAGATAATTTATTGGCGAGATGAGTATTCAGTTGTGTCAGCCTTTTCTTGCCATTTGCAGTGGTGCAGCTCAGAGACACGTTTACTGCATCATCAAGAGCTAGGCCTATGCCTTGCGCATTCTTCCAGTATGAGTCGTCGTAGTTCCTACCAACCCTTACCAAGTTACCTGTTTGTTCACTGCTTCTGTGTCTTTGGGAAGCAAAAGTTAGTAAAATAAATAGGTCAGGAGGCGCCCGAAGGAGACCATAAAAATGCTGGGAGTTCATTTGTGTTACCTTAACTTGATATTTTCAGACTCTGCAATGCTCCTCTTTCAAACTCTGGCCACTGCGGTTTTTTCTACTCCACTGAGTCCATTTCTAGGGAGTGTCATTTTTCTCACATCATACGCCAGACCAGTCAAGTTCTGGGAAAGGAATTACAAGTAAGGCAAAGGGCTATAAATTTGTTATTTTATTGTTAAGCCGGGGGGGGGGGGAGTTAATTGTTGACATTTTCTACACATTTCTATGGATTTTTAGAATTTCTTTTGCTGCTCTTCTTGGTCTTGTTGCATTCGCGTTTGGTAGAGCGTTAGCCATTTCTGAAAAGAAATGTATTTAAACAATAATCAGAATGGAGTTGTCACATCACATTTACTAGTCGTAGGAGGCCAGCAAAATTGTAGGGGGAAATCATAACTGTCCTGAATGTCAGCAGCTATTGATTCAGCAGCTACAGTTAGAAACTAGATCATTTTGGCCGTCGGCAATAGAAGTCAGAATGAATTAATATAGTTTGTGTTAGCCAGTTAACATTCTGCCGGATAAGTGGTGGTGGGTGGAGAGGGGAGTTCTCACCTTTTAAAACGGAGCCTGTAAGAGTCAAACTACATATTTTATGCAGCCATGTGGAAGAAATGCCCCAACAGCCTGCTGAAAAGCAGTGTTGGCTTTCAGTAGAGAATTGCAGGGTTGCTCCTCCTGCATCCAAAAATGTTACCTCTGCCCAGTTACTGACCATGGCTGTGGCTTTCTGCAAGCATCATTCATTTCAAGGTTTGCAACATTTAGTTGAGGCACTAAACATTTAACTAAAGGCACTGCCAGTAAACCCCCACGCAACTTGTTAGCCATCCCCATCATGGTTACTGGGAGTTCCAGCACCCCCACTGCCGCTGCCACCACTGGAACTCAAGTCATAGCCTCCAAGGGTACCACTGCTCACACCTTGCCTAGGACAAGTATTCCCCATTGGGAGAATGGAGCATTGTGTGAGGAATGCTGGAGCTGTAAGGTTGTAAAGAAAACCCTGCCTCTCACAAGGAGGCCAGCTTCCCTGTTGCAAATGCAGCAGAGGTGCCTGAAATGGGCAGCAAAGGGAACCTAGCGCACGGGTGATGGCAGCCAGGAGAGATTGAAAGGCAGCCTGTGACTAGGGAGAAGAGGATACAGGTGTGTTCTGGTATCCACTGATTCGGTATCCATGGTTTCAGTTATCCACGGATACCATAGATACCAGTATGCCTATCCACGGTTTCAGGTATCCACAGTGTGGTCTGGAATGGAATCCCAGCGGATACTGGGGCAAGCCTGTATAGGGCTGAGGGTCCTACAAAAGCCTCTGGAGAGGAAGGCAGAGGCCTAGGGAAGCCTCACAAGGAAAAAATGTGGGAATGGTATAAACTTCCTGTCTCCCTACACCTTCATTCCTTCCTGAAGGGCACCCAAGGCCCATGTAAACACTATAAAATACGCACACAAGAAGGAAGGCTTTTTGGAAGAAAAAACTCGTTAGGCCTCACCGAAAGGCTTCTAAAGAAGGAACAATTCAAAGGGAAGGGAATTTCATAAGACAGGTGCCACTACCAATTTACAATCCTCACATAAGAAGCATTTTCAGTGTGAATTGGAACCATTGGATAGAGATTTTTTTCTGCTCTTGCAATGGCCACCAGAGATATGAAAAACAGCATGAGTAACATAATGAGTGCAGCTTTGTGCTAGAGCTAGGAGTAGAATCCTGGTGTATAGATGTTTTATTTAGTGGCATCACTGTGACAAGAACAACATATAGACCAGCTCTTAGTGCTGCCACAGCAAGAAGCCATCAATATTGGAAAGTAATTGAGGTGGGAAGAAACTGTGAGTCACCTGACCCACATTGTTTTCTGTGTGTGCTACTAGAAGTAGCCCACAGGAAGTGGCTGTCACACTGCTTAAAGAAGAAATTTGTTTGAAATGGGACCAGATGGTGGGAAAGGGAAAACTCTTGTGCATCATTTGCCAAGCATAAATGTGTGTTACTTTGGCTGTGTGTTATAGGATTCATCAGCTTATATCACTCAAGTACACGTAGATCAGCCATTTTCAATCACTGTGCTGTGGAATGTTGGTGTGTTGCGAATGGTGCTCAGGTGTTCCATGGGAATTTGGGAGAGGATCATTTATTAGTAGGGCCATTCAGGGATGTGAGGTTCCCTCTCCCCACTGGCAGCACAGTGTGCCCTGTCAATTGTCAAACCGATGCTTTGCTTTCACCATTTTAATGCTTTGCCGCTGTGCCCTGAGATGAAAAAGATTGAAAATCACTGACGTAGCTAGATTTGGGTTGCCCATCTTCAAAATAATAGCAATACTTGGCATTTGTGTAGTGCTTTTGAGTGCTGCATGTGAAGTTCCTTTATGTAATCTTTCTAAGAACACTGTAAAGTACAGTCTCTTTTGTAGTTGACACAGTGCACCAATTTTCTCAGTGCATTGCAGACGTTATTAGTTTTTGCCAGCTATGGACATCTTCATAAGAACTGGAAGCCTTCCCGCAGGGACTACAGATTTTCCTTTTTCCTTCCATAGTATTGGTACACTGCTGTATTTGATATTTTTAGATGCTTTTAGTATTATCATTGATGCTGCATTTTATACTTTTTTGGGTACCATACTATGTCTATTTTGATGACTTTTTATCCTTTTTACTTTTCTATTAATGAATGTTAATGAATGTTAATTGTAAGCTGATCTGGGCATCCTGCTGTCAGGGAAGGGAAGGCAGGAATCTTAAATAAACAAATGACAAAAACCTCAGGGTGCTGTAAAATGAAATTTTTAAAATACAATTTCCTGACTGTTAACTCAGAAGCTAACATCAACCAACACAATGGAAAAGGTAAGGGATCAGATGCAAGAGTGAAAGTAAAATGTAAAATGCCCCTACAAGGCATTTATGTATTTAGAGGAAAGACCCAATGACTATCTACTGAATTTGTTCAGCCTATTTTGCCTTTTATTTGTATAAACTTCAAACTCTGACCACTTTTGTTTGTGTAGAGGCACTGTCAATCCTGAATCAAACACTGCCATGTTCTTTTCCCCCACAGGTGGGAGGTTGCTGTTTTACTCTTTATTTTTACAGCTGTGCAAATGATTGCATCCTAGCGGTAGGAGGAGTGAAAAGGAAACGGCAGTAAATTTCATTTAATGAATAGGCACTTGAGAGCTTCAGTTTTATGTTCACAACTTGACCTTACCTTGACTTCTCAGAAAAGAGAACAGTTGCAGAACTATGCATCTTTCTCATCACCCCCTCTCCATCTTATATTATTGTTTCCCATCTTTTAAAGTAGTGGATACAACAGTGCAGTATGTTGACTTTCATTCCCTTGTGTTTGCTGGCTCCCAAGGACCAGGCTGTATAAGCAAGTTCTGTATCACAAATCTGATGCACCTCTGTTATGGAGCTGCCACCAGGAATCTTGCATTTCCATTTACAAGCCATTTTCTCATCTCTCTCCTTCCTCCTTTCCTTCCTTCCTGTTTCTGCTCTTTTAAAGTCATCTGTCACAGTTTCTATTTTGAGGACAGCACAGCTTGTGTTTGCTTGGGGGTCTCCGGTGAATTGCTGCAAAGCATAACTAAATCAGTTAAGTGTCTCTAAAGAGGTTAGGATTAAACTGCCAGCTTTCTTTGTGTCACATTCCCAGCTTTCTTGCTATATTGAGAGAAAACTATAACAGGTCTCCAGCTGTTCAAATACATCCCAAGCTTTCTTCCAGTAATTATGGTCCAGAAAATAGCCACTCAAAGTGGTACAGCATTGGGAAAACAGTGGAGGTGAAACCTTGAACAACTTGAACACCTTCATTTTCCCAAAGTTGATATTAACATTGTTCTATTTTGCCATTAACTTTCTATTTGTGGCAAGAGGAAACAAAATGGTGTGTGCTGGGATTACACTTGCCTCTCTGGGCCAATTCAAGTGGACACTTTTGGGGGCTTTTGTTTCAGTCCTTGTTGACTTCTCTTTCTCTGTTATGAATTGAATGAACATATAGGTTAGATCCCGGTTACCACTTACCCCATGGTGACCATCTGTAAATTTGTCCAATTGTGTAGGGAGCCATTTGTCTGTGCCAACTGAAGAATGAGATACTGTATTTTAGGCATGTTCCTGCATATTTAAAAAAATTACCATGTGGTGGCAAGACAAATGTTATAATTTTCCCATAACTGTTCTGATCTATAAAAGTAAAGGATATGGTGATGTTGAACATACTGTGAAACTGTTATCACTCCTGATGCAGCCATCGCACTATTCATAGAACCCAATTCTACCTGCAGTGTGTGAGCCTACACTAAAATGACAGGGAGCCCAAGAATAGTGATCCCAGTGCATAATGTGAGTGACACAACTGAAACTGATCCAGTTTGCATGTTTTGATCTTAAAATGATAGTTACAAGTCAAATTGTAAAATTATTTTTCTCTGTCCTACTCTTTGATTTGCTTTTCATTTTTTTTACATTGTTCTCACTTAAGAAACCTCTCTCTCTCTCTCTCTCTCTCTCTCTCTCTCTCTCTCTCTCTCTCTCTCTCT
>JAJKFI010000018.1:11280691-11299106 GCA_029204185.1 Lerista edwardsae | reverse complement strand
TCTCTCTCTCTCTCTCTCTCTCTCTCTCTCTCTCTCTCTCTCTCTCTGGGGTGTGTGTGTGTGCCTCACAGCAAGCAAGCGCTTCCCATCTCTTTAAGCCAATTTCTTGCCCTCAAATTATGGGTGGTTATTTTGATACGAGAATCTCTAGCAAAACATTTCAGACCAAAATGTGATTTCCTTTCCCACAAAAAATAAAATAAAAATAAAAATCAAAAATCAAATTGAGGGTTATTTTGATATTACTGCATTGAGTGCTGTATGAAACAGACGAATCTGCCCAGAAAAGTCTTCCATTTTTCTAGTTTGGATATTTGTAAAAATTAGGGGCACTGGCAACTTCATTTACCTACAAAGGCACTGAAATACTAGTAACAGCATGATTTTTTAAAAGTCATTGGGATCATATATCCCAATCCTAAACATGTATTTGTTGTCCTATACATTCTTTGGCATAAATATGTTCGGTTTTTACAAGTTTTTTATTCACAGTGTTTAGGTGTTGGGTCCCTGAAGGAGGAGACTCTTCTGTATCTGTGGAACTCTTTGCCACAGGAGGTGGTGATGGCATCTGGTCTTGATGCCTTTAGGAGGGGATTGGACGGATTTCTGGAGGAAAGGTCCATCGTGGGCTATAGGCAATGATGGATTGTGCAACCTCCTTACAAAGGTGGTGGGCTACTTCAGAGTACCGGGTGCAAGGGAATGGCAACAGGATGCAAGCATCTTGTTGTCTCATGTCTCCCTGGGGCACCTGGTGGGCTGCTGTGAGATACAGGAAGCTGGACTAGATGGGCCTTTGCCCTGATCCAGCAGGGCTCTTCTTATGTTCTTATGAGACCCTGGCGATAACACGTACCCCATCCTTTGCACTTTTAGCGCAGAGGCAGTCTTCCCCGTCCCCGAAGGAGGAGGCGCTGGCAAGATCGCGCATGCCCCCTCCTCCCGGGAGATGCCAGGGGAGACTGCCTTTGTGCTTGGAGCGCATAATAATAATAATAATAATAATAATAATAATAATAATAATAATAATACTTGGATTTATATACTACCTTTCTTAGGTCACCAGATTTCTCTAATGAGTATAACTCAAGGCGGTTTACATGGGCAGACTTTATTCAGAAACCCAAAGGTTTTTACAATTTATACAGAAAATGTTCTATCTTTCAAGAACTACACACATACAGATGGATCTTTCTGGATTTAGTCCTTACCCCCACACTCCCAATAAAGACAGCAGACGGTTGTTGGAGTAGAAGAGGGCCACTTTATTGAATAACAAACATAGACTGGCAACAAGGACTGCCCAACAATAACATGGGAGGCAAGGGGGCGAAAGGAGGGGGTGAATGTGACCCCACCCTCCTTCGCCCCTTTAGGTGCGGAGTGCTATCTCGGGGCGATAACCCTATCGGTCATCCCCCCGCTGTAACCTCATTGGGCGAACCAAACAACTCCGGTCAGTCCCAGCTCTTAAGCTGGCTGACCGTCCTAGTTGCCCCTTCAGGGACCAAGGCAGCTGGCACCTCCGTGCCAGTCAGTGGGCTTCTCCCGGCCTCTCCAAGAGTCGAGCGGGCCTCACTGGAGCTGCCGAGATCCCCCCATGACCTTGCTGCCCTGGCATGGACACCGTGAGCTGCCTGATGTTGCTTGCCCTTACCCCGCACCTTTCATGCCAGTGGCCAAGGTTGTCACTAAGTCCCAACCACCCGCTAGCCGGCCTTGTACCAGTCTGGGGCAGGCGAAAAAACTGCTCCTCCACAGCCAATCAGGGGGACAGCAAAAAATTCCTACCCGGCCCTCGAAGAGCGACCAGCTAATCTCAGACTAGTAACTGGGAGGGCGGGCGGGTTTCGCCGTCCGGGATCACTCTGGCAAGGCAGCGTGAGAGACGCTCATGCTGCACACTTACCACCCTCCCGGTGGCCCCTTCCAGCCAATGGCTGCTTGCCACGGTCTGCTGGTCCCCTGGGAGGCGGGGCCAAGGGGACCGTTAGTGCGTGAAGGCACCAACGGCCATTACCCCCACACTCCCAATAAAGACAGCAGACGGTTGTTGGAGTAGAAGAGGGCCACTTTATTGAATAACAAACATAGACTGGCAACAAGGACTGCCCAACAATAACATGGGAGGCAAGGGGGCGAAAGGAGGGGGTGAATGTGACCCCACCCTCCTTCGCCCCTTTAGGTGCGGAGTGCTATCTCGGGGCGATAACCCTATCGGTCATCCCCCCGCTGTAACCTCATTGGGCGAACCAAACAACTCCGGTCAGTCCCAGCTCTTAAGCTGGCTGACCGTCCTAGTTGCCCCTTCAGGGACCAAGGCAGCTGGCACCTCCGTGCCAGTCAGTGGGCTTCTCCCGGCCTCTCCAAGAGTCGAGCGGGCCTCACTGGAGCTGCCGAGATCCCCCCATGACCTTGCTGCCCTGGCATGGACACCGTGAGCTGCCTGATGTTGCTTGCCCTTACCCCGCACCTTTCATGCCATTAGGGAGGACAACCTGGCGTTTGTCCTTCCTCCTCCCATCCCCAATACAAATGCACACAGCCCTTGTTGCAAGTCTCTGAGGAAGATGTCATTGCCGGACGGCGAAAGGTGTACCCCATCACCCCGATAAAGGGTCGGCATCAAATGTACTATGCCAGGGTGCCAGATGACAGCACCCCCCTGACACACTACCACCCTGCCCAGGTAATGATTGACTCTTTTGCGGGCAACGTCTATCCTGCGCACACTGCGGGCACTGTGCCAGACGCACCTAGGCAGCATGTTGGACCACAGGAAGTGCACACCCAGGAACCAACTTCTGAGTGTGGCGAAGTCCCTGCACGCCTGGTGATGCAGCGAGATCGTGGTTCGCTGCCCCAGGTCGTTTTCGCCAAGATGGATTAATATTACCTGAGGGGGTGGCCCACTGGATAGCAGCTCATGAAGGAATGGCAATAGCTGATCCCAGCGCATGCCTCTTCGCGCCGCCCAAGTGACGTGTGCCAGCGGACCCAAACCCAGCTGAGAACCGAAACTAGTGCAGAGGGCCCTTTTTCTAGCCCAAAAAACGATCGAGTGTCCGCAGATGACAACCCGGACAGGGCCTGGCCGGGATGGACCTGTCAGAACAAAGAACAAAATGAGAGTGCAATCGCCTCACGCACAGGCAGCCACAGGGGCCTAACAACCCCCCGCAGAGGGAGAGTGCAACCAGCACTAGACCAAACACAGCGCAGGTCGCCGCAGTGACCTGGAACCAACCGGGGCACACAGACCCCCCGAAAGGCCTAAGCCTCAGGCAAACCCCCGCAGGGGAGCCAAACACAGCACAGGTCGCCGCAGTGACCTGGAACCAACCGGGGCACACAGACCCCCCAAAAGGCCTAAGCCTCAGGCAAACCCCCGCAGGGGAGCCAACTGCAGGTCTTCCCTGCTGCCACGTGGCGTACAACCAAGGCACTCTGGCCTTCCGACCCCCCCCCCCAATGGTTCAACGAACGTAAAATGTAGGCACCGGATTTCCAACGGCCTGTTCTCTTAATAGCCGTGTCCAGAAGCCCCATGCGTGTCGCTATAGAGGCTGCCCCCATCCGAAAGGAGTGAAGCCCCAATGGGCCCTTCAGCCAACCCAGCCTATTGGTTGCTTTCTTAAGAACTGAACCGAATTGGTATAGTGTGTGGGGGGGGGGGGAGTTGCGTCCAAGTGCCTAAACAGCAGCCCAACTTCTGATGGGGCTTCGCTTAAAAACTGTTCCATGGCCAGGACCGGGCACAAGGTGGTATCCTGGGCTCTGTGCAATCTCACCCATTGTCCAGCACCCTTCTGATCCATCTTAGACTTATATATAAGAAGGCTAATGGCATCAGGGCAAAGTCTGTGGTCACCCTGTTGCAGGGCCCTGTCCCCGACATTTTTAGACTTGGCCAGTATCTGAGAAGGTCAGAAGGCTCCAAAAAGGAACACTACACAAACTGCCCTGAATAAGCAAAATTCAAACTGGGAGGAGGAAAGGGATTGAAACTCCCCAACTAGGGCAACCAACATGGCCATTGTAATAGGGCGTCGTGTGTCACGTGAAACAGGTGACTCCCTCCGAAACCCCTCTAACATACGGTGGACCCTGAAGTCAAATGCCGTGTCCTTTAACCCAAGGCATTTGGATTGAAAAGATAGCGCAGCCAGGAAGACAGCCACTGATTTCGCAGCTAGCTGCCTGTCCCTAATATCCAAGAGGAATCTCATTATATGATCCACCGGGATGGGCCAGATGTCACCTAGCCCTGTTTTTTCGTGAAAGGAGTGAAATGTTATAAGCTTACTAGTATAGCTGGCCCTTGAAGATGGTGCGCCCACATGGCCCCTCGGGCTCTGAGGAGCCAAGGTTCCAAACCCACGGTGGCAGGGGCTCTGGATCCACCGACGCCTCTGGAGCCAATTGCCGGAAACGCTCTTCCTTCAGGCGAGAAAGAGCGTCGGCGATGTTGTTCTGTATCCCAGGGTCATGTCTTGCCACAAACTGTGTGTTGTTACACAGGCATAGGAGAAACAAAGGCTCTCACGAGAGACATGACCCTGGGAGACTTTGATGTTTGATGATTCACGATGTGAACAACTGCTAAGTTGTCACACCAGAATCGAACGGAGGCGTCGCGGAAATCCCGAGCCCAGATGAAGACAGCCAGCACAATAGGGAAAGGTTCCAGGAAGGTAAGGTCCCTGGTCATGCCAGCTTCATGCCAACTGCTCGGCCACAGAGCGGCACACCATTTTCCCCTAAAATACAAACTGAACCCTAAGCCCCTGCTGTGTCAGAGCTGACCTGCATTTCTGCTTCAATTAGTTGCAGGTCCCTCCAAAAAGAAATCCCGTTAAAATGCTCAAGGAACCGGAGCCACATATCCAGGTCCTTGTGCATTTCTGCAGAAATCCTGATCCTGTGGGAGGGCCGGCTGACCCTACCCAGTGCTATCACCCGGCAGGCGAAGTTGAGGTGCCCCACCAGGGATTGCAGGTCATGCAGTGAGATCTTACGCGCTGAGCCTGCAGCTTTTATCAAAGCCATTGCCTTGTTGATTTTTTCCGCGGGGAGATAGCTTTGCTGAGCCTGGGAATCAAGCTCTACCCCTAGGAAGGTCAGACACGTGGCTAGGCCTTCAGTTTTTTCCATGGGCCAGTGGAACTCCCAGCTCCATGCAAAGCTCGGTAAAGTTTTGCAGGAGGCACTCACAGATGCCACTACCCGGAGGGCCAGCAAACAGGAAGTCATCCCAGTAGTGAGGTTCTCTGCGGATGAGGGGGATGACGGGGGGTGCCGGGACCCTAAGCCCCCGCAAGACCTTGCACTAGCTGCCTGGCTGCTTCTTTGTCCGGGTAGTGCCTGAGTGCGCGAGCCAAAGCACCGATCCTTACCGGTGTTGGCCCCTTACTGCAGTGGGGCGGGAGGCTGCTGTTGTCCTCCTCCCCTCTTGCCGCCTTGACCTGGGGGCCGGGCTCCTTGTTTGTTACCAACTTTGGGGCAGACAGACTGCATGTCTACCCCCACGGAGACCACAGAGATGGGCCAATGAACAGCGGGTTCTTGAGCATTTTCCTGCTGAATTAAATTCAAAGCAGGTACGCAGGAATTGGACCCACTGAGCACCAGCCGGTGCCTTGTTCTGCTCCGCCCTGACACGGCAAATGCCCACTGTCAGAGCAGTTGCCGAAGACTACCTTGCTGGCACGACCAGCTGAAACAAAAGTTCCCACTGTAGGGTCCTCCAATCCAAGGAGGGAAGCCCACAATCTGAAATGCTGGTCATAGGCTTCCTAAGCCGTGCCAGCGTAATCTCTAAATGTCCAAATATTTAAATATGGTCAATGTCCAAATATTTAAATAGTGCCGTGGCCTTTGTGGGGTACATCTGAATGATGACAGATGCATAGATGCATCATAGATGCATTAACCAATTGGCCCATGTCAATTTTACGCTTCCTAATTGTTTCTTTAAGAACATGAGAACATAAGAAGAGCCCTGCTGGATCAGGCCAAAGGCCCATCTAGTCCAGCTTCATGTATCTCACAGCGGCCCACCATGTGCCCCAGGGAGGCATGAGACAACAAGATGCTTGCATCCTGTTGCCACTCTCCCGGACTGCTTGACCGCACTTTGGGGTTGGTTCTGGTTCCATTTGGAGGAGGCCAAATATGTTGATAAATTTGCCCCTCCAAATTTTTTCTTTCACTGAGAGGGCCAAGTGGTCCCCCCCAATGGAAGAGCTATGTCCCCATAAGCTAGTCTGGGGTACTTATTGGACTCGGTAACCCAACCCCCGGTTGGCTGTGCATTTTGTGTTGGACCCAAGAAGAAACCCAATGGGGGGGGGGGAACATATGCTCCCACCGATTGCTGGGGCATTTGAATTCCCCCAATACCACCCACGAAGGGGGACATGCTATGTATCGGGAGGTTCCATCCCCCTCAACCAATCAGTTGTGGCATGCCTTGAACGGCACTGCCACTTTTAGGGTTGGCACTGCCACATGATTATTGTTCCTGTGGGTTTTCAATGTCTCCCCTGTCCTCAGTGTTTGTCCCCCACACTGTATTGGGTGTGTCATGTGATGCAGTAAATACTGCGCCTGATTCCATGGTGAGTCAGCTGCTCGTGCTCTCAAGTGGCGTCAGGGGCTCAGCCTGGTCCTGGCGTGCATCCTATGAAGCAGGTGAAGAAAGAGAGCAGGCGTGTTGCCAGCGCTTCTGGTCGGAGCAGTCCTTTTGGATGAAAGATATTCCATTAAACACGCCCCTTTACCTGGTCGCAATGCCCTCTGCCCAATTTGTTGCTCATGAGAAGGGTTTCCCCCCTTATTTCGACCAGCCCTTCTCAAGGCTTTAGCTTTGCGCCTGGATTCCAAGCGGTCAAGCACAGCCCATAATGCCCCTGCATCCTCTCCCCCCCCCCCAGAAGATGATGAGGTGATTTCAGGCCTGGGAGAATTCCGGTTCTGGGGTTTCTTGCCCTTTTTCTGCTGCTTTTTTCCAACCATTTTGCAAAATGCTGCCCTCTGCAAGTCTTGTTAAGCATAATCCTCCTTTCAGGCAAACAAGTGCAACAATGTTAGCAGCTCTGCTGCCCTCTGCTAGGTCTTAGTAGCAACCCAAACTTGCAAAATGAGTGTGTGGAGGGCGGGGGGAAATTGAAACAAAATAACACTGGTTCTAGGGTTTCCCGCCCTTTTTCTGCTGCTTTTTTTTTTTTTCAACCATTTTGCAAAATGCTGTCCTCTGGTGGTCTTGTTAAGTATAATCCTCCTTTCAGGCCAGCGAGTGCAACTATGTTAGCAGCTCTCCTGCACTCTGCTAGGTCTCCATATCAACTTAAGCTTGCAAAGTAAGTGGAAGGCAGGAAAAACCACAGACTAGCAGCCCAAGCCTGCAAAATGAGTGAGAGGGGTAAGGGAAAGGCACAGGCAAGCAAGCCCCAGCCTGCAAATTGAGTGAGTGGAAAGAGGGAAGACACGGGCTAGCAACCCGAAACTTGCAATGAATAAATGGGAGGAGGGAAACCCTGGCTGTTAGCTGACAGCCAAGCACAATAGCAATGCCTCTATGCCATACACAGGGCATCCCCACAAGCCCACCGATCCTCCCGCAATTCCCCGCAAATCCCCCAGTGATACAAGCCTGACGGAGGGTAGGCATTTCAAAAAACGTGCTGCCAGCAATGTCGCTTGACCCGTCCTGCATTCCTGAAGCGATGGGGGGTGGGGGTCAAAGTCAGTGAGTGTTGGAGGGGAAGGCCAGACGCGCAGCAATTTCAAGGGAGCTCCTTTCTGCAGCATCTGAATCCTTCGCCGTCCGGGATCACTCTGGCAAGGCAGCGTGAGAGACGCTCATGCTGCACACTTACCACCCTCCCGGTGGCCCCTTCCAGCCAATGGCTGCTTGCCACGGTCTGCTGGTCCCCTGGGAGGCGGGGCCAAGGGGACCGTTAGTGCGTGAAGGCACCAACGGCCATTCTTTCTGGCCACCCGTTTGTCTTCTTGCTGGCTGATAAGTGTCTTCCCTGCTCCCACCAGAGAAGCGACTGAACTTCGGCACAACTCCCCCTCACACAAGGCAGCCGAAGCTCAGCTGCCACTCACAGAGACTTCCGGCTGTCCCGAACTGGCGACCTTCAGATCTTCAGCTCTTATCTTCAGGCAAACGGAGGCATTAACCCTCTCGACTAAATCTTCTGCATAAGCAGTCTCCTCCAGGTTCTCCCTGAGGGAGGGGGCGCTGGCCGCCTCCTGCACCCACCCCTCCTTGGGGGGAACCTGTGACGTCACTGCCTTGGGGGTGCAGATGGGCAGAGTCATGATGTCACTGCCCCAGGCACTGGGGTAGAACATGGCTCTGCCGTAGTAGCCAGCAAGCAACATGGAAGCACTGCTTTCCCTCTGAGGATTGGCTACAATGGCGAGGGAGAGGAGCGATTTATACAGCAAGGTATTGCTTTTTGCAAAACATAGCATTCTGCGCCCCCTCCCGATAGGGACACTACTGAAGCATTAATTCAGAAGTTAAGTCAGAAGTTAATTAAGTCAGAAGTATTACTCTGTGATTGAGAAATAGGAAATATAGACTGAGTGCAGGAGAAAGCAAGATGAATGTGAGGAATACAGTTTTGGGGTGGCTGCCAGAACTAGCAAAAAATGAAAATAAATAATAAAAGCTTTTGGAACTCCTAAGATGATGTTCACTTAATCGTCTTTTCAACCATAATTCAGGGCTCCTTTTAAAAAAAATCTGATAATTTCCCTTTTAGCTGATGCCATAGTTCCTCTTTTGAACAGTTGCCTGTGTGAACAAATAATGCACTTCGAGACAAAAGAAACAGGAGCAGCTTTTATGAAAGTAATCAGGAGCACATCCAAGAACTGTTGGTCAGTCGTTCCTTGCCAAATGAAGAGATGTTTACAATTCCAGTTCACTGACTGTCTTGGTGATGCAGCACAGTGAAGATGGGAGCTCCTCGGCGGGAACGAGTCTGTATAAGCTAGCCAAGACCCTGAGCTAAAAAGGGAAGAGGAGAATGAGACAGAAGGAGAGGCGCCTACTCAGGAGTACAAGCTACAGGGGAAAACATGAATAAAAAGAATAAACATAGTAATATTTCTTTTTTAAAAGGTAGAATGTGGAATAAGTGACAGCTTTGCTCTGGAACTTTTTTTAAACACCTGTGATCAAATCTGGAATATGTGAATAGTAAATGCTGTTGAGCATGTGCAGAGTTTCTTTTTATTCCCTTATAACAACAACTGGCCTTCACCCATGATTTTTAGAAAGAAATCTGATCTGTTAACTTTCAACAGGTTCTTTAATATGGAACTAAGGGCACAATCCTCTCTTGCACTGGAGCAGGCAGCCGGAAAAGCCTGCGCTGTATCCAGCATGGGTGAGCAGGCTGTGGTGCAACTTGAAGGAAGGGATTTCATTCCCCTTCTCCAATGTCATATGCCAGTCAGCCATGTGGGGCTACTTAAATCTATACCCGCAATTCCACAGGCACAAATCTAAGCTGCTCATGTAATGCCAGTCGGGCCAGGGATCGGGGGTTAGGATCCAGTCCCCTGCCAGGCCCAATCCACCTCCCAGATCACCCTCCTCCTGCCCCAAACAGCCGCCATTCTGTCCTCCTGCCCCCTGTGCCAGTGTGCCCAGGCTGGCACAAATTCACCTTGTCCCAGTGCAGGTCTGGCATTGCTGGGCCAGTACACATCTGTGTGCTGGCCCAGCCTGCTCCTGAGTAACCAAGAACATGCTTTATGGCATGTTCACAACACTTGGGAGTCAGCGCATGGGACTTGTGCCACCTCAGGGCAGGATTGTGCTGCCCAATGGCTAGATTTTTCTGACTTCTAGACATATCGGCATTAATAAGGCTGGAAAAATCAAAAACTGGTATTTTATACTGGCAACATATTTAAGAAACATCTCATTACTATAATGATGTAACGTTCTAATACATAAATGTGATGATACAAGCTGTAATCCTGGATCTTTCCCCCTTGCCATCCTAGGCTGAGAGAGAGAGGGCAGACAGGAATTAGTAAAGTCACTGAAAAATGTAGTAGTGTCTTTCAGAATTAGATAGTTCCTTGCTGGAGATACTCACAATGTTCACATGCTCTTCAGGGCAAGCAACAAAGGACCTGCACTCAGCTTGTGTGGAATAATGCCACTCAGGAGGAAATTCAATTACTGAGCTAATTATCACCCTGGCTGAGTGGTAAGAACAAAATTTAAAGTAAGAAGTCACTGGAGAAAAGCCTCGATTGCCCAGTAGTCCCCAAAGTTCATTTTTAAAAGATATCCTAGTTGACAGCTGAAAGCCCAAGGGTGAATGTGCAGCTGAGTCTGAAATAGAGGATATTAGAATTTTAATACTGTACAGATTCTTCTAGCTTTTAACAAGTTGCAGCAATTCAGCTGACATAATTGTGTGGAGGTTTTAAGGTCCAGAATAGACTTTGCGGATGTCCCTTAGCTAAACTACTTCATATTTCCTGAATGTTAGTCATGAAATAGGTTCTCTAAACTTTGTTTTACTACAATTTTTAATTGCTTGGAGAAATAGAGGTTAAAATACTTCAAAGGCAGGCAGCCTGGGTAAAGTTCTGGGTACTTTTTGCAGAAATGGTGGGGCTGTTGGTTTGTGTTTTTTGTGAATCTCTAAGTCTACTTATTTCAATTCAAATAAGTGGGCCTTATAATAAGTAATAAGTGAAGTAATAAGTGAAGTAAAAAGTAATAAGTATTGGGGGGCAAGGTGCAACATGTACAGAGAAGCTTACAGGCACCCACTCTAGCACTACAGCTTTGATACAGGTGCCTGTATCAGCGCTGTGCACCTTGCATTGACGCAAGTGTGCTTTACGGCACATTCACAACAGCACTTAGCCAGTGCAAGTGGCTTGCGCTGGCTGAAGGGAAGAGTTTGGATTGCTCTCAGGGCCAGCTTTAAGCCAATATGACCAATGTCATCACATCGGGCCCCGCGCTTCAGGGGGCCCTGCACTAGCAAGGTGAGCATATTGCCTATGGTTGCAGCTGGGATCTCTATGGGTTGTAAGTCAGTGGGGTGAGCAGAGAAGCTTTACCTTAGTCTCTCCCACCTGCCTCTGAACAGCCCAAAATGGGCCACCTGGAAGCAGTTGGCAGTGATATGATATCACCACCAACTACTTCCACATGCCATGCTTTGCACGAACAGAGCTCTTCTTGGTGAGTGGGGGGCCCCGCAGGGAGGGTTGGGGGCCACGCAGGAATGCCCCACATTGGGCCCTGCCGCTACTAGAGCCGGCCCTGATTGCTCTATATCAGTGATGGTGAATCTGTGACACGCCACAACATTTTGGGTGACACGCCAGCATTCACGGGAGTGACACACAAACAGAGTCAAGTTAAGCATTTTTGACATGGCAAATCCAAAAGGTTCACCATCACTGCTCTATATAAAACCAAAGCTGCAAATAAAACACTTGAAATGTGTTATGGATTAGGCCCTGAGAACCATCATAACATTACAATAGCTGTCACTTGCAGTACTGCAGGCTGTGCAGTGACTAGTTCTCCACCAGTATGATGAGTAAAATGGCTGCCATCTCTGTCTCGCTACTGACATTCAGGGAGGCGTGACAAGACTCCTTACTTATTCAGGTCTCAGGCAACATGATGGAGCACCCAGTCTAGACAAAGGGAAGCTAAGTTATTGATGGGATCTTTGAAAGAGAGCGTGCTGTACTTCATGACTTTGTGAATCGTCGCCTGCCTGATATTACTTAAACTCAGTTTCAGAAATTATTTGGGATTGCCTTCATAGTCACTGCAGTGGCATTTGTGGTTCTCCTGATACCCTGCACTGTAATTTTGATAGCCTTCAGAATTCGTGTGCTGGAAATAGAATTGCAGAGGCTTTTTCCTTCTATGGTCCTGGTAGAGCTTGTTCCCTCATGAGTTGGTACGTCTTGGAATGAGAAGCATTTTTTTAAATTATTTCTTTGGTGATATTAGATACTGCTCAAATGTAAAGCAGGGAGACTAGCAGTGTTTCTTTCAAGCTAGTATCAGCACTGAGTGCAACATTATTATTTTAATGGAGGATATAAATATGTGATTGCATGTGTCAACTACATAAATGTAGATGGTATGATATCTAATAGGTGGCTTCTTACATGCCCCACTTGTCTGAAATAATTCTAGACAGGAATCCAGTCAGCACACAAAGAAGATGCCTTGTAAGTATGTAAAGAATATCATAAGACTGAAATACAGTACAATGAAATGAAGCCATATTAGTAGGTAAGAGAGTCAGTAGGGGAGTAGGAGTAGGAGTAGGGGAGAGTTGAGCTCAAGTCCTAAGAGTCATGGAGGACGAATCACTGTGCAGCCCTGTGCTGACATTCTCTGTAAAGGGAACAGGAGCATGCCAGCTAGATTTGTCTCCTGATGCTGACATGATTTGTGGCCACAAGCCCTGCTGCCCTGGGTTCAAAGCAACAGACGCAAAGTGCTGAACTGAAGGAGAGTTTCTCTCTGAGATTGATAATGCGAGCGGCAGATGTTCCAAAACATGGGTGGAAGCTCTGCTTGGATTCAAGAAGAGGCATGACCACAGAAGGCATCAGTACTCAGGTGTGTGGCTAGTGTGCTTTTGATCCCTAGTTGCTAGTGTACAGTTGTAGCCAGGTATGGAACACTTGTATATGGATCCTTTCATAGTCTACTATACCTCACAGTGTTGTGAGGATTTTTAAAAAGGCTGGAAGGAGGCACGATAGCTTCCCTGCCCTCTTAGGACAACGATTTTCAACTTTTTTCATCTCATGGCAAACTGACAAGGCACTAAAATTGTCAAGGAACACCATCAGTTTTTTGGACAATTGGCAAGACACACTTGCTGCTGGTGGGGGGCTCACATCCCACAATGCCCCTACTAATAAAGGTAAAGGTTTCCCCATGACCGATTGAATGATCTAGTCGTGACTGACTGTAGGGGGCGGTGCTCATCTCCGTTTCTAAGCCGAAGAGCCGATGTTTGTCCGAGGTCAAGCTTCCGTGGTCATGTGGCCAGCATGACTATACGCTGAGGTGCACGGAACTTTGGTGGGTTACCTTCCCACCAAAGTGGTACCTATTTATCTACTTGCATGTTTACATACTTTCAAACTGCTAGGTTGGCAGAAGCTGGGACAAGCTATGGGAGCTCCCTCCGTCGCGCAGTCTTGCAAGTTCAGCAACAGCGGTTTAACCCACAGCGCCACCATAGTCCTAATAAATTACCCTCTTCCAAACTCCCACAGCACATCCGCAGACCGTTCACAGCACACCAATATTTGCTATCTCTGGAGGAGGAGCAGGATAAAAATAATAAACCAACATTTGTACAGCACAGCACTGGAAACCTTTCCTATTACTCAACAAGAATTACCTGTAGGTATCTGTTTCTTTTCAGCACAAAACGAGTGGACCATTCTAATACAAGATTAGCACTTCAAATTGAAAAAGATGCAGGTATGGAACAGGATTTATTTTATTCATGTTTATGATGGTGACCTGATTAAAAATCTTGAGCATATTTTGTTTCTAAACAAACATGTAAAAGAAAAAGGATCAGTCGAAAAAGGCTTCACATTTAGATTAGTTTCACATTTTAGAATGCTTTCTGGTTATGGGGTTAGAGTGTATTTTATATGAAAAAGTATTTTTCCAGATTGAGATTCATATAAAGTTGTCAAGTTGTAAATCATCCAACTGAATTCAAACGTTTGGGATAAGTATCTACAGAATCGATTCTAGTGGTGCAGGAAAACCCTACCCCAATGAAGTTCTCTCTCAGCATATTTGCATGACGTCCTTACACCAAAACCAAAGTTGAATTTGTACTTGCTGCAGTTGATGCCTAAAGTAATGGCCTTCACTCGATCCAGTGCAGCTTAGGAGCAGGCTGGAGATCTCCTTGGGGCAAGGGGATATTTTTCAGACCTAGGAAGGAGGATATGGCAATCTCCTGCTCCGCCAACCCATTACTCAGAAACCTGTTACCCCTCCATCCACCCTCCACCAACCAGCACAACTCTTCCCGCCGTTGGTGGCTGCTCTTCAGGGTGCAGCAGTGGTGGGGCAGCACAGGCCTCCCTGCCGGTGCGGCTTATTCTCTGGGTGCTGCAAACATGCTTTTTGTCATGTTTGTGACACCCTTAGCCACAAGCTCGGGGATCATTACGCCTGTGGAATGCCTTGATAGTATTGCACTGTCAGGGAGGTGTTGTGACAGCTGGTTAAGCACATTTCAGGAAATGTGACCCCAATGCAAAGGATGGCAAGACTCCTGTATTTTTATTGGAAAATAGAATTATGGCAAGATACTTCATTATCTGCACCTCATTATCCACTGTGAAGGGATATTCAGAATGACACCTGCAACCAGCATTGACCCCTATAAAATGGCTGGCAGATGCCAACCTGGTCATGGTTAAGGGGTCACAGGTGCCATTCTGAAGATCCCTGCAGCTTCTGGAAGGTCTCTGCAGCATTCAGATGTCTTTTTGGCACTTCCTGCTGCACTCTGCTGGCTTCCTGAGGGACTCTGCTGCATTCTTCTGATGGCAGATAAGGTACCCTTTGCACCTAACCCCATTGATCCCATTGGGGTAATGATTTGCTATCCTTGAATTTGCTATCCGTGAGGATTACCTGGAACCTAACCCTAGTGGATAATGAGGACTGACTGTATGAACTTTTAAGTGCTATGGATATGTACAGCCATACAATGAAGTCGGATACCTGACATTGTCTTGCACCCAGATTTCTGATTCACTTTCGATCCTCATCAAAATATTCAAAAGCGAACTTTATTGAAAATTTTCCACATCTACTTATTGAAGGGTCTTGGATAGCCTTTAACTGATGGTGAGTACCGATGAGTAGGAGAAGTGAAAGCACTGACCAAGCTAAACTATATTAGTTAATTAGGTAAGAGAATTCAAACTCGCTGGCACTGTCAGACTATGTGACACTGTTTTGGCACACGTGGAAGGTTTCGTTTCGTTTCACTTAATCATATTTAGATTCTTATTTTAATTTGCCTTTAGCACTCTCTGCACATCATGGATGCTTAGACTTGTGAATTAGACTTCACAGTTCTCAAAGGGCTGATCAAGGTGGGAATGAACAAGGTGGGAAGTGGGGGAGGCAGAGCCATGAGCTTCTCCAACCAAATCCAAGCGCAAAGCTAACTCTTAAGATCATTTGCGCATGTTTCATTCTGTTTGGGCACCTCTGCATGTGAGGACTAGAGACATGGGGTGGTGATTTGAGCACTGCATGTGAACGCCAGTGTGGATATCGGGTCTGAATGCATTGCATAGCTGGTGTTCACGGCGGTCCATGGTGAATGTATTGTCTACTCCAATTATTTATTTGTTTTGGGGTGCAATCCTAACCTGGAGTTAGGCTGGCACAGTTAGGCCAGCAAATTTAGGCTGGCACAGTTCGGCCAGCACGAGGGACACCATAAAATATGTTTAGACCACTCTCTTAGTTGGAGAGGCTAGCACACAGACGTGCACCATCCTCTCTGCTTTCGAGAGTAGTCCAGATGCACTTTCCGGTGGCCCTTGTGCTGGCAAAATGAAACACCCCACACAGAGGACAGACACCAACTCCATCACCCAAATGCCTGACAAAACAAAAATGTGTTGAGCCCTTGCCAAAAAACCATGAGGAATGTAGTTCCCCCCCCCCCCAAACTAGGGAATTTTGTTATTGTGGTGCTACAAAAGGGAAGGCTCATCCTTTTGCTGCTATCTCTCTAACATAGGACAAGAGCAACACTTTCAGGAGAGCCATCGTAAGGCACTACCCAACGCTATTGTGAATTATCCAGTGGAGGGCTCTGGTGCTCATTAGAGCTCCACCATTTACAACTGATCCACAGGCAGCTGGGCCTGTCCATTCTGAAAAATCCCTTCCCTAATAGTCATTTCCCTTTCATGGATCCCTTTCATGGATCACTGCCTTGTCGTGGCGAAGGGGCTTGAGTAGCTCAATGAAGCTGTGAGCTATGCCATGTAGGGTTACCCAAGATGGACAGGTCATAGTAGAGAGTTCTGACTAAACGTGATCCGCTGGAGAAGGAAATGGCAACCCACTCCAGTACTCTTGCCAAGAAAACCTCATGGATTACAAAACTAAAAGGCTAAACGATATGACACTGGAAGATGAGACCCTCAGGTCGGAAGGTGTCCATTATGCTACTGGGGAAGAGCAGAACACGAGTACTAGTAGCTCCAGAAAGAGTGAAGTAGCTGGGCCAAAACCGGAAGGAAGCTCAGCTGTGGATGTGTCTGGAAGTGAAAGGAAAGTGCGATGCTGCAAAGAACGATACTGCATAGGAACCTGGAATGTCAGATCTATGAATCAAGGTAAGCTAGATGTGGTCAAACGCGAAATGTCAAGGCTGAACATCGACATCATGGGAGTTAGTGAACTAAAATGGACAGGAATGGGAGAATTTAATTCAGATGACCATTATATCTGCTACTGTGGGCAGGAATCCCTTAGAAGAAATGGAGTAGCCTTCATAGTGAACAAGAGAGTGAGAACAGCAGTACTGGGGTATAACCTCAAAAGTGATAGAATGATTTCAATTCGGATCCAAGGCAAACCTTTCAACATCACAGTAATCCAAGTCTACGCCCCAACCACTGGTGCTGAAGAGGAAGAAGTTGACCGTTTCTATGAAGACCTAGAACAGCTTCTAGAATTAACACCCAAAAAAGATGTCCTCCTCATCATAGGGGATTGGAATGCTAAAGTAGGCAGTCAAGAGGTAATAGGAGTAACAGGCAAGTTTGGTCTTGGAGTACAGAATGAAGCAGGGCAAAGACTGATAGAGTTTTGTCAGGAGAACACATTAGTCATAGCAAACACCCTTTTCCAGCAACACAAACGGCGACTGTACACATGGACTTCACCAGATGGTCTACATCGAAATCAGATTGATTACATTCTTTGCAGCCAAAGGTGGAGAAGCTCTATACAAGCAGTCAAAACAAGACCTGGAGCTGACTGTGGCTCAGATCATGAGCTTCTTATTGCCAAATTCAGGCTTAAACTGAAAAAAGTAGGGAAAAGCACTAGGCCCTCCATGTATGACCTAAATCAGATCCCAAACGAATATACAGTGGAGGTGACAAATAGATTTAGAGGCTTAGATTTGGTAGACAGAGTGCCTGAAGAACTTTGGACGGAGGTCTGTAACATTGTACAGGAAGCAGCAACTAAAACCATCCCAAAGAGAAAGAAATGCAAGAAGGCAAAGTGGCTATCTGAAGAGGCTTTACAAATAGCTGAGGAAAGAAGGGAAGCCAAAAGCAAGGGAGAAAGGGAAAGATATACCCAACTGAATGCAGATTTCCAGAGAACAGCAAGGAGAGATAGGAAGGCCTTCCTCAATGAACAATGCAAAGAAATAGAGGAAAACAATAGAATGGGAAAGACTAGAGATCTTTTCAAGAAAATTGGAGATGTCAAAGGACAATTTCATGCTAAGGTAGGCACAATAAAGGACAAGAATGGCAAGGACCTCACAGAAGCAGATGAGATTAAGAAGAGGTGGCAAGAATACACAGAGGAACTCTATAAGGCCGATCTAAATGTTCCTGATGACCACAATGGTGCTGTCAATGAGCTCGAACCTGACATCCTGGAGTGTGAAGTCAAGTGGGCTTTAGAAAGCCTCACTAACAACAAAGCTAGTGGAGGTGACAGCATTCCAGCAGAATTACTCAAAATCTTAAAAGATGATGCTGTCAAAGTGCTGCACTCCATATGCCAGCAAATTTGGAAAACCCAGCAGTGGCCACAAGACTGGAAAAGATCAGTTTACATTCCAATCCCAAAGAAGGGCAATGCCAAAGATTGTTCAAACTACCGCACCATTGCACTCATTTCACATGCTAGCAAGGTGATGCTCAAAATCCTACAAGCTAGGCTTCAGCAGTATGTGAATCGAGAACTACCAGATGTACAAGCTGGTTTCCGAAGAGGCAGAGGAACTAGAGATCAAATTGCCAACATTCGCTGGATCATGGAGAAAGCCAGAGAGTTCCAGAAAAACATCTACCTCTGCTTCATTGACTATGCTAAAGCCTTTGATTGTGTGGATCACAACAAACTGTGGCAAGTTCTTGAAGAGATGGGAGTACCAGACCACCTGATCTGTCTTCTGAGAAACCTGTATGCGGGCCAGGAAGCAACAGTTAGAACTGGACATGGAACAACCGACTGGTTTCAAATTGGGAAAGGAGTACGACAAGGCTGTATACTGTCACCCTGCTTATTTAATTTATATGCAGAGTACATCATGAGGAAGGCAGGGCTGGATGATTCACA
>JAJKFI010000018.1:11221445-11275691 GCA_029204185.1 Lerista edwardsae | reverse complement strand
TATATATATATATATATATATAAAATTTATATATTATATAAATATACTATAATTATATAAAATTATATAGATAAATAACAAAGGCTACGTTGTGCTTATTCCATAAAGTTTACTCCCAAATAAGTATATATAGAAATGCAACCTTACAGAGTGATGTCTTGCAAGTCAACCCAGCAGTAAGTCCCACTGAGTTCACTCCTGTGATAGCATCCTTAACCATCAACTATCTTGTAGCTGCTTTTAGAATATTCCATTGTGGTCAATCCAAAGAACTGGATTTGTGATGTGTAAATGTACCTGGAAGTAGCTGTAATATGACTGCTTCAAACCACAGGATTCATTTTCATTGTGGTTTTCGCCCTGAGGTAGGAAACTAGCCAAGCCAAAACAAGAAAAAAACAGGATACCCCCAGTTCTCAGCCTAGTGGAAGAGAAGTTTGGGGGTTTAGCAGTGAGGCTTAATTGGTTAGAAAGAAAGCAGTGTGAGGCTCAATCGTTTCATTTCAAAGAGGTTCAGGGGAATCGCATTTTGTGAAGCGCAGCTCTAGCTAAGGAAAAAAACACCAGGTGGGTACTCAAGTTTACTTTTCAGAATGTTCTGTGTCTTGTAATGTAAACAGTGTTAGATGAGGTCACTATTTTACCTCTGTTTACCAAGAGCAAAATGCAATCTTGGCCAAAAAGGGAGAAAACAGCTGACTACTGGCCCAATGGTTGTGTAAAAGGGCCCTTGGACAAGATGTACCATGATACGTTGGGTAGCTCTGCTGATACTTGTACTTCCTTTTTCTTTCTGTACAGTTTCATTTGTTCTTCAGTGTCATTATTGGCTGCTAATGATTTTATGACTTACATCTTACGGTCATAATAAGATTATGCTGCATTGTGCTGTAAAAAGCCTTATTATATTGTAGGGAATATTTTTTGAATAGATGAATATATGAACCATTATTCAGAATAACTCTTTACTGAAAGAACAACTCCTACTTTTATTTCCTTTTGCTAATATGTATGTAATTAATTCCGTGGATGGGGGGTTTCAAAGAGAACACAAAGAATTTCCCAGTATCACTGGCTTCACCCTGAGGGCGGCGAGTCCCTACCCGGAACCTAAGCTTCCCACAGGTATCGACGAAGAATGGACGCAGATCCAATTACTGCAGCTCTTTGTAGCTCAGCTGATGTTATAGCTGGCACATTCAGTTGATGAAAATATTTGTCAAAATTGTGTGAGATTGTTCCTAGTGCGCCTATGATTATTGGGAGCACTTTTGTGTGCTTCATCCACAGTCGAGTTGTTTCTAGGCATAGTTCGTGGTACTTATATTATCAGTTTCTTCATGTTCTTTCTCCACCACCCAGTGGTCTCCCGGGATGGCAATATCGTTAAAGGTCACTTGTTGATTGTCATTATCAATTAGTGTTCAGTCAGGCGTATTAGCCTCGACACGTCGATCTGTTTGAATTTGGAAGTCCCACAAGATCTTGACCTGTTGGTTGTCTAAGACTTTCTCAGGCTGATGTTGCCAAGCCTTGTTGGATGTATTGAAGCCGTGTTTCTGGCGTAAAGCCCAGTGTACTAGTCATGCAACATCATCATGGCGTCGTTTATAGTTGGTGTTTGCTATCTTGGGACATTCGCATACCAGGTGGTTTACAGTCTCGTCCCATTGTTTACACAATCGACACAGGCTGTTGTTGCTGGTGCCCTGGATCTTGGTTTCCATTACATTTGTCTGCAAAGCCTGTTCTTGGGCAGCCCCTGTGCTCTGGGGAGCCACCTTGTTGAGGCGCACGGGCTTAAGGGGCCCCGAGGAAGTTAAGGGCTATGCTGGCACCAGTGTACACTGGCAGCAGGGTCTCCCAAGCCAGGCAGGCCTCGGTGGAGGAGAATACCTGACTAAGAGCTCCCCAACCATCTCCATGATGAGCAATAACAAAAACAAACCTAAACGAGCTCGGACGTCGCCCAGGATAAAAAGGTCCGTGGCATATGTGAGGTCTCCTGCACAAGTGAGCTACAGGGACCAGCTGTACTGGCAGCTAATCCAAATTAAGCCAGGCCCTAATAATCAACGAAAAACTTGGTCTATTGATGAAAATCACACAATTATCCAATGTTACTACTAGGCTGAGCCTGAGAAAAGAGGTTACCAAAAACGAATGATGGAAATTTGGAAAGAACTCCATCCAGAATGTGATATAAGTAAGGCCAGAATCATGGCCTTCCACCGTTGCAACAGATACGTGGCAGACAAGTACTGAATCTCTTGAAGGACATCAACGTAGCCATCAGTGCTATGTCAACAAGTACTTTTATCAGAAACAAACTGATGTATAGCACTGCTTTTATTGTAACCCTTGAATTAGGTTACAACCTTCCAAAAAATCGTAACCCGCCAGGACCTCCAAAGGGGAAAGTTAGACTTGAGAAGGAAATTGGAAAAATGAAGTCTGACATAAGCTGCCTAAAGACAATGAGAGAAGGAAAATTGAAAAATGAATACATTAAAAAAGGCCTATATGACAGACATGACTTGCAGCGGAAGACCTTAGCGACTATAATTCAAGAACTGAAACAGCGTGTGACGGCTACGGCCCAAAAGATTGAGAGATACATGGGGAGTATCCAGCAGTTCCAGCAGAATACGCTGTTTCAAAAAAATCAGTGACAGTTCTACAAGTCAATACAGACGCCCACAGCACAAAATAACGAAGGACCCAGTAAAGGTGATGCACCAGAGTTTTGGAAATGCATCTGGGAGATCCCAGTTGAGCACCACAAAGATGCCTCTTGGATAAAAGACATTGATAAGAAAAGCAAAGTACCCAAAATGGTGGATGTCACCATAACTGAAAAAAAGGTTGAAACAAGAGGTCAAGAAAATCAAGAACTGGTCCGCGCCACGGCCTGATGAATTACACGGGTTCTGGCTGAAATATCTGACCAGACTACACCACAGAATTGCCAAGCAGCTGGATATTATGCTGCAAACTGGCACCACTGAGAAATGGATGGCAAGAGGAAGAACATTTCTGATAAAAAAAGATGCCGATAAAGGCAATGAGCCCAGTAACTTCAAACCCATTACATGTCTACCTACAACTTTCAAACTTTTCACCAAAATATTAGCTTCCACAGTTTATGAACACTTAATACATAACAACATCTACCCTGTGGAACAAAAAGGAAACTTTAGTCGCGAGGGACCAAAGACCAGCTGTTGGTAGACAAAATGGTCCTGAAGAACTGTAAACGCCGCCAGACCAACCTAAGGATGGCCTGGATCGACTATAAAAAGGCCTTCGACTCACTTCCACTCAGCTGGATCAATACTTGCTTAGAACTTTACGGAATCAGAAAATTAGTGGCAATGAGCATGAAAACGTGGACAATGACCTTACGACAAACAGACAAGAGCTCAGAGAAGTTACTATTAGGCAGAGCATATTTCAAGGCAACTCACTATCGCCACTTCTGTTCAACATCGCCCTGATCCCACTGTTCACAATACTGAACAAAACTGGATGCAGCTATACAGTGCCCGCCCAGGCTGGTAAGATCAACCATTTGCTGTATATGGATGACCTAAAGAACCCGTCTGAGATGTATGGCAAGAACCAGTCTGAGATTAATAGCCTACTAAACACTGCACGTATCTACTCCACCGACATCCAGATGGCCTTTGGACTAGACAAATGTGCCACAATTTCATTACAGCATGGCAAAATTCAACAAATGGACAACATAGAACTAGTGGCTGGTGACATCATCAGGTCATTCCAGGAATTCTGGAAGCGGACACCATTCTGAGTAACAGAGTCAAAACTTTAACCCAGCAACAATACTTGAAGTGAGTCCGCAAGATACTGAAATCAAAATTAAATGCTGGAAACATGATCAAAGCTATAAATACTTGGGCTGTGCCCCTAATCAGATATCCTGCAGGTATAATTGATTGGATAGTCAATGAACTAGAAATGTTAGACAAGAAAACACGAAATGTATTATTGACAATGTACCACATGTTCCATCCTAAAAGTGATATTGATTTACCTCTCCGTAGAATTGGAGGGCGTGGATTGTTACAAGTAAAACAAACTGTAGAAGAGGAAAGGTTTGGCCTCCATGACTACATGAGCAACAGTGCAGAAAAACTTCTGAAAGTAGTTAAAAGCAAAAATGTTGTCTCTGGATCAGAGAATAAAAAGGACTACAAAAAAGTGACCTGGACTGGAAAACCTCTACACGGACAGTACTTTAAAAACATTGATAGTGTCTGCAACAAGCAGGCTACCTGTGTGTGTGTGTGTGTGTGTGTGTGTGTGTGTGTGTGTGTGTGTGTAAAAAACAAACTGGGTTCTTTCTATGCAAAGCTCTCCCTAAACGTGTTGTGGTCTTATTGGTGAACATGTCTCTTCTGAACATAACATCTATAAAATGACCTAAGTAACACTTTAAGTTTGTTTTAGCTGATGGTTAAGGCTCTTGTATTGCACTTCTCTATTGAACCCTCATCTTTTCTACATTTAAGGTGAAGCACTTGGATGTAATTATATTTCATATAATTTATGCCAGACCGCCTAAAGCATAGAATTGGACATGTTTTACTTTATGAGGTGAAATGAGCAGGCTTTACTTCACTGCTGTTTAGCACAGATTAATGGGCACATTTTATTCATTGTTGTAGCTCTCTCTTTCCCCCCTTCCATTTATTATGTACAGTATTTGAAAGTGGATAGACTTACCAGCTTTGAGCAACTCATTTGCATTGATCTCATTGTGCATTTTTAACTCCCAAGGGACCTACTGCCAGCAAAGAGAGGTGGAGGCTATAACAGAAGGAGATGAGGACAATGAAGGCTGCTGCTGCTGCAAACCAGGCCACTTACCGCACTTGCTATCATGCAATGCAGCTTTTAACCTTCGATGGCTGACCTGGGAAATAACACGGACTCAGTATATCCTGGAAGGGTATAGCATTATTGATAACAATGCTGCCACAATGCTCCAGGTGTTTGATCTGCGGAGAATACTCATCAGATATTACATTAAGGTAAAGGGTTACCAGTTGTCTCTGGGAAGAAAATGTTGGTGATCAAAGAGGCCTGTAGGCAAAGAGGATTTGGTGTGCTGACCAATGCACTGGCGCGGCACTATGAATTGCACTGTCTCTGTACCAGCAGGAGCAAACCACAGCGAAGGTTGCATTGGTGTATCATCTCAGGTTGGTTCTTTTGCACCAGAAAAGTCAAATGTGGGAAAAAGACATGATGGGGGTAGAGTGCCAAAACTAGCCGTCTTATATGCCTCCATGTGCCCACACCCTTTCTCTCCCATATGATGAATATTATGATGACTAGACAATGCTTGTTTCAAAATCATGACTTCATGCAAAAGCTCATCATTAAGGTTTATACTGCAAGTGGAATTGGATGCACCAAAGTGATGGAGCGTTGTTGCAGACCTCACCTCACCATCACCTGCATCAGGGAAAGGACGGTGAACAGGTAGCCAAGAAAGGGCACACAAAGCAGATGCTGATTTTTCACAGGATGCTCTCAGAATAGGATGCTCCTTTGCTTTCACTACCATCAACCACATGCATTAGGACAGTGAATCATGCTATATAATATTAGTTTTCAGTCATTGTCTTCTAATGAACAGAGTTTCTTTCCGCTCTGCTGGGGAGATTATGGATGTAATTTATTGAATTCGGGACTGCAATGCTGCACACTTGGAAGTAAGTCCTTTACTTACTTCCAAGAAGTAAGACTTTACTTCTGAGTAGGCACAGGATTGTGTTTCAAGTTTATCAGGGTGATAAACCTTGATGCTTCAAGGTGATACTGGAGAGCAAAGACACAACATCCACTTGAGTTGGAGATACATTTGTTGTAGGGGCGTAGCTAATGAAAGTGTAGCACAGTGCAGAGGGCAAAATGTTGCCCCGGAAGATACTTCCCAACAGGATGTGATGTCACAATTGTATTTTCGTCTTCTCTGGGTTTTGGCCATAACTTTTGATTGAACTTTTGATATTACATTCCAGTTTGTTTCATTGCATTCTGCATGAAATTCCACATTGAACAAGATATAACATGATGGTATTATTCCTAAAAATTACAATTTTAACAAACAGTAATTTTTTCATGATAGTTGTATTTTTGTTATCTGGGGTTTTGGCCATGATGTTTGATAAAGATATTACACTTTGGCTTGTTTCATTGCATTCTGCATTAAATTCCCCATTGAATGGATATAACATGGTATTATTCAGACATACCAATGTTTTCACAATTTTGGCCACTGGTGTCAAGCTCAGCTTGTTGCCCCCCCTCAAAAAAAGCTTGTTGCCCAGTGCAGTTGCACTCCCCTGCACTTTTTTTAAAGCTACGCCCAGTGGTGGGATTCAAATGAATTAACAACCGGTTCTATGACGTCATAGCCGGAGCAAAAAAAAACCCAAAGCCAGCCAAAATAAGCGAGTGGGCGGGGCCCGGCCATTTAACAACCGGTTCTATAGAACCTGGGCGAACCCCCTGAATCCCACCGCTGGCTACGCCTCTGGATTGAGATGGTCTTCAAAGATCAATCTTGTGTGGGTGACTAAAAATGGGAATTTACTAAACAGGTGGCTTAGGCTAAAGTTAGGGCTGCTTCAAATGATGATTGCGATAATATCCTACCCATTCTGAGTCAATTGAATATGCACACAGATTGGCTATTTTAGCTTTAACCTTGAACAGAGCAAACTCTTCAATTTAATAGCAACAAAGCAACATTTCAACTAATAAACCTTTAATGTTGAAATGTAATTCAAGGAATTTAAATGCCACTGCTGTCAAAGAGAGACAGTTTCCTTTAGTGAAAAAAAGAAAAGAAACATGAATTGATACTAAGTTCACATGCCGTGACATTTAAGAAACATTACAAACTAGGGAAATACTGAAGAAGGATCTGTCCGACATATACTGATGAGCTAATACATCATTGTTACCTGAGACCTGTAGAATATTTGCAGGAGTTTTTCTCTCTACAATCTTGATTTTATTGTATTACTGTCTAAAAATATGTTTGTCCATAACCTATATTTACTATTAATTAGGGAGGCTGAAGTATTGTCAAGCAAAGGAGAAAGAGAACTAGAGGTCAAAGACCTAATGTATTAGCAGGCAGGCACTGGTATTCTTGAGGAATACAATATAGCCACGTAAATATGTTGGAATAGCAGAAGAAAAATAAACCTTGGAAAGGTTTAATTTTGCATTATCATATACTTGAGGATTGCATATTTATATTTTAAACAATGCCCTGTACTTGGTATTCTGAATTTATGCTTTTTTCTCCTCTATTTGCCATTGAGTTGACAGCCAAGAGAGAAGGGAGGGGGAAAAAAACCCTCTTTCTTCACATAAAAGGGATTTTTGCTCTTTTCTAATAAAGTGGGTCAGTTCCTGTAGCCTTTCTGCATATATTTGAAATAATTTCCTGTGTGGTTACTGCAGGTTATTTTTTTCCTCAGTACTTCACATTCTCTTTTCAATTTATTTTGTATAAAATATCTGTTTAAAGAAGGCAAAAGTATGCTGTCTTCGAGTGTGGGGTTTAAAGAGAGAGAAAAATTCTGTTGTTTCCTGTATGGCACTTCTTAAAAGGCTCTGAGCTTATCACTTCCTACACATTGAAAAATTAAGACGCCGTCCTTGTTTTGTAGCCCTCTCTGTGTCGCCCCTCTCTGTAGCCCCTCTTTTGTTTCTTTCAAGGAAGAGGACCCCTTTTCCATGTTTAATTATTAATTTGAATACAAAACTGGGAGGGGGGCCTCCAGGAATTTTAAAGAGGCTTCATAGTGCGGCGTTTCCATTATGTCCTTCCTAATTCCAAATGTTATTGCTGCTTTTTCCATTCAGTTTTTGTGCTTAGTTGAAAGACAATCCTATCATTTCCCACAGTGGCAGCTTCAGCGTCTGAGGGGACTCTGGAGCAAAAGGCCCCCTCCAATGCTTGCTCTCCCAGTGTTTTGAAAAGCACAGGGGAACACCAGCTAGCCTCTGTAGTGCTTGAGAACTAGGAAGCTTATGGATGCCAGTCCTGATTCAAGCCATCATTCACCGCCATGGCAGGGAAGGAGTGCTCCCATCCATGTGGGTCCTCCTCTCCTCCTGGTGGGGAAGGGCAACGGACTATCCTCTTTCTTCCCCTGCATGTTTATGGTTCCAGGTGCCCTGGCCTGATGCTGCATTGGGGTATCCCAGATATCTGGGATTTGTAACAATGCTGCCGGGGAAGAAAACAGTCCTCCCTGTAAGTCAGCCCAGGGCCCAATGATAAGGCAGTTCCAGAAAACTGGGGGAAGAAGTGGGCCTTCCGTTTATTCTCCTGGCATCACTTAGCAACTCCCAGACACCTTGCCTCCCCGCCCCAAACACAGTTGGAATTTGGATTCAGAATGGTCCTAATTTTTATCTGCTGCTGCTTTGGTTGTTTATTCTGGTCTTTTTATTTCTTGTTTTATATTTCTGATCATATGCACTGAAAATTATTTTGAAAAGTGGTTTACAAATCTATTAAAAAAATAAAACACCAAATCAAAAACATAGCATCATGGTACGGGACGTCCAGGAATTATAAGATGGCCCTGGGGCAAGAAGATGCTGTGTTGCCGCTGCTCCCCTACAGGCACAAGCATCCCCATAGGCCCCCTGGCTTACTCAATTGTGGTAGTGAGGTAATAGAGACCCTTGTTGTCTCTGGAATAAGCCGGGCATGACATGGAATAAACCTGGGACAGGCCTAGCCACATGATCCACCAGGCCCTACCAGTGGAGCTCCCCCAGACTTCCATTCCAAGGTACCCAAGGGACATTTGTGGACAGTCATGGCCCCAAGGGGCAACTAGAGATGCTAAGATATGGGAATCTGATTTGTTCTTCATGGCTTGCTTTTATCTCATTTTTGCAGTAATGAAATTACTCCTTATTTCATGGGCTATTCAAACAAACAACATCCTTTTACTTTTCATCACCAGAGTATTATATACTTTACTGCAAGTTCCCCCAAAATCCTGCACTGGATCAGAGACGAGTCATTCCAAAAGATATTGCAGCCTTTCTCCAAGTGGCATTATATAGAACGTGACCTTGCAATGTTCAATATTAACATTGATGATGACTATGTCCCCTGCCTCCAAGGAATCACCAGAGCAAGCTTCTGCAGTGTTTACCTGGACTGGATTCAGTTCTGTGCTGGGAAAAGAACAGAGGTGCATATATGTCTCTCTTGCTTCTAATTGCTCATGGTTCTTCCCTTCCCTCCCCCTTTATTGAATTCTTGTTAGACTCAAGACCATAACAAGGAAATGTATCAGGCTGAAGCATATATCATGATTGCAAGTTACCCCCTCTATGCCAAAGGGGATACTCATTTCCTAATGAATATCAACATATCTCTGGGGATAATAGGGACTTGGTCCAACTCCCAAAACCCCTACACTGAACCGTGTCAAAGAACAGCTGTGGGGAAACTTGACTATTGCACTTCAGACGGGGAAAGTGTTTGTGTTGGTGGTGGGAGAGGGGAGAGATAGGTTTATATCTGGTTAATTAGTTAAGGGGCCTGGCCTACTCTGGCCTGACCATATTGGTCAATCCTGTCACCTTTTTTTCTGAAAATACATAACAATACTGTATCTTGATTTTCAGTTTGGTTGAGTGACTCACTGAACCTCAAACTAATAGGACATAAAGAGCATGAGTTAAAAGTTATAACAGTATGTTCTTGTGCAGCTTTGTACCATACTGCTGTGAACTTGTCCTGAAGGACTAACTAAAAGCATTGTGTATTTTTTCAGCCTGTGGAGTGTGATGAAGATTCTCCTTTAGTAACACTTTCCTTTGCCCTGTGCATTCTGGGTAGAAGAGCACTGGGGACAGCATCGCACAATATGGCCATCAGGTAATTTTAGATCAACATAGTAACAATTACGGCAGAATTGTAATAGTTTCTGGTGGCTCAGAAATTTGTTCATTTATCTGCAACTGGTTTGCTTTTCCATTTATCCTGAAATGCTGAGGGTTGGTAGCAAAACAAGAAACACAGCGAATGGGCCTCAAATTCATTTTGAAGTCAGCCCTTGGCAGCTTGGTCAAAGGGGTCCTAACCCCTGCTAACTGGGCAAGAGGCAGTTTTTTCAAGTGGTGTTCCTCTTATATTTAGCAGGGGGAAAGAAATTGTCCCTATTCAGCCCTGCGCAGTGTCTTTTCTAGTGACTGTTGCTGGTGGTCTGCATTTTTTTAGATTGTGAGCCCTTTGGGACAGGGAACCATTTAACTTTATTATTACTATTTGCCTGTAAACCGCTTTGTGAACTTTGTGTTGAAAAGCGGTATATAAATACGATGGATTGATGGATGGATTGATTGATTGAAATGTGTAAAGTAATGAATGGCGTAGTGCTTGTGACAAAGTGCTATATAATAGAACACCAGAATGCTGTGGTAAGCTCATGAGAGTTCACATCCACACACAAAAGATAGGAAATAATGCTAATGTTTTGGATACTACTGGTCAGTTCATACATGACCCTGACATCAGTGTCTTCTGAGGCATGGGAGAGCAAGCCTTTGGGTCACACTGGCTTGTTCAGAGGAGACTTAACATGCCAAAGCTTGCACAGCCTTGTGATCTGTTCTCACTGATCTGATCTCTCTCTCACACTCTTTTTCTCTCTCTCAGGCACCCAGAAGCTCACATTTACACCTTACCACATTTTTTACTCCAGAGCCACATGTGAATTAGTGTCATGTCTTGCAGCTAAGCCAGATACCGGGAAATGAAATTATACCCAATTACGCAAAGCATTAGGCTGAAGAAACTTTGTTTCTTCAAAGAACAACTTGTTGTTGTTTAGTCGCTAAGTCGTGTCCGACGCTTCGTGACCCCATGGACCACAGCATGCCAGGCCTCCCTGTTCTCAACTAGCTTCCAGAGTTCGCCCAATTTCAAGTTCATCGCTTCGGTGACACTATCTAACTATCTCATCCTCTGCCACCCCCTTCTCCTTTTGCCTTTGAAATTTCCAAGCATGAGGGTCTTTTCTAAAGATTCCTCTCTTCTCATGAGGTGGCCAAAGTATTGGAGCTTCAGCTTCAGGATTTGTCCTTCCAGGGAGCAATCAGGCTTGACTTCCTGGAGGATTGACCGATTGGATCTTCTTGCAGTCCAGGGGACTCTCAAGAGTCTTCTCCAACACCATAATTCAAAAGCATCTATTCTTCGGCACTCTGCCTTTCTTATGGTCCAGCTCTCACAGCCATACATTGCTACTGGGAAAACCATCTCTTTGACTATACAAACCTTTGTTGGCAGGGTGATGTCTCGGCTTTTTATTAAGTTGTCTAGGTTCACCACAGCTTTCCTCCCAAGAAGTAAACGTCTTTTAATTTCATGGCTGCAGTCACCATCTGCAGTGATCTTGGAGCCCAGGAAAGTAGTCTGTCACTCCTTCCATTTCTTCCTCTTCTATTTGCCAGGAAGTGATGGAAGTGGTTGCTATGATCTTAGTTTTTTTTAATGTTGAGCTTCAAGCCAATTTTGGCACTTTCCTCTTTCACCCTCATCAGAAGGTTCTTGAGGTCTTCCTCACTTTCTGCCATTAGAGTGGTGTTGTCTGCATATCTGAGGTTGTTGGTATTTCTCCCAGCAATCTTGATTCCAGCTTGTGAATCATCCAGCCCAGCCTTTCTCATGATGTACTCTGCATATAAGTTAAATAAGCAAGGTGACAGTATACAGCCTTGTCGTACTCCTTTCCCAATTTTAAACCAATCAGTTGTTCCATGTTCATTTCTAACAGTTTTGCTTCCTGACCTGCATATAGGTTTCTCAGAAGACAGATAAGGTGGTCTTGTACTCCCATCTCTTCAAGAACTTGCCACAGTTTGTTGTGATCCACACAAAGGGCTTTAGCGTAGTCAACGAAGCAGAAGTAGATGTTTTTCTAGAACTCTCTTGCTTTCTCCATGATCCAACGAGTGTTGGCAATTTGATCTCTTATTTCTCTGCTTCTTTGGAAACCAGCTTGTACTTCTGCTAGTTCTCAGTTCACATACTGCTGAAGCCTAGCTTGTAGGATTTTGAGCATCACCTTGCTAGCATGTGAAACAAGTGCAATGGTGCGGTAATTTGAACAATCTTTGGTGTTGCCCTTTTTTGGGATTGGAATGTAAACTGATCTTTTCCAGTCTTGTGGCCACTGCTGGGCTTTCCAAATTTGCTGGCATATGGAGTGCAGCACTTTGACAGCATCATCTTTTAAGATTTTGAGTAACTCAGCTGGAATGCTGTCACCTCCACTAGCTTTGTTGTTAGTGATGCTTTCTAAAGCCCACTTGACTTCACACTCCAGG
Source organism: Lerista edwardsae (assembly GCA_029204185.1). Lineage (NCBI taxonomy): Eukaryota > Metazoa > Chordata > Lepidosauria > Squamata > Scincidae > Lerista > Lerista edwardsae. The sequence goes on along the minus strand of JAJKFI010000018.1, from coordinate 11,263,280 downwards.
ATGTCAGGTTCGAGCTCAGTACACCACTGTGGTTATCAGGAACATTAAGATTGGCCTTATATAGTTCCTCTGTGTATTCTTGCCACCTCTTCTTAATCTCATCTGCTTCTGTTAGGTCCTTGCCATTTTTGTCCTTTATTGTGCCCACCTTAGCACAAAATTGTCCTTTGACATCTCCAATTTTCTTGAAAAGAACTCTAGTCTTTCCCATTCTATTGTTTTCCTCTATTTCTTTGCATTGCTCATTTAGGAAGGCCTTCCTATCTCTCCTTGCTGTTCTCTGGAAATCTGCATTCAGTTGGGTATATCTTTCCCTTTCTCCCTTGCTTTTGGCTTCCCTTCTTTCCTCAGCTATTTGTAAAGCCTCGTCAGACAGCCACTTCGCCTTCTTGCATTTCTTTCTCTTTGGGATGGTTCTAGTTGCTACCTCCTGTACAATGTTACCTCTGTCCAAAGTTCTTCAGGCACTCCATCGACCAAATCTAAGCCCTGATTAATCTAATCTAAGATTAGTGTGTTTATATATATTTTCTGTGTTGATGCCATTCATTAACATGTTATTACCATTATAAGACAAAATTAATGTTTACAGATCAATGTTGAGCTGTATACTGCTATGTCAGAAGTGAAATTGACATGATATACGTATGCTAGCAATTTGCATTCATTTACACATGAATTATGTCTAATCAATTAATCAGAGAATTTTAGTGGCAAGCCACAATGCTAAATATGCCACTGCAATGTATGTAGTTAACATTTCTGTTACCTGTCAATGTAAATGCCAGTAAAAGCCAAGCATTACCTCTCAAATTATTCAACGTATTTGCTAATTAAGAAGTGGAGCACGGTTGTAGAAAGCATATACTGTATATCCTTGTAGTTATGCAGCTTCCTGTATGGCTCAGCTGTTAAGCTGAGAAGTCATATTGCATCACCTTTTGTAGCTCATTCTGTGTGTGACTTTGTTTTTAATCATAGATTTTGTGCATGAGTGAAAAAGCAACAAAACTGAATTTTTATTTCTGAGCTTGTGGGTGTAGAGGCTAAAAATGTGATTTGTAAGCTTGGAATTGCTTCAAATCTTCCTTGAGCAACAAACTCACTCTAGGCTAGGCTAACACAATTTCTCAGCCTCAGGCCATTGTTTGCAATCTAAGGATGATAATCCTAAACCACCTTGCCAGGTGGGTAAGAATATTACTGAGAATGGAAACCTGAAATGTTTTCAACACTCTGAAGTGCTTCACACTTTTCAAATGTTAATTGAATTGTATCCTAGCCCAGCAGTTTCCGACTGTACATGGTGGGGGTTCTTTCATGTATGGGGCAACTCTTCTGGGACACCCTATAAGGCAGTGGTTCCCAACCTTTTTTTGGCCATGCCCCACCTAAGCATCTTTAAGATCCTGATGCCTTCCCCCCCCCCCGTGACATATAATTCTTATTATTCAAAAAGTGAACTCCTATTCACGTGGAGGAAGCCTAAAAGGCCATTAACTTAGTCCAATTAGTGCACTTTCAAATTCATTGTTAATAACTCAAAAAAAATCTCAAAAAAAATAACTCAAAAAAAAGTCAAAAAATTCACTGTTCATAGCTGATTCTCGAATTGCCCCTCTTAAAAATCAAATTGCTCCCCAGCGGGGCGTGTGTCCCACGTTGGGAAGCACTGGCATAAGGGGAAGGACAGAAGTCAATCTTGTGTGCCTAATTCAAGATGGGAATCCACTGTGCCTGAGATACTGGTGCGCCCTGCATGCATGGAGAGATTAGTTCCATTGCTCTGACTCTCTGAATGCATAAGGTCTTGTGTGTGTCAACGCAGACACCGCACAAGCATCTGATCAGGTTTTTAAACATTTGAGGCTCCATTCAAAAGGTACTGCAGACTTGCAGCTTAATGAATATGATCCACAAAGGAAAAGAGAAAGAAATGGGGCAATTATTCCTCATTCGGATGCAAAACACCATAGAACAGTTCGCAGCCAGCCCTTTTTGGCACGTTAGCAACTATGGCCTATGAAGTGAGGCTCTTGTCCAAGTCTCATTTTGCATTTAACAGACCCAGCCTGGTTCTTGCAATAGACTTGTATCTGCATTTACAGTCAGTTCTTCTTATCCATTAAACTCCGTGCCAAAAACTGCAGATAACTAAATCCATGGATACCAGAATTGCTTAAGGGTGCCTGTATAAATGTAACTCTACAACTTACAAATTTACTTCCCACCAAACCACTTGAGACTGGAGAAAAAGTCATTCTCACTGTTCGGCAAATATGGCTTCTTTGACCTGACATCAATTCATAGCTACATCGAAGTGGATTTGGAATAAGCTTGCACTTGACATTCTGTCCCTTTCCAAAATACCCAATTCTGCATTGTGATCTCATTAGTTTAAATATTAAAACTACCATAAAACACAAAAATCTCATTCAAAGTGAATTAGGTTACAGGAATTGAATTATACTAGCTGGGAGGAGGCAATGCATGCATTATTTGCCCAAAAGCCTCACTTACTCTGGCTCAAAAAGCACAACGGGGAAAAAAAAATAGCACATTAGAACCGTGTTTAAATTATCCCATCTCTGAGCAATAGAAAAACCGTTTCAGAAGCAATTTGTGACTTAGCAGGGAGGTCTGCTGCTGAAAGAAAATAAGACAAGCAGACTAGCCCTTTGCATATTTGCTCAGAAAAAATGTCCCAATGAGTTTAGAAGGAGACACACAAAGGTTTGAAGCCAAAGATCCATTGGCCTTGCCCAAGTCAGCAGCACTTGGCAAACTTTCTGGATCTCTGTGTGCTAAAACTGGCCTGACAAACAGAAAGGAAAAGCCCTAAGGGAGGCTTTGAGATTAAGAAAGTTAGCTCAAGCTTCCAAAGGACCTCATTAAAGTCTTCGGAACCATGCGTATTAAACTGAGGAACTGCAAGAGATATGAGCTAATAGATATTCTGACCATTGAAAAGAGAAGCTCAGACTGTTCTAAAAAAAACAGTACTTCATTGCTGTAATAACATCTGCATATTTTAGTTCATTTTTGTTTTCATAAACTGGTCTCATCATACAGCATTGAAAGGCATATGAAATATTTAAAGTAATTGGGCTATAGAATTGTCCGCTGCTATTTTGTTCCTAATGTTAATCTTCTTTGCAATTGCAGTGGTTTTCTGTGAAGTTTAAGTTGCTGAACTGGCTATTTCCAGCTAAGGCAAAGTGATTCTCCAGTGTATTGCTATAATCTGAATTATCTCCAGTCAGCGTACAATAAAAACCTTTCGCCAACATCTCTGTTGCTGCAGCAGCTGATGCCTTGTCAGGCTGTTGTCAAAGCTGTTAACATTATTATTGGTATTCGATGAATGTCCATGCTCCTCAGTCATGAATTCAAATCCTACTGCATGCAAATGTAGCTAGCAGATATTCCCTGCTTTACAATTAATAGTAAATGTTCTGGTGCTTTCTCAAACTGCAAGGCAGCTGCTTACACCAAGCTGCAAAAAGCACATTCGCTGATGATTCAAATATCTTTAAAGAACTTTTGACAACAATGTAGACCTTGCTTTCAAAGCCCCAAACTGATTTCTGGGTCAGTGAAGAGAAAATGTGATGTAGTGGATGAATTTTGCTACTAGATATCATGCCGCTTGTATTTACTACACAAATAGCAAGCATGTGCAAGGGTGGAAATTAGGTGGGAAATGGGGTTGTAACCACTGGACCCACCATCTTGTGTCAGCCACTCTGTAGTTGTTGCAGCAATACCGGATTTCTAGCTTATGGGTAGATACAGATTGCTGGTGGACTCCAATCAGTGGCATGCACTCAGATCTGAGAAGTACTTTCCACATCTCCAGAAGGGCAGTTTGAATGAAGAGGTTACTGCCGGCCTGCTTCCAGTTGTGCATCAGTGGAGTTGGCTCAAAGGAGGGACAGCAGCCTTCTAGCTGGGCTTGTTCAAGAATTTCACTGGTCTTAGAATGCTTCCAGTGTGGGCCACACTCTGAGCCAACTTGTCTTTAAAACGAGAATCAGGCTTCTCTCCTCCTGACTTACCTGGTTACTCGCTGCCTATCCTGTTTGCCTTTCCCTAGCTAGCCTATGTCTCTTTGGACTGTGTTTTTAGATCACCTGCCCTGAGGCACAATCTATCCATCTGAGGCTTCTGCTCCTGCAAAAGCAACACCTTGCAGTACGGGAGCTGCTTCAGAATACAGTAATGCAATTCTATGCTGCAAGGGTCTTGCGTAAGTAGCTTTTGCACAAGTAGATGTGATCAGGATGCTCCTGTGGTTGTATTAGTCACACATGTCACTGGAACCCAGGACGTCCAACTCTGCAGGGCACACATGCAAAGGGAGCATCTCAGAGGCAAACCTAACTTGGAGTTAGGCTGGCACAGTTAGACCAGCAAAATTTGACTGGCACAAGGGCCACCAAAAAGCTTGTTTGGACCACTCTCAGAGTCAGGGAGCGTGTCTGCGTGCTGGCCTCTCTGACTCTGAGAGTGGTCCAAACATGCTTTACAGTGTCCCTTGTGCTGGCCAAATTTTGCTAGCCAAACTGTGCTGGCCTAACTTCAGGTTAGGATTGCGCCCTCAGTAGAATGACTTAAGAGTGGAATTCAGAGAAAGCTATCTTGTGAGTCTTACAAATACTAGGCAAAAAGTTGGTTTCCTGAACTCACATTTGCCAGCATACTCTGGTAACCTTAAAAGAGGTGAACACTCGGAGCTGTGGCTTATGGCTCCTAATATTTCAGCTGTGACAGTTCTCTTCTTTTCCATGTATTGTTTTGACAGTATTCTGAAGAATAGCTTTTAGGAAACTGTCCACTTTTTGCTGTTTGCCAGTTTTAGTCTTATGCTACCTAGTGAAACTGAGATTAAATAATGTATTGAAGCTGAGAATTGACTGGAGCTTTCTTAAACTTTATGTTCGTACAAAACAATTTCAGTCCCACAATTTTTGCTGCTCCTGAAATAGTGAAGAAAACGCCATTAAATGGATGGATTGCATATTCTTGAACAAATTCAACCTGCCCCCCAAACGCCCGAATGGCAATAAAGATCTTTTAACATCCTAAGGTTTCTCTCCAAGGATGCAATCAAACATACGGTCTTGTAAAAACAGTAAAACCATGTCAAGTAGATTAAGTGGCATCCTGTGGAATTGAAATTGATGCCCCTAAGTCTCCTGAAAAGTATGACCTGGTTTCCCCCCCAAACAGACTTCAGGGCTACTGCACAAGCCATTGTTACTAAAAATGTAAACTCCATGCAAACATCTGTTCTGTAGGCTTGAGAGGATTTAGGTAGAAAGTCTGCATCAGAGCCTTGGGTGGCCTTGTGGAAGGGCACAAGTTTTCTTTGTTTTTGATTGTATTTTGTTTTGAACACATTAAAGCAGCTGGCCACCAGGAATTCCTCCTGGAGGCTCAGAAGGCCTCTTTTCTATTACATTTTTTGCACGAAGTATTTCTCTTTTTTCAAGATGAGAACCTAATGACCAACACCCGCGTCTTTATGGTTTGACTACTAAGTTCAGCTGACTGCCCTTGACTGCTTGTTGTAGCCAGAAGGAGGGCAGTGGGGAGGGTGAGGAAGGCAGTGAGCCATTGGAATGTGGTTGTCTGTGCTAGCCACCCACTGGCATGGCTGTGGCAAGATGCAGGTTGTCATGCCTAATGGGTAGAGGTGTTTGGAAATGGTGTTATTTTATTCTGAAGTGAGCCCCTTGTGTTCAGTAGGTTGTAATCCTATCTTACTCACCAGGAACAAACTCCTCCTCTAGGGTATCACAGTGGAGAACCCATTGCCCCCTACCAACAGAGGAGTCACAGGTGCAGCTTTCCTCATCTTTGCATCTCCATGCCAAGTACAGCTGCACCTGTTGTGCTGCTGTTTGTCATGTAGTTCTGAAAGGCGCCGGAGCCCTTGGCTGAGGCAGAAATGGCAGGCTTTCCACTAGTCACCATTGTGGCTCCGTGGCACTTGGTCTTTCCATGGCACTCGTAATAGAAATATCTTTTGGCACAATCCTAACTTCCATGTGCTGCTCCACAAGCAAATGTGCCATCAAGCACGTTGTGACAGTGCAGTCTCTGGGCTGGCATAATAGTGTGCATTGTTGGAATCCTACCTACCTATGTCCCCAGCTATGCTTGATTTTCCCCTTTGTGCCGAGTCCTGCTAGAATAAGGTATTGTTCATTATTGGGTGATTGGGTTAGCTCAGACTTGGCTTTCTGCTTAGGCAGGATGCCTCTTTGTTCTTGCACAGTATGAGGAAGGAGAGGACGGGTATGGGTGCAGGCCAGCATCTGCACAGCCAAGTCTGTCTTCAGTGCGTGTGACACATTGGCCTGGCACCGGTATGAGGGGCTTGTGGCCTGAAACTTCCTTTCTCTGGTCCACTACTGGCTATTTAAAGAGGATTGACCCAGGTACAAGTCTGTGTCTTTCCAACTTGTTAGCTGTCCTAAGATAGCATTCATCCCTAGATGAAACCAACAGACATCCTGAGGATACTGACAACCAATAGGCAAACTTGGAGCCCACAAGCTTTGCAGTAGTAGGACATTGTCCTGTCAAGCTGCCATCAGTAAAGTTTTAGCCATAATAACCTGGCCAGGTTTGTCTTTAATTCTTCTTCTTCTCATCTTGGTTTATCCTTTTTCTGGTCAGAACCCTATCACAACCAGTTGACATTGATGAGATTAATTTAATTGCTGTGACTTACAAGTTGGTTTGCCTAAGCATTTTTCTCAAGGCTACATGCCTTGCTCTGTATTTAAAGGCTATACGCAAGTGTACAGTTCAGCACAGTTACACTGAAACCAATAGAATATATTCGGGATTGCAGCTGCTGTTAATAGAGGGAAGAGATGCATTGCTTTGAACTGGTCTAATGGGAACGAGGTCTGCAACTCATGTCTTTATTCTACAGTTTAGATTCTTTTCTGTATGGACTCCATGCCTTGTTCAAAGGAGACTTTCGAATCACATCAAGAGATGAGTGGGTGTTTGCAGATATGGACTTACTGCACAAGGTTGTTGCTCCTGCAATTAGAATGTCCTTGAAGCTTCATCAGGCAAGTATTTTCCCCCAGCAAGCTTCCCTGCAGAAGTAGCACTGCTAGTATTTAATATTTTTAAATAAAAAATATTTTATAGTGGTGACAATATGCAAGGTATAAAAAAGAAGAGCAGAACACTCACAATGTGGCCCAAAGAGAAATGAAACAAAACCCAAATGAAAGAGCAAACATGCGGCTGTGATTTTCTTAGAAAAATTTACCTTTCAGAAATAAAATCATGAATTGCTGGGGCTGAATCCTTGCAATTTTTTAGCAACCATATTTTAAAACACTTCAGTGTTTCACCTGCATGCAAACTCCTCACTTACGAATCATAACAAATGGGTTTATCCAGCGCTATATAGGTCAAGAAATAAATTGATAAGCATGAATTACTATTTTTCAGGGAAGTTGTTCTTCAGACGAACAGCTGAATATTGTGTCAGCTCTCCTCATTGCTGTAATTGCTCATCCTACTCTTTTCAAAATGGCTTGTGTGCCACTGGCACCTTCTACAGGATGCAAGCATCTTGTTGTCTACGGAACTCCCTTAGGCACCTGGTGGGCCACTGTGAGATACAGGAAACTGATCTTCCTGTATCCTTTGGCCTGATCCAGTGGGGCTCTTCTTATGTTCTTATGTTCTAGATATTGGGGTGGATATTTCTGGGCACAACTAGAATCCAGCAGGCCCAGCAGTGGTGGAATGGTTTCAGAACAAATTAGAGGCCAAGATGTCATCACAGCAGAGGGAGTCTTCTGCACAGATGTGGTGCAGCCTACACATGCAGTGAAGCCTTCAGAGCTAACTAGCAGCAGAAACAGCTTGCAAAACATGGAAGGACATGAACAAAACTTCAGCAGAATCCAGATGAGAAGCACAGTTGCACTGAACCGTATCTGGAGCATACCCCAGTGGCTCAGCCCATCTCTGTCTTGGGGTGAATGCCTTTATGATTGTACATGTATTCACAGCTTTATATTCTTTGATACAATGAGGTCAAATTTCAGTTTCCTCTACTTTAACTCTATAACTCAGACTGGCTGTTCATATCATAGACTAATCAGGTTTCCCATAGCCTTCAAGGGAATTCTTTGAGAGCTCATTGGCAATCACTTACCTGGGATGTGAATTCTGGTCTTTGGGATGATGAAACTAGTTCTGGTCTGACTCCTGGCTCATGTTCATCTCAACAAAACAGCCACTCCCAGCTGAAGACAAGCTTTCTTACTGACCTCCTGGGCAAAAGTCTGGGCCTATGGCTCTTTACCGTTGTCTCTTCTCCAAACTTCCTCATCCTAGCCATGCTTTTCGTTTAATACTAGGACCAGTTTACCTGTCCGGATGAATATGAGGACTCCGCAATCCTTTACGAGGCAATTCAGTCATTTGAAGAAAAAGTTGTGATCTGCCATGAAGGCGATCCTGCCTGGCGTAGAGCTGTCCTTTCAAACAAGGAGGAGCTGCTCACTTTGAGGCATGTGGTGGATGAAGGGACAGATGAATACAAAATAATTATGCTGCACAAAAGCTACTTGAGCTTCAAAGTGATCAAGGTACCACAGTTGCCTAATGCTCATCGTTTCACTTTTATGGTCATAATATTGCTTTTTAAAACAACAACAACTGGCTTTTCCCATTTCAGAAATCCTAATGGTTAGCAATTGTTTTTCAGCCATGTTATTTATATACTTGAACACACACGTATTAAGTCTACAAGGTTTAGGGCCCAATCCTGAAGAAGTTTGCCTCAGCGGTACGCTCATAATGCCCATGCCAGGTGTCACATGAGGCACGTTGGCTGTACGAGCATATCACTGGTTCTGAGTCCAGCACCAGTTGGCACTGGGCTTCAGTGCTGGGAAAACCCACCACCGGAGCAGGCGGCAATAAGGGTTACTGCTGGCTGACCGCAAGGCTTTCGGCGGTGGCGGGAGGGCGGAACTGGGCAGGCCAGGTTAGAGCCCAGGAGGGGACAGAGATTGTGGCAGGCTTTGTCACCAAATCCAGTGCCCCCTCTTGAGCCATGGAAGTCTACATGGGCCTCCTCGGTTCTGCACCCACTAAATAGCAGGCATAGATCTGAGGAGACCCATAGGTATTGGCTGCATTTTATCCAGGGTAAAGGAAGAAAGATTCCCTTGGCCCAAGGAGACTCCTGTGGCTGCCTCCAGCCTCACTGGATACAGCAGCACTGCTGTTCCTCTGGGATTTAGGATTGGGCTATTAGTTGATGTAGTGAAAAATCAACTAGATTAAAGACGGTACCCCCAATCAATTGGGCATTTAAAAAAATGTTGGTAATTAATTACCAATTCAAAGGCAAGAAATGCTTTCTTATGCAGAAGAGCAGTCTTTCTGAGATAGCATCTGCTGGGAAAAATGCATGCATCATTTCAAGTGAGTGCTTTCCTCTTCAGAACTATTGTTTTTTTTCATATGCAAATAAGTGCATATGTGTGTGTTTGATTAAAATCCATATGATTAATCTGCTGAGTTTCTTCTGACAGCCCTTGTCATCTGTATAATCTGGGACAGTTTGTTTTTGAACTCAAGTGATATTCTGCACAAATTCATGAACTTTTCTTAAAGAGTTTCCCATTATAAATGTTTAATTTATCAGAATTCCTCAGTTTGCCCCGAAGTGTCTGAACCCCCCTTCCAAGATTAAAAACCAAGAGGTCTGGCAGCTAAACAGCCAACTGCCAGATGCAGGGAAGTAGCAACGAGATGCAGCTTTCTTGTGCTTCTTGAGGCATCTGGGGGACCACTGTGAGCTACAGAAAGCTAGATTAGATGGGCCTTTGGCCTAATCCAGCGGGGCTCTTCTTATAGTCTTAGCCTTCAGTTTGCTTTTAATCCTAAAAGGGGAAGACCCACGCCTACTCCTTTTTCAGTGTGAGTTTGGCAGCTATGCTGAAAAGCAATGTGGCACTTTCAGAGTTACCCTGCAAAGGTTGAAATCCCAGCCTTTACAGAATTAAAAGGATGCAACTTTGCTTTATTGGGCAGGGAATGAGGGGTAGGAACACAGCCGTGCTTGAGCTTGGTCTTCAATCAGTGCTCTATGTGGCCTGTTCAAATAACTTCTCTGTTTCAACAAGGGAGTTTGATACCTTGTGGTCCTCTGTTTGAATGCTTGTGACATGGTCATCATTCACTTTAAACTTTATCCCACTTAAAAGACTAGTGTAACACTGATTAGCGATTTTTCTAACAGTGCCACATAAACAAAAACCAGGCAAACTCTTCAAAAGACCTGGAGACTGCCAGACTGCTTATTCCAAAATGGCCTATACTAGCAGTGCCTAGAAATGCTTATTTCTTCGCCTAGCAGCCCTGCAGAGCAAGCAGCAGGAGGCTTGCAGGAGCGACAGCTGACTCTCTCTTCTCAGGGAAATGTGTCTTCATGTGATCTGTTATTTTGTTTGCTTTTAGGTTAACAAGGAATGTGTCAGAGGGCTCTGGGCTGGACAGCAACAGGAATTGATTTTTCTACGCAATCGTAACCCAGAGCGAGGCAGTATCCAGAACAATAAACAGGTCTTGAGGAACCTGATTAATTCTTCATGTGATCAGCCCTTGGGGTACCCTATGTATGTTTCCCCTTTAACCACCTCATACATAGGAACCCACAAGCAGCTGAAGAACGTTTGGGGTGGACCAATTAGCTTGGGCAACATCAAAACATGGTTCCGAAACAAGTGGCTTAGGTAAGCACGTGGTGCGTTGCTGGATTGTCATATGCTGTTGGAAGGGAGCCCTTCAATCACCGCTAAAGTGCTATTTTAAAGAGCAAGTGTGTAATCTTGGGGCTTTCAAAATAGGAGATTAGTGTACTCAAATTGCTCATTCATTGTTGAGGCATGTACAACCTTCGTAACATTGCTGGTCCAACCTAATGTTGGATCAGGACAGACATGCTCTTGATTGGATCAGGACAGACATGCTGATCTGCCTGCCTCCCACCCACCTTCTAATTAGGGTAAGAATAAGATTAGTATGAGTTATATGAGTTGTGTGCTGATTTTTTTTATTCTTGTGCAACTAGAGCAGCTCACTGTTTTATCTGCTTTGCTGCTTTTGTGACACCTCTCCTTTATCGCATTTCTACTGCTTCAAAGATCCTGGTCGAGATTCAACACCCCCTGTCCAAGCTAAATCTCCCAGCTGTCATAAATGTGATCTGATGTGCACACGCCCTTTTTCCTTGCAAGAAATAATGCATGTAAAACTATTCTTTTGTTTCATGGGCGTGACTGACAACTTGGTGGGCCCTGTTCATTTGTGATACAGAATGCGGAAAGACTGCCATCCGAACCACAACAGTGGAGGCAACTTTGACGAAGGAGACAGCCGAAGTGGATCTTCTTCCAGCAATCCACCTAATAATGCAAGCCAGAGTAGCAGCTCCCAGCACACCAGGAACAACACACCCCAGATGCAGCCTTCTTTATTTGCTGCTCAGTTTCCAGGTATTTTATTACATCAGTTTGTGTTAGCATTGCGTGTTTATTACAGTGGTGTAGCTAAGGACATCTAGCACAATTTTTTTTTAACATCCCCCTATCTCCTCCCTTCCCAATTTTTAACCACCACCCCACTCATATGACATCTTGGAACCTGATGTCTGGCAAATTCCAGCTGAGGACAAGGATGACTTCCTGATCTTTGACAGGTCAGTGCTTAAGAGAGACAAAACCTACTATGTCTAAATAGCCACTGATGGGATGGGTCTTTTTATGTGTCTCTCTCCTCTGCAGGCCCTAAGCTATGCATATGATAGATTAACATGAACCAATTGGGTTAATTAAGGCTGTTAGTTTGCAAGGCTGTTACAAAATCCTGTTACCAAGCTGGTGTAAGGTGGTGGGCTCTGAACCCCCCCCCCATATTTCCCTATTCTGTATAAGCCTACCCAGAGGGAGGGCAGATCACACAGCATGAGAACAGATGCTTTCTGAGGCCTCCAAGGCCTCCGAAATGTGCTTAAAGGCCTCCAAAAGGCACTTCTAGTCTCACTAAAAATCTCAAGGTGTGGTACCTGGGGTAATGTACCCTCCTGCCTCCCCCTAGCTATGCCACTGGTTTGTTGCCCAGAGCCACTAGGGACCAAGTAAGGAACAATTCCCATTTAATCAGATGGATTTAGATAAGAATTGGAGAATACTGTTTTTGCATCTAAACAGCGATTGCAGCACTTCCTCTTTCAAGGCTGTCGAGCAGGGATTGATGGCAATTTTCAAATATCTAAAAGATGGGGAGAGAGAGGCAGTACCAGCATTAGGATCTCTGGAGCAAAGCCCTACACTGGGTGCCTCTGCCCACACCTGAAAGCAGGATCACTATGACCAGTAAGTAGGGTTCAGAGGTCAGCATGGCCAGGTGGACCCTCTGGCATCAACCTAGAGAAGGGACACCATGGTTCAATAGCAGAGAAGATATTTTGCATGCAGAATGTACCAGGTTTGGAGCACAATCCTAACCTGGAGTTAGGCCGGCACAGGTAGGCCAGCACAAGGGACACCATAAAGTATGTTTGGACCACTCTCGGAGTCAGGGAGGCCAGCACACAGACTTGCACCATCCTCCCTGACTCTGAGAATGGTCCAAACGTGCTTTACAGTGGCCCTTGGGCCAGCCAAACTTCTCTGGCCTAACTCCAGGTTAGGATTGCACTCTTGATCACATTCCATCACAGAGGATGGAAAAGACCTCTGCCCTGAGAACCTGGAGAGCTGTTGCCAGTCAGATAATGCTAGAGCAGATGACCCAAAGGGCATCCGACGGTATCGAGCAATTTCATTTTCAACTTTCAGAAAGTAAAAGGGAGGAGTTGAAGTGACCCTGCAGGAGGTTGAACTTCCTGTCCCTCTAGGTCAGTGGTCTTCAATCTTTTTTGTGCCATTCCCCCAATTAATCAATCAGTCAAAAATATGAGACTGGGGACACACCACTGGCCTTGCCTGCTCATGGGACCTGATCTGTCCAACCCTGCCGCCATCACCACCCACTTCCCACCCCCATAATGCCTTCCTAGCACTCTTCACTGGAACCAAGTACTGTATTCTTATTAAAGAGAGCAGAAGTTACCGTGAAGCCTTGAACTTGTTTTAGCACAAATGCTAAGCACGTGAGCGGGACTGGGACACAATCTTCTGGTGCCTGGTCTCCTGATACACTAGATGTGCCCACATTACCTGGTGATGCTCTAGCCCAGTGGTCTTCAGCTTTTTTCATTCCTGCAAATTGCCGTGAACCCACAACTGAGGCTTCACGACACCACTGGGGTCCCAACCCCAGGCTGGAGAACACTGCTCTAGGTTACTTTCAGATTAATATAGCTAAACATGCTTTGAAAAGCTTTTGATGGATTGGATTGTGGCCGTTGATTCTGCACTTGCTTGCCCTTTTCGTTCTGTCTTTAATGGACAAGGCGGGAAATGATCTTCGAATAAATAAAAATTATAAGTTTAGAATAGCAGCTGCTGCTAACTTGGTCTGACAATTGCATAGTATCCATGTTCGCTCCCATAAACTGACACTGCAGTAATTGGGAAGGCAAGCTTAATTGTGAAATAATGATCTTGCAATGCCTGGGGGTTTGCTGTTTCTTAATTTAAAACGCAACTTTATTGTCCAGCATCTTTTCCTCTGCAAATGTAGTTGTAGCTGTTTATGACCTCTTGAGTAAAATCAGGCCTGTTGGGAGTGTGTCGGGTGCCACAGCAGTGTCCTGATGGTAGTGCATAGAAGAGTCTTTGTTTCCTAAGTGTTTGCAGGGATCGCATTATTTCTGTGCCAATACGGGTGGTCTGCTGTATAGCATTGTATCCACTGCATTAGGAATGAATATGGAATATTTTTGGACAGTGGTCAGCTTAGCTGTTTAAATTGTGAGCAGATGTTTGGCCACATTTGGCCATGAGCATTCCTGCACATTGGAGTCTTGAATGCTAATTTCTTCAAAAAAAAAAAAAAATACAGTGAGGAAGTGAGACAGGGCTCACTTCCTCACTATTTTTTTTGTTTGTTTGAAGAAATTAGCATTCAAGTATTCAACTGATCCAGGGACAGAATTCACAGGAAGTGTGCTGTTAGAGCAGAACTTTGCAATGAAGGCATGTCCCTCATTACACTTCACAACCGTTCGGCACCCTCCTCCCTTTGAAAGAGTAAAGACATCTGAGGCGGCACAAAGGAGTGCCAAAAGGATTAATTGCACGGCGCCCCTTTAATGGGAATCACAGAACTTTTTACACAGGGGCCACAACCCTTCAAAGCTCGGAACAATCTGCTTTGTATTAGTCCAGGCAGTAGAAAGACTAAAGCCTTGCTAGTGGAACAGGAAGACGTTCTCTCTGCTATAATTATTTCAATGGGGCTGCTGCATATGTATCTAGCTGCGCATTACTGTGAAAGTCAACTTAGCACCGACTTGAATGGAAAGCAGCTGTATACCTGTCCATCGCAGAGCACAGTGAGAGAGCCCAGTGGAGTTGGTGACAGTCCAGAATTGGAAATTGGTCTAGTTTACCAGGGTATGCTGGAAACACGACAGGGCCAACTGCCAGATAAGTTGGTCCCGCGTCAGCCGAGGGGCAGACCAGGGAAGGGGGAGGAGCCCGGATCTATCAGTTATGCCAAATCCAAACCTCCACCTCTGGACTGCGCGGCCCCCATTCAGGCCACTGCGGCTTGCTCAGATTTGCACCTGCTACATGGCAAGTGGAGATCTGAGCAGACCTGTAGGGGCGCCTGGCGCCTACCCCAGGATAAGGGTAGACAAACGTTTCCTTGCCCCGTGGAGGCTCCAGCGACCGCCTAACCTGTGCTGGATACAGCTCAAGCCAGTCAGCCTGCCTGTTCCAGCGCAGGGTAGGATTGCTCCCTTAATTTAAATGCAGTTTCTTAGGTCCGACAGTCAGTGCTGACCGTCCCCACATTGCCAACTGTCACAAGCAGGAAGGTTGCTCATCAAACAGGAGCTACACAGAAGCTCTGTGCACGCACACAAATAGTCTTTCAACACTTGGGTCCCCTTTTCCATTGGACAGGGTTTTTCGCTAACCAGGAGGCAACTCATCTTTATGGTGATTGCTCACATGCCGACTTGCCCAGGGCTGGCCCAAGACACGTCCTGCCTCAGGCAAACAGTAATCGTGACAATGCCGTCTTCACAGCACACTTACTGTTGTGTGAATTTTTCTTTTTGACTGTTCAAGAAGGTTGGGGCAGAAGAGACTGATTGTCATAATAGAATCTTATACATTGCGGAGTCTTACGCTAATCTCAGGCGATCATCTCTCTACCATCCGCATAACCTGGGTTGCCACAAATGCTCTGTCAGACATGGAAGCATTCTAACAGGGGAACCAAAACCTGGTGTTTAAGAGATCTTTAGTAGTTGGTATTGCCAGAGATGATGTGCAAATACAGGATTTAGAGTGCAATCGTAAGTTGCGCTGGAATGGCAAGTCTGGCGGGCCTGCACCGTATCCAGCGCACCTTAGGCACGCTGGGGAGCCTCTCCAGGGCAAGGGCACATTCATGCCCTTGCCCTAGGGGAGGCTCTGGAGGGTTCCTTGGATCTGCGCCTGCATGGCCACGGGTGGGAGAGAGGAAGCCTACGCGGCCTGGCCCCACCCCCTTCCCGGGCTGGCACGCCCACCAGCCTGCCCAGTTCCTCCCTCTCGCCCGGTCAGCGCCCCCACATCCGCACAGGTGTTCTTGGGCCAACGCAAGCATGTTGTGATAAGAAATTCACAATAAGAGGGAAAACAAAGTAAAAAAATGCAATGAAGCAGACTAGCAGTGTTAATAAACGTAGCTCAACCTAGCAAGCACCAGTTCTTGGAGGAACAAAGTGAAGGATGGACTACAATAGCTGAAGGGAGGAAGTGAAAATGTAAGCAGCAGGACAGTGTTCCAGAGAAAGGGGGACAAAGAAAGAAAGAATCAATGAGACTTGACTCATTGATGGAGATTAGCAGGGCAATCGGGGAAAACAGGTAAAGGAAAAGGAAGAAGGGGTACAGAAATTCAAACATTGAGTGAGAGGGAGACAAAAGGAACTCCAGCCAAGATGCGAGGGCCTGATGGCAACTTGGGTTTGTACGGACAGAGTGGGGTCTGAAATATGGGAGACGAACTGACCTTCCTCCTTTATCATACAGCACCCTCAATTCGTGCCCAAAGCCGCCAAGAAATGCTGAGAAAGAGCGGTGACTTTTGTTGCTTAGAGCCCCTGTGCAGTCAGCTAAGGGAACCGTACGTAAGGGAGGCTGCAAGACGGGTCCCTGGACTTCTGCCTTGGTTGACTGTAAAATAACAGATTTGACCTCGAAGAACAGGACTCTGGAACACATACACACCTGTCCACCCGCCTGTGGAGAATCATTTTGAACAATCATGCTGCGGATGGAGTCTGTGCTGTGCGACTGAAGGAGGGCAGACGAAAGATAATTGGTCTGGTTCTGTTGGGAGAATGAACACAGTGCTGCTGCTGCCTGACACACACCTTGGAAAAACAGGAATTTTACTTACCAGGCAAATTCTTGTTCCTGGTAGAGGAAGGTGGTTGTTACTTTGAGACCAGCTCAGTGCTTGCTGATCATTCTGGAGAATTTAAGAGATCAGGATATAGAGTAACACAAGTTTGTGGGGTCAGGATGTCCTCTAAGATAGTTTAATTTTGAGCAAAGCAGAGGCTTGTTTGTACAGTTCTTTGAGGCACTCTGGATAAACAGTCAGCCCTGCACAGAAAAGCCCTAGCTTTAACAGTCTGCCCTCGCTTCCTCCCAGTTGGTGTGGCCTACCCTTCTTCTGCCAGGGAATGTCATTTATCTGCCCTAATCCCCAATCCAGAGAGAAACAGACAGGCCGTGACTGGTGTGGAAGGGACCCAGGAATTGCCTCAGCTGCACTGAGAGTTCAGGCTGGTGCTGGCCAGCCCCAGGGATGTTGCGGGAGGAAGGAGACTCCAAGAGAGGACCACTAAGAGGTGGTAGTGAGAGTGCACCAGCAGATAATCGCAGAGCAATGAGCGGGTATCTCATCTCTCTTCACTAGGCTGCCTCAAATCTGCCACTGCTCAGCTGCTCCAATGAAGAGTAGACATGAGAGGCAAAAACCTAGAGAAAGTAGTTTTTAGAGTTTATTTTTAAATGGTTGTACAGAAAAGTGAAAGTGAACAGACTTCGTTTCAGAGCAGGTTTGTTTCATGGAAGCCGGCTGGATGGGGGAATAGTCCATTGAGTTTCCATGGGTCTGAAAATGAATGCACTCCCCTACGTGATCCAAGATGGCACACAGCTGTGGGCATCAGTGCTTCTGTAGTTCAGTTGCATCATAGTTGCTCCTCACACAAAGTATCAAAATAGTATGGAGCATAGGTTTATTTATGCTTATGTTGCATTCACAGTACTATCCCCAAGAGAGTTAAGAGTTATCCTGGGATTGCAACTTAACTCATAGATGGCACGATGGCCTTTCACACTTTATCACCTTTATTACATGTATATACTTTTTTACTCTGGGGGTAATTTATCTGTGGAACTCCTTGCCACAGGAGGCTAGCCAAGTTTGCCTTTAAAAGGGGCCTGGACAGATTTCTGGAGGAAAAGTCCATCGCAGGCTACAGTCCGTGAGGGATAGTGCAACCTGCATACTTTAGAAGTAAGCTACCTCAGAATGTAGCTTACATTCTAATGTATGTAATATAGAACGTAGATGCAAGGGAGTGGCAACAAGATGCAGGTATCTAGTTGTCTTGTGTGCCCTCTGAGGCATGTTGTGGACCATTGTGATACAGGAACCTGGATGATAGGCCTTGGCCTGATCCAGTGGGGCATTTACCTTCACAACCACCACCCTGTAAGGCATGATAGGTTAATAGAAGGCTGAATAGAGATTTGAGCCCAGCTCTCAACAACCCTAGTCTAGCACTGTAGCCAGACCAGCCTGCCTTTCTGTGGCAGTGCAAGCCAGCGATTATGCACAGCTATAGGACTGGGTCTTCTGGGAGCATATGGAGTTTGATCCTTTGCGCTTGAAGGAACTGCTGATCAAAGCTCATGTGCCACAAAATAAAATTTGATTCGAGTATCTGTTCAAGTTTGCTGTAGATTTGCTGAGTAGTAATCGCTATGACATTCAACAGATCCTGCTGTTGATAATTCTTAGTTGTCTGCGTAGCAGAGCTAAGCACATATAAATGTTGCTTTTGAAGTTAGGTTTAAAAGTAACATTTAGAGGCAGCAAACACTACATGCAAGATGCCTGCTGAGTCTGTTACAGAAAGGCAAGCATTTGCTCAAGCATGTGTTCTGTGCATTCAGGACTGACTTATTTGGTGTCTGAACAAGTCATATGGAACAGAACAAAATCCAGATGCAGCTACTTCTACAGCGATATGACGCTTGCTGCTCAGTTAACCTTTTCTCAGTTCAGTGAGTACTGCCAAGGGGACTCTAAAGGGCTTCCTGGCAGTCATGAGGACTACAAGGAGCAAGGCACTTGGGTATTTGAAGTAGGTCAGCTCCACGCTGCTTTCTACTGCCAGCAGTTAAGATTTACATTCTCAGGCCACTTCCGCTTAACCTTAATTCTGCTTTGCACAAAGCCATGTTGAAAGTCACACTGACACTAGAGCAGTTCAGCCTGCTTTTGGTGACCCCATTCCCCCCCCCTAATTCTTCCCCTTCCCTTGCATTCCAGTTCTATGCTTGAATATTGAACAAAACACCAAGTAGGTAGCTACTTAATCTGAGTAATCTCAGTTAGTTTAAATACTGTATTGCACAGGACAGGATACAACACTGAGGCATTCACTGTTGTCTTTGATTTCAGTATCCCCAAGCCAGAGAAAGTCACACAAATCTGTAGGAGTTTTGTTGAAATTCTACACTGAGTTTCCATTTATCAAGGTAAAAAATGAAAGCACACACAATACTGTGTTGGCCATTGTCACTTAAGCTGTTCTCTAAGGCAGCAATCCTAAACATACATGTTTGTGCTTGCAATAGATCTTAGTTTGGACTGGGATATAACATCTCAGTTACTTTAGCATTTAAAGATAGACTCCAGTCTATCTTTAAATAGATATATGTAAACTACCATATATAATCATGTATAAGTCGAGAAATTTATGCCTAAAAATTGATTAGAAAAACCTGGCATTGACTTGTATTGGGGGAATACAGTAAATACCTTAAAGTCACATAATGGGTGGATGGTCTAGCTCCACCCATGCTTACTATACTATTCACGTGTGAAAGGTAAGTGCATTCAGACTACCATGTGCTCTCTTTTGTTCCAGACGACTGTACTGCTGAGGTACTGTACAAACTATTTGGCGGCGGGGGGGGGAATGGCTCTTTTATTACTCCCAAGTTGATCCAGGCAGGTATGCTGCTCTTCTCTCAAGGCATATAAGAGCAGGAGTATCTAAGGGAAGAAGAAGCAACACACACTATTTCTTGCCTCTTCCTTGCAAGAACATAGCAAACCAACTTAGAGGGAGGGGGTAATTGTTATGGGAATTGCAGACAATTACCCCAGGAGAAAGAGAATGGTATCAACAGTGGCCCCTTGTCTGTCAGCCAGGAATTACAGGGTTAACTCCAGAGCCTTTGCCTGCAGCTGATTCACAGCTGCAGCCAGTTGGGGATAACAAGCGCCCTGGGGATAAAAGGAGCTCCTGGGAAAAGCTGAGATGTGGGTGATGAGAGGTGGAAAAGGGTTGTGGAGTGAAAGGAAGGAGTTTGGAAAGTGTGCTGGATGGACTAAGAAATGGGGTGAGAAATAGTTGAGGCTGTTGGGATTGTGGTTGGAACTAAGGTTGCCCTTGGAGACTGTGGGGAATTATTGTGTGGCTGCTATGCTGCTGGAGTCACCAACTGGAGCAGGAAGGAGGGCCTTTGTGGCTGAGCAGGAAAGCTGACTTCATTTTTCCTTCTCATGGGTGGTGGGGTTTAGTGGTGCCTTGTGTAAAACTAAGGAGGTTTTGGATGATAGAAGGGAAGCTAATTAGCCTACTGTGGGCAAAAGATTGCAGAGAGAGAATTTGACACTACAGTTATCCCTGAAGAAGCCAGCCCAAGCCCACAAAGGCAAGCAGGTAAACTGAGTTCAACAGGATGACATGCATTCCTTTATTATTCCTCAATTGATGCAGGCAGATCAGTTCTAGCCTTGAACAGTTTCTGTGTGTGCCTTGTTTCATTATTCCAAGATGCCTTCCCCTTGGTCTCTAATGACATCCCTTCTGTTTAATGACATCCCTTCTGGTCCCCACAGGCTGTCATTTTCAAAAGTGGGTCCCAGTGCTAACATTTTTGGGAACTGGGTTAATAGTTCCGTTATGTTGCTGTTTTATTTTTGGCTTGAAACTTGCCCTCATAAGAACGTAAGCCCTGCTCAATCAGGCCAAAAACCCGTCTAGTCTAGCTTCCTGTATCTCACAGCGGCCCACAGGTGCCCCAGGGAGGCACGAGACAACAAGATGCTTGCATCCTGTTGCCACTCCCTTTCACTCAGCACGCTGAAGTAGCCTACTACTTATATAAGGAGGTTGCACAACCCATCATGGCCTATAGCCCACGATGGACTTTTCTTCCAGCAATCTGTCCAATCCCCTTTTAAAGGCATCCAGGCCAGATGCCATCACCACCTCCTGTGGCAAAGAGTTCCACAGATTAATTACCCGCTGGGTAAAAAAGCATTTCCTTTTATCTGTTTTAACTCTCCCAACACTCAGTTTTAGCGGATGTCCCCTGGTTCTGGTGTTGTGAGAGAGGGGAAAGAACATCCCTCTATCAACATTATCTCTTCCATACATAATTTTGTATGTCTCAATCATGTCCCCCCCCCTCAGGCACTTTTTTTCTAGACTGAAGAGTCCCAAACGCTAAAATGATTGAGCCCCAAACGTAATCATTTTTGTTGCTCTCTTCTGCACCTTTTCCAGCTCCACTATGTCCTTTTTGAGGTGAGGCAACCAGAACTGTACACAGTATTCCAGATGTGGCCTTACCATTGATTTGTACAATGGCATAATAACGTTGGCCGTTTTATTCTCAACCCTTTTTAATTACCCCAATCATGGAATTGGCCGCCGCACACTGGGTCGACACCTTCATCGAGTTGTCCACCAGCACCCCAAGATCTCTCTCCTGAGCTGTCACAGACAACCTCGACTTGAGTATATACGGTATTATTCAATAAGATTACCAAAAGGGGTGTAGCTTTTTATGACTCATAAAACTTCTTTGGGATTTTCAGCAATAAATTATCATAATGGAATCAATTTAGGATAAAGTACTTTCTTCTGTGCATTAATTTGATAGAGGCAGTAAGTTTTGAAGGGTATCACCAGGGTCACCATTTTCCAGACTAAGTTTCTCTCTCTCTCTCTCTCAAAGGCAGAAGAAAATTCCGAAGTCAATCTGTTCAGACACATGCAGCTTTGAATCAAAGGCCACCTCGGTCCAGCCATTCTGGTCCAATCATAGAAAGTCACCAGCCCTTCATCCAGACTTCCACCTCTGCACACGAGATTGCCCAAGGACTTTCTGGCAGCCAGCTCTCCTTTCACAATTCAGCGACTTCGGTGTTCTCGCAAACGCCTGTTATCCCTGCACTGGGCCAGCTCACTGTCCAGGAGAGAGCTGGTGTGATGCTCCGGTCCAGTTTGGCCTCTTCTACCAGTTCAACCCTCAGCCTTTTGTTTGGCAAGAGAAGTTTCTCAAGCGCGCTGGTGATTTCTGGGCTCTCTGCTGCTGATGGAGGAAACACCACAGATACCCAGTCATCCAGCAGTGTGAACATAGCAATGGGCCCATCAGCCAGAGCAAGCCGTACCATGCAGGAGACCACACGGGTATGACAATATTTCACTGATGGGGGGAGGGGGAGGACGACTGAGCTACTGATTGACTTGTCTATTAGGTCATTCATCCTACCTTATAGTCCATTCAAATTTTCTCCCTGTCACTTTAAAGCACTCCAGAGTGCTGAAGCAATAAAAGACCAGGAACAGTTTGCCAAATCCCTCAACTGGGACTAGGGGCATAACTTGTATTAATATAACATCATTTGACACCACCAGCGGGGAACAAAGTACTGAAATATTGTAAAAGGGAAATTGAGGTATCAAAGCCGTCATTTCATATAAAAAGTTTTTTTTTTTTGTCCAGGAAAATATTAAGAGCTTGATAATACAAGTCTGCTGTAGCTGCAGTGGTGAAAACAATGTGCTTTGCTACCATAGCTGAAACAACATATTTGGCAAATGGGCCGAGCAATGGCATTCTCAGCCTGCTTTTCTATTACAAAGTGAAAACTACTAAAGTACTATTTAAGAAGCTGCATAATGGATCATTGCAACCTCTGCCTCTATCCCTAGAAGAATCATGTAGCACGCATTGCTACAGCTGGGGATGTGGAAAGGTCCCAGCTCAGAATCTAACCCTTGGCCAGAATCCACAGTGTTTCCTGTGCATGCCTGAAGAATTTCCATGAGTGCACAGAGGTGCTGACAATTTTCTACTGTAGTCCATGAGTGGATTCTAGAAGATTCCCAAGCCCCTAATAACTTTTCCTGTAGCTATATACTTGCTTTTTATTTAAACTATTTTTAAATTAATAAAAATAAAAAATCTAAATCATACATAACTTTAAGTACAGCAAGCATGCAGCAATATATCCTGATAACATATAGTTTTCTTACACCCAAGTCGAAGTTTCAAAATCAGCAAAATGTATCTCAACAGCCCTTATTCTACTGTAGTTAATTTCCCCTATTGCGGTTATTTTAATCTATTGCCGTTAATTCTATTCTGCATGTCATATATTCTCATATGCAAAAGGTCTATGAGCGGTTTCCAATTGTTCACAAAAAGATTTGCCGACTTCTCTTTAAGTAGAATTGTAAGTTTATCCATTTCCGCAGTCCAAACCTTTTTTTCCACCATTCTTCCTATAGCGGTATACTGTCATGTAGAAGGAGGTGGGAGCCGGGGCCTCATGCACCTGTGGAAGGCTACTTGCGGTCCTCCAGGCCTTGGCCCTCGTTTTGAGATGTCTTTTTGAAGGGATGTTACTAAGACACTTGTGAAACTTTCTCTCTCTCTGCATTTTTAAAGCAATTGTCTGAGGACTGTGAAGCGAGTGACGCAACCGAATCCAAGCCACCGAGGGATGTAGGAGCTGTGCATGCTTTTCTGATGAGCCATACACTGGAATGTAGAAGAGCCAGCCAAGAGGATATGGCCTTGGAAGACACAGGCTCCCAACACAGCCTTTCAGAAGAGCAATAAAAAAACCCACTTGGAGCTGGGATGATGCTCCAGCCCTCTGAAATCAAAATACAACTTGAATTCCCAGAGGAAGGTACTTCAAAGTGTATATATATATACGTATATAAACCTTAAAGGATTTATTTTTTTAAAGTCTTCAGTGGGAACAGTGTTTAGCTTAAAAAAAAATTACCATGTGGGAACAATAGATTCTA
This sequence comes from Lerista edwardsae, assembly GCA_029204185.1. Classification (NCBI taxonomy): domain Eukaryota; kingdom Metazoa; phylum Chordata; class Lepidosauria; order Squamata; family Scincidae; genus Lerista; species Lerista edwardsae. The sequence continues at coordinate 11,239,687 of JAJKFI010000018.1, read as the reverse complement.
CATTTGGCATTTAGTACTGTCCAATAATGCAGTGCAACATCATCTCAGGTTCCTGAAAATTCAAATGTGATCCATAAGAAGGACAGGAAAGAAAGAAAAAACAGCTTTGGCATGCCTTCCACTGAAGAAGTTTTGATACTCTTGGGATGGAATTTGAAAAGTGAGAAGGAAGAGAGCAAACGCGCATACTTGGACTAGGACTGAAAAATCAGAATGCAGCTCTGTGAAAAAAGCACACCGATATGATGTCTCGTCGTACGCAAATAGATGATTGCATGCTAAATAACTGGCATTTTATACATAATGCATCAGAAAGGATTGTCTAATTGAAGCAATGAATATGTAATAGAAAAGATTAGTATACTCTAAAATTAGTATGCTGAATCTTTAAAAAGGTAGTCCAAAGGGAAGCCTCATTCTTCTGTTTGTTTGAAGTGTTACGCAGCTGGCAGTTATGTGCAGCAACATATTAATCCAGAAGGTGATCCACTGCATGCAGCCATAATGAAATAGTATATGGAAGTGCCAGGCTCCACGTTGCCAAGAACCAAATATAGCAATGCATGAAAAGCCTTCACAAAGCCAATAGTGCTCCTTATTTGCAAACAAAGCAGCTTTCTCTAAAAGGTTATTCTTACACACAGCCTTGCGTTCCTGTTTGATCTGACAGAAATCCATGCCTATTTCTGGATCCAAGAGACTTAAAACTTTACTGTACTGTACTGTAGTATTCTCTCACACACAGACATGTCAATTCTTTTGTAATTAAAGACTTTACAAGGATCAATGTTTGGGTTTTTGAAATTATTTACACCTGTTGGAGATGCTACTTTTTTTTTTTTGCCGTAATAAACCAGCAGTGGCGTACCTGGGGGGGGGGCAAATGCCCCAGGTGCTGGGCTGGGGGATGGCAGGTGGCAATGATGCCATCATTGCCTCATTGAGTGGTAGAGAGGCCCTGCGTTCCCTTGTCAGGTCGCTCCAAGAAGCAACCCAGCATGGCTATGAAACATAGCCACATGGGGGTGGCGGCACCTGCTTGCGGGGGGGGGGCATCCCTGGAGGTGTGCCCCCCATCGCCAACCTCCCCAGGATTGCCCCTGTAAACCAGTCAGTTTTGATACAAATTCTGGTAGTTCCTTCACAACCAGGGAATATATGAAAGGTAGAACCTTTCGTTCTACGTATCTTTCGTTCTAGGTAGACCCTAGTCGTTCTATGACTAGGGGACAAAAATGCACCTTGAGTGAGAGTAGATGGAAACATAGGTAGCAGGAGCAAAGTTTGGGCACACAAGCAGTAATAAAATTCAGTATTATAGTAATATTGTGATAATGAAATAGCACAAGCTTTCAAGATCTAGCCAGCTCTGCTGCGACCATACATTATCAAATTCCTTCAATGCACACTTCGCCTCCCCCCACAATCATCTATCCAGCTATGCACTGCTGTCCCCTTGCATAAGACTGGTTTTTTTTTGGGGGGGGGGAGATTGGAAATGATCACAGCAGTTTTCCAGTGATTTCTATCCATCTAGCTGATTTTTCCACCAGCATGACAACCCAATGAGCTTGATAAAACTTTGCAAGTGCTGATGGACTAATCCTCACATGCAGAGAATGACCATGCTTTTGTGATATAAGGGGGGGGGAAGTGTATATAATGCAAGACTCTTGGCACATCAGTTCAGATTTACAGAATTGTTATAAACAAAGCTGGTCAGGTCCTGATATCTGCCTTATAGGTTAGGCCTCTGGCTTATCCCTGTATTGTCTGTTCTGACACATACAGAACATTCCAAGCTTTCTTCCCTGTTATGTCATTTGACATCCTTCTAGCTGGAGATGTCAGTAATTGAATACATTTTATTATTTCTATAGGAACAATTGTACCTGGAAGAGTTGAGAAATGCTGCATAATCTTGTTTTAAGATAAGATTAATTCACAATAACTCAAGTCATTTTGGGGCAAGTATAAAATATTATTCTACATTGGATTACACAAAGGTCAAGCCAGTATACAGTTTCTGTAAACACATGATCTGTATTTAACTACAAGGCAGCTGCATTATCAGATGAACAGATATTTATGGGGCGGAAAAGCAAGTTATGCTTTTCGTATGATTACTACAGCTAACCCATGAACAAATGCTTTATAGTGCTACATGAATCACTGTTTCTTATGCAATTATCTAGCAGTTGGAGGCAAAGCAGAAAGCAATTCACCTGTCACATATTCTCTGTCATTTTAAACCATTTGTGCAAGGTTGCATTGTGTTTGCTGCTAATTTTCCTGGAACGAATACAAGTAATCTCTCATTCCCAGATGTGCATCTGTCCCATGTTGATTTTAAGGCTATTGTTTACAGAAGTCACAAGCAGGATGAAAAATGCACCATCACTGAGTTGATGCTGGGCAGGATTTTAAGGCTAAGGCTGCATCCAGCCCCTTGCTTTTCCTTCTATATAGCCTGTCAATGCCATTTTACAATAGGTTACGGTCTCATATATATGGTCCCCCTCCCCACCCCCCAAATCTCAACTACCAGCTCTCACATGTTGGTCACAGAAAATGGCCACTGAAAGGATCCTACAGACCACTAACCCTAGCCAAGCCAATGGGAAAGTATTCAAAGCCAATGTTACACATTGCAATGTTACACATAGCTTCAAGTGTGTGAAATCAGTTATTGTACATATAGCACAAAAAACTAGTGGCAATGTTACCGTTTCTTATGGTTTCCACATCTTACACAAGGGTTATGTTCCATGGTCAGCACTTAAAATCAATATGAACTATCTCTAAGAATACAAGAGGTACCCATACAAAAGACACACACGAACTGAAGGAATGGCTACTCCATTCTTCCATTTCAGGCTTGCTCTGCATAAACAGAGTAAATGGAATGACAGGTGGAATCACCTGCACTACTTAAACTGTTGTTTTTCTGTGTCTTTTTTTTGGGGGGGGGAGGGGATCATGTATATTTTGATTCATGCAAGTCAGTCACAGGTAAGATGTATGCCAAGTGTAATCATTTGTAATCTCCATGAGTATCACTAGGGCTGCACAGCAGTACATTATCTGAAGAAAACGAAGGTTGGCGGCTTTATCTTTTGCGTGTTTGTCTAGAAGTTGTATCCAATGAGGCTTAGTCCCAGGTATGCATAGGACTGAAACCTAAACAAAATTGGAGTTGAGGTTTAATTCCTGTTTTCCATATTTAAATCTTACACTTACATTGGGTCACACTAGTTTCTATAGTCAGACACTTTAAAAAAAACCCTGTCAATCAAGTTCTTCAATTTTTTTCCCATTGCCTCCTGCTTTCATTGGAGACAGGAAGGTAGATCCTTCTGTCAAAGCTAATCTTTTCTAAAGGTAACCAAGGCAATTCACACATGTCATAACCTTTATTTCAGTCTTTGTGATGTTCTGATGATCATTGTGACCAATTCTGTAACATGCATAGCTTCTAATTCCAGGACACAAGTTGCAAACAATTTTGTGGGCCATCCTAAAAAGTCCTTCAGTGCATTAATACTTGGCCTCCCTTACATTAATGCTGGCCAAGTTGGGAGATGCAAAGGCTACAGTATGGAAGCTACATGACAAAGCTGTAACACAGCAAGCACTACTATTGCAGAGCAGATCAATTTCCAGTCTGTTATGCTAGTGCAATACACATTCCATCGTGTTTCTGCTGATGGAATAACTTGGTAATTAATTGCACCCAGCAGGTGGTCCCTCAATGGGTGAACAGCTGCTATAACTGCTTGCAGTTGCTCACTCTGCACACCAACAGATGTGCTGCTTCTATGGCAACAGAAACCTGTGATGAAAACCTGGAGACACATTCACCTGTCCTGATTCTTTAGGAATTGTGAACATAAATTTCATGAGAACCATGGTTAGTCTGGTATTCTTGTGCTATTTATCTGTACATAGATAAATCTAGAGTTATACAAAGGTAAAGGTTTCCCCACAACCAAATGGTCTAGTCATGACCGACTGTAGGGGGCGGTGCTCATCTCCGTTTCAAAGCCTGTAGAGCTGGCGTTTGTCCAAGGACAAGCTTCCGTGGTCATATGGCGAGCATGGCTATACGCCGTAGCACATGGAACGCTGTTACCTTCCCACTGAAGTGGTCCCTATTTATCTACTTGCATTTTCAGGTGCTTTTGAACTGCTAGGTTGGCAGGAGCTGGGACAAGCGATGGGAGCTCACTCCGTCGTGCGGTCTCAAACTCCCAACCTTCCGGTCAGAAAGCCCAGCAGCAGCGGTTTAACCCGCAGCACCACCACGTCCCTCTATAGTACTTAGGAATGTTTATAATGCTGAGCGACTGAGAAGGGTAGAGAAGTACATACGGACACTATAAAATTAGTCAGCTCAAGTCAATCCACATTTTATTTCCTAAAATTCATAGTATTATTTCACTGATCTGGAGAAAGGTTTTGCCCTAGACATGATCATTTCTGAAGCTGCCTTACCCTGTGAGTACAACTGGCACATCGCCAGCCAGTTGACTTGGCTTGTAGAAGTCAACAGCAGCAGCGGTTCTTTAGAGTGTCTGGCAGAGATAACAGAAGAGCAACCTGAGCTGAGCTGCCCGTGCGCCCATACAAGCAGTAAGCCCATACAAGCCCATACAAGCCAAGCGCCTACCGCAGCATCCAACCAGTGTGGGGCTGGCGCTGGAGGCTGCTTGGAGGAAGGAAATGTTTGTCCCTTTCTCCCAGGTAAAGGGGCGTGCAGGGCAGACAATGGGTTTCCTCCCACCCCCCGCTCCACCCCTACCCCCCACCCAGGAATGCCGTCCTGCCCAGCCTGGATCTGGTGCAATGCTGGTGGCTAATTCACCAGCTTACCCCCGGTGCAGGGTGTGCCTTATGGCACTTTTACAACGCCAGCCCCATCAATATGCTTGTACCGCCAGCGCTTGGGACTCAGGATTAGGACCTCAGTGTTGGAAGGGACTTCCAAGACCACCCACTCCAACCCCCTTGATTGAAGCAGGAAACTCCTCTAAAGTGTCTCCAGAAGGTGCCTGTCAAGCCTCTACTCACACACCTCCAGCGAAAAGCTCCCCCCTGCCCTCCGTACTTGTCTCCGTTGTCAAACCACGTCTGCCACATCCTGACACCCAACCCAAAGCTCCCCACCCACAACTTAAGCCTGTAACTGAGAGTGCTGGAGCTTGAACCAAGGACCTTCTGTGCGCAATGTGTGGCACTAAGCTGTGGCACTCTGTCCATCTCAAACAACATGTGTATACGTTCAAGCACATTTTCATACCACTCACCTCACCAGCTTGCAGAGATATTGCAATATCAACAGTAACTATGACGATCTCTTAAAACGTACTCTGAGAGTGCAATCCTAAACTGGAGTTAGGCCGGCATAAACTAAGCCAGCAAAGTTTGGCCAGCATAGGGGCCACCATAAAGCCTGTTTGGACTACTCTCGGAGTCAGGGAGGATGGCGCTCATCTGTGTGCTGGCCTCTCTGACTCCGAGAGTGGTCCAAACATACTTTACGGTGTCCCTTGTGCCGACCAAACTTTGCTGGCTTATCTTATGCCGGCCTAACGCAGTTTAGGATTGCGCCCTCAGTATCTGTTCATTGAAAATTACGTTGAATAAAACACCTTAAAAATATCTTACTGGCCATGTGAGGAGCAGCTGAGGCTATTGTCATATCACAGAATCTCCTTTGAAACTATCTGAAAAAGGGAAGTTGATTATAGAAGGCTGAAAAACATGCAATAGAACATGTGTTTGTCTTGGACTATAGTCCCAATTAAGACCAGTCATAAAACACTTTGGATAATCCAGTTTCTCACTTCATTACTCTACGTTTGAAACAGGCATACTGCATTAGTGGAATGCTGATGCTGTTAAGCACCATCAGTACATTGTTTAAAACAGCTGCACTGTTTCACTTGAAAGAGCCAATAGCAAGAAATGGCAAGCGGAGCCATTTGCTGCAATGAGTCAACTTTCCCCTTCTTAGTCTGATGAGGAAAGCCTTTTCGATAAGATGGCAAGACAGACTTTATAAATCACAACCCAATCTATGCAACAGAAGAGACTTTTTTTTTTTTTTTTTTTTTGCTTTCAGCACATCACAATAAGAAACAGCAAGTGGGAAAATAGAAAGGAATCACGAGCCAACATTAAGGCAGAAATGTATGGCCCACTCCTACCTGGGCTGGCTGTGGTTGCAATGCCTCTTTCACAGGGGCTGACTGCCATAAAGCGGTCAACGCCGGTTGTAGAAGTCGTGCCAGCAGCGTGCTCAGTAGCGCACTGCTGGGACACTGGCTGGAGGATCTGAGCCTTTCCACTGGCGCCAGCAGATTGGGGGCCACCTAATGGTAAGGTGGCAGGGGAAATGGGAGGGGATGGGAAAGAATGGAACAAGGGCCAGGGGGACAGAACGGGGCAGCAATGGAGGAGGGGTGGATCACATCCAGGAAGAAGGCGGGTTTGGCAGAAACCACCAAATCCTAACCCTCTTCCCGGATCTGATCCTGCAGCTATTTGGTGAGTGCATGTCCAAACAGACCCCTCACACACACTGCTGAGGCTTACCCCCCAGCGAAGGGAGACATCCACAACTGTCCTCCCCCCAATGCAGTGGTTCGTCCCACCTGCCAACAGGTGTCAGGAGGCCCACCAAAGCAGGTAAACCCAGCACAAAGGGTGGAACAGGGTGGGAACAGTGAGAAATGGGGAAGGGGTAGACAGATGGGGCACGGGAGGGGGTGGATTTAGCAGCAGCTTGTTGTTCAGTCGCTAAGTCGTGTCCGACTCTTCGCGACCCCATGGACCACAGCACGCCAGGCCTCCCTGTCCTCCACTAGCTTCCGGAGTTCGCCCAATTTCCTGTTCATCGCTTCGGTGACACTATCTAACCATCTCATCCTCTGCCGCCCCCTTCTCCTTTTGCCTTCAGTCTTTCCCAGCATGAGGGTCTTTTCTAAAGAGTCCTCTCTTCTCAGGAGGTGGCCAAAGTATTGGAGCTTCAGCTTCAGGATTTGTCCTTCCAGGGAGCAATCAGGCTTGACTTCCTGTAGGATGGACCGATTGGACCTCTTTGCAGTCCAGGGGACTCTCAAGAGTCTTCTCCAACACCATAATTCGAAAGCATCTATTCTTCGGCGCTCTGCCTTTCTTATGGTCCAGCTCTCACAGCCATACATAGCTACTGGGAAAACCATCGCTTTGACTAGGCAAACCTTTGTTGGCAGGGTGATGTCTCGGCTTTTCATTAAGTTGTCTAAGGTCGCCATAGCTTTCCTCCCAAGAAGTAAACGTCTTTTAATTTCATGGCTGCAGTCACCATCTGCGGTGATCTTGGAGCCCAGGAAGATAAAGTCTGTCACTGCTTCCATTTCTTCCCCCTCTATTTGCCAGGAAGTGATGGGAGTGGTGGCCATGATCTTAGTTTTTTTTAATGTTGAGCTTCAAGCCAATTTTGGCACTTTCCTCTTTCACCCTCATCAGCAGGTTCTTTAAGTCTTCCTCACTTTCTGCCATTAGAGTGGTGTCGTCTGCATATCTGAGGTTGTTGATATTTCTCCCAGCAATCTTGATTCCAGCTTGTGAATCATCCAGCCCTGCCTTCCTCATGATGTACTCTGCATATAAGTTAAATAAGCAGGGTGACAGTATACAGCCTTGTCGTACTCCTTTCCCAATTTGAAACCAGTCGGTTGTTCCATGTCCAGTTCTAACTGTTGCTTCCTGGCCCACATACAGGTTTCTCAGAAGACAGATAAGGTGGTCTGGTACTCCCATCTCTTCAAGAACTTGCCACAGTTTGTTGTGATCCACACAATCAAAGGCTTTAGCATAGTCAATGAAGCAGAGGTAGATGTTTTTCTGGAACTCTCTGGCTCAGTCTCAGAGACGTCTGAGCAGCAGCAGAGCACACCAAATCCAAACCCCCTCCCCAGGCCTGATCCTCCTGTACTAATGCAAGTCAAAGCAGACCTACATCAATGATATCTCTGGAACAGATCCACGTAACCCATAGCTGCTGCTGGGGCAAGGGAACAAATGTCCCCTTACCTTATGGAGACCTACCACAGCCAAAACTGCCCTGCAGGATACAGTAAGACCATACTGGCACTGCTGCATCACCATGGATGCAGTAGGACTGGCTTTGGTAGGACTGGGTTGCTCGTCATCTTTCCACAGTGATAACAAGCTCTTGCCTCCAGGACATGGGACATGATGGACTCAATTTCTGTCCAATCCACAGACCAATTATAAAGCAACTGCAATAAGTGAGGATGCAATCCTAAACTGACTTAGGCCAGCATAAGCTAAGCCAGCAAAGTTTGGCCAGCACAAGGGACAATGTAAAGTATGTTTGGACCACTCAGAGTCAGAGAGGCCAGCACACAGATGTGAGCCATCCTCACTGACTCAAAGAGTAGTCAAAATATGCTTTATGGTGGCCCTTGTGCTAGTCAAACTTTGCTGGCCTGGTTTATGCCGGTTTAGGATTGCGCTCTGAGAGACTTCTGAGAAAATGCATCTAACAGATTTGTGCTATCGCAGACTAATGATAAGGTAGGTCCAGAAAAAAAGACTTTGATAACACTCTGAATTGCCACATTCTTTTGACCAAAGTATGTTTTGATTTAACGTTTGTTACATTTCACACACCAAAAGAGAAAGAAAGGGCTGCATTCCTTGATAATTTTTCTGGAGCCAAGGAACAGTGTACCGCATATAAAAACGAATGTGCACCTGGCTGGGAATTCAGCTTTCATGACATGCAAAATTGATTAAGTGGTAAACACTCTTCTCGAACACCATTCATAAGCCTTGTGAGACACAAGCTGTGTCACAGTAATTTATAGCTTCTTTATTAACTAGAAATGATGCAAAGGATTCCAGAAGGAACAAAACAAAACTATTAAGTAGTGGCGGACACAACAGATCCGTCAACTGGCACAACTAAATGTAGAACCAATTTTATGGGGGGGGGGATCATCGTACATGGGAAATTTCTTCCAACATGGATCAATGAAAATCTTATTTTAGAAAATAAAATATCTGCCAGAAATGTAAAAATAAAAGAGAAACAACAAAAAAGGGCTATTAGAAAACATGAACCAACAAAAACAGGCAGAATTTCCATTAGGTATTGCATGAGCAAAATTATTTCAGCAGTTTCTTTTGAACAGAAGTCTGGAAGATATATATATATATAGGGTTCCTTGTGGCCCCTAATCGCTTTTTTGCTCTACTCTTCCTTTGGAAGGCAAGTGAAACTGATCCATTCATTATTAGTATCCCTCATTAAGCTCAAAAGCATTCTGTGGCCAATTCAGACACACTTCTTCTCCATGTTTGAATAGAGCTTATATTTGTTATGTATAGGGAGGGATATTATTTGGTTTTAAAAAAACAACTTTTAGGACCAAGAGAAATTTCTCCATCTACAAGGAAAAAGGCCTGAGCCCAGTTCCACTGACTTGGTCACAGCACACTGCTAAATAGTAGTCCATACAATATCATTCATAAGAGCCAAAGCATATCAATTACATTCAGGGTCCAGTTTCTCATTCGTGTTATAAAGAACTTAAATTTCAGATTCCTAAAGTAAGCTGTCTGGTACTGGTGCACATATTCTTATTCATCTGAAAACTAACGCCAGCTGATTTAAGCATATTCAAAGTAAAAAAAAACTGCAAAGACATCAAAAAGGACTGCACTGGGCTGTAAAGAGCACATGAGACAGTATGCATAGCAGCCTTCTCATTTTAGGCAGTTCTGTGCAGCTGTCACAACATCTTGCAAAATGCTGTCTCTGTTCTCCTTGGTAATCTGGAATGGAAAAAAAGGACAGGTATCAGCATAAAACGAGTTTCTATCAACACTGGTTGTCATTTATCCCAAGAGATCAATGTGCAAGTTTTCAGAAGGGAAGGTATACTCATGTGCCCCTGCTCACAAGGACAAAATCTGAAAACTGATAAATATTCCATCAATGTTTTGTTCTTTAAAGTTGTATGAGAAATTCTGCGCTGTGAGTCCATGTTGGGAAAACTTCCCTTCTAACCCCATCTCCAAGTTAGCTGGATTTCTCCTCTGCTGCATAACAACAAATGTGTTAGAGAAAGTGCGTTACTTGGAAGTGAAATGACATAGCCAGATGCATGGAACATGTCATCGGAACAACAAATATATGCAATATTCATGCATTGTTAATGTGCAAACTGTATACCATGTTTCCAGAGGGAAAAAAGTTCCCCAAAAGGACAACACAAACCAAAGTTCCTGCGAGGAGGCTGAAAGAATTTGTAGGCAAGACTTCTAGGTCACTTAAGAATACTAGCGGTAGCATTCTAAGAATGTATACACACAGTGAGGTACATTAGATCACTGAAAAGGAACCCCTGAATGCCAAGGCAAAGTTCACCGTGCCAATTCCCTCCAGCGATCGATTCTCTCATGCACTTGAAAAGAAAAGAGAATGACGTACAAAAGGAAGTGGAGTTATAAATCTATACCCTTTGAAGCTTTTATCAAAATAAATTAACACAAATGAATCAAGGACATCTTGGGCATTTTGCCTGCATTGATTTTGTGTCTGGTACTTCTCGTTTCAATATAAAGAGTACTTGACATGTTGTTACCAGATGCCAGAAACAAACAAACATGAGACAGAGCTATTATGCAGATAAAAAGCATGTTTATGCTGCAGCAGATTTTCCAAGAAATGCCAAGAGAACAATGTGATGGAAGGCAGAATTGAAAAAGTCCTGGATGCCTGGCTGTTTGGGCAGCTGAAGTTTGGAATTTCCCTAATGTATCAGATAGTACTTATAACTGTGCATCCAACCGCATATTTGTGATAATGTATGTAGGCATGCCCCAGTATCCAATGGGGTTCCATTCCGGACACACACAACTGTGGATACTGGGGATGCCTTTTTAAAGATAGGGGAACATCAGTGGTTTTGCTGCAACAAGGTAAAAAAAGAGATTTGTTAACTATTCCAGGTAAGTTCCGGGTAAGATGGTGGAAAGCCTTATCAAAGATAAAATCCTAAAACACATAGAGGAACAAGTACTGCTAAAAGAAAGTCAGCATGGCTTCTGTAAGGGTAAGTCTTGCCTCACAAACCTTTTGGAATTCTTTGAAAAGGTCAACAGGCACGTGGATGTGGGTGAACCTGTGGATATCATATACCTGGATTTTCAGAAGGCGTTTGACACGGTCCCCCACCAAAGGCTGCTGAAGAAACTTCACAGTCAGGGAATAAGAGGGCAGGTCCTCTTATGGATCCAGAATTGGTTGAGGGCCAGGAAACAGAGAGTGGGGGTCAATGGGCAATTTTCAGAATGGAGAGAGGTGAAAAGTGGAGTGCCCCAGGGATCTGTCTTGGGGCCCGTGCTTTTCAACTTATTCATAAATGACTTAGAGACAGGGATAAGCAGCGAGGTGGCCAAGTTTGCAGATGACACAAAACTTTTCCGGGTGGTGAAAACCAGAGAGGATTGTGAAGAGCTCCAGAAGGATCTCTCCAAGTTGGGGGAATGGGCAGCCAAATGGCAGATGCGTTTCAACGTAAACAAATGTAAAGTGATGCACATTGGGGCCAAAAACCAAAACTTCACCTATAGGCTAATGGGTTCTGAGCTGTCTGTGACAGCTCAGGAGAGAGATCTTGGGGTGCTGGTGGACAATTCCATGAAGGTATCGACCCAGTGTGCGGCAGCAATTAAGAAAGCCAATTCCATGCTCGGGGTAATTAAAAAAGGGGTTGAGAATAAAACAGCCAATATTATCATGCCATTGTACAAAGCAATGGTAAGGCCGCACCTGGAATATTGTGTCCAGTTCTGGTCGCCGCATCTCAAAAAGGACATAGTGGAGTTGGAAAAGGTGCAGAAGAGAGCGACAAAAATGATTACGGGGCTGGGGCACCTCCCTTATGAAGAAAGACTGCAGCGTTTGGGGCTCTTCAGTCTAGAAAAAAGGCGCCTGAGGGGGGACATGATTGAGACATACAAAATTATGCATGGAAGGGATAGAGTTGATAGAGGGATGTTCTTTTCCCTCTCTCACAACACCAGAACCAGGGGGCATCCGCTAAAACTGAGGGTTGGGAGAGTTAAAACAGATAAAAGGAAGTACTTTTTTACCCAGCGGGTAGTTAATCTGTGGAACTCCTTGCCACAGGAGGTGGTGATGGCATCTGGTCTTGATGTCTTTAAGAGAGGATTAGACCGATTTCTGGAGGAAAGATCCATTGTGGGCTATAGGCAATGATGGATTGTGCAACCTCCTTACAAAGGTGGTGGGCTACAGGTACCGGGTGTAAGGGAGTGGCAACAGGATGCAAGCATCTTGTTGTCTCCTGCCTCCCTGGGGCACCTGGGGTGGGCCGCTGTGAGATTCAGGAAGCTGGACTAGATGGGCCCTTGGCCTGATCCAGCATGGCTCTTCTTATGTTCTTATGTTCTTATTCCCCTATCTTTCTAATAGGTGTCCCAGTATCCATAGTATCTGTGAATAACTGAAACCATAGATTCTGAATCAGTGGGTACCTGGGCACACCTGTACTATTAGGATGCAAAAACAAGGCTCTCTTAGACAGAACCCGACTGTTTCTTTTTGGAAATCCTTTCCTAGCCTGCTGCTAATGCTGTTTGGTAAGTTATTGGGTAAGTAGGCACCTAATAAGAGCAGAGGGAGGGAGATGTTACAAAGATCCAGATGTAAAGTTGCGAATTAGGCACATGGTGGAAATAAGATGCGAACAGCCATTGACATTGGTACATCTATTACAATCCAAGATATAGCTGGAGTGTCCCAGCTTGAGAATTAGCCTATGGAAAATCCCTCTCTATGTCCACCTGGTGACACCAGACAGGATAGGCACCAACAGCTATGGAGTGGTAGGTGGCTGAATGATAGAAAAAGGGGCTTACAACTGAGATTCAGTGTACCTCTCTCCCCCATCTCCCGGGAGTCCTGCCCAGAGGTTGAACTAGTACTAGCTCTTCCACAGCAAGAGCTAGCTTGGGCGAATATGTCTGTGTAACCTGTCCGTTTCAGAGGGCTTAACTCTCAGGCCATAAAAGAGCCTCAAAGGAATTTTTTTTTTTCGTTTTCACTGTCCTGTGTCTATTCTATCTCAATAAAAATAGTAGCTTATAAAATCAAACAGGGCAACAGTAATTCTTTCAACCAAGACTAGTGCAAATCAGACTTACCTCTCACTTGCAGAAACTGGTGACTTCTGTGGAGGGACCGCAAAGCCCAAAGGGGAAGGGGGCTAGGCTCTTCCTGCCCCCCAGGACCCATTCCTAACAGTACTGGTTAAGTATCCCTTATCCAGACTGTTTGGGATGGGAAGGTGTCTGGATTTTGGAATAACTGCATTATAATCAATCAATCAAATAGTATTTATATACCGCTTTTCAACACAAAGTTCACAAAGCGGTCTACAGGCAAATAGTAATAATAAAGTTACATGGTTCCCTGTCCCAAATGAGAACCTATAATGAGAAATGCTTTCTCTTTTCACTGTTACCCATTTGGGTGTCTGCTGGCCTCTGTCATTTTTCAACAATGGCACACACCACAAAGCAGAGAATAGAACTTACAGTTTGTACATGGGAATGAGCACAAGTATTCACATTACAAAAAGTTGGGGGGAAAAGTCTTGGAAAAAATGGCTGGATTTCAGAATAGTTTCTGAAATTTCCTGTACTTCCTGTACTATTAAATGATAAGCAAGACTCTGCATTGGAACACGCTGTAATTTGAGAGATTTATTTCACAAAACTTCCCCATAGTTCCTAGAATAGCCCTCCAGCAGGGCCCAAGCTCTCTAGTCCCCTATGATTTAGTCTGCAGTTGTTCTCCTCAGAAAAAGAGGTTGTATACACCAGTATCAAAAATGGAGATGGCACTGCACTTGGGGCTTCTCACACCTATTTGGCTGAACTGAAGAACTGGTATGGAATGGGGTTCATGGTCCCAACTACTCAGGGAACCAGCCACCCAGAATATCTGCAGTCCAGTTTCTGTGAAGGAAGGGAAGGTGGTCAGCTTGGTTGAGTTCACACAGGCCCAAAGAAATAGATCTGTAAAGCAGGATATGGACTGGAAAGAGGTCCCAGGAAGTAGAAAGGCAGGTAATCCAGGGATAAGGTGGCTGAAGAAAGGATGCAGCATGGACAGTGAACAGGGGGCCTAGGAGGAAGGGGAAGATGAATGCTAGGCAGGCTGGCCAATGGAATGGCAAAGGAAATGGGACAAAGTTGGCAGCCTGATGAAAATACCAGAGGAGACAAGATGTGAAGAGAGAAGCAGTCAAAGACAAAGTAAGATGTGGCCAAAAGATTGGAGATGGGAAGGAAACAGGGATAATATAAGGGATGTCTGGAAGCCTGAGGACTGTGTGCCAGGAACAAATGGGGCATTCGGTTTAGCACCTAAATTCTGGCAGATCTGCTGTACTTTTTCAGACTTACACAGAAGAATGATTCTGCCAGTTGCTGCTCCTGTTGTCATAGTACCGACCAAGCAGCCCTAACAGGGCAACAAGTGCCAAATAATCATACAGGGGAGGGTGGGCTGAACTGGGGTATTGCCAGTGGTGTCATTCAAATGATTCAGGAACAGGAACTCACTTTTGATTGGCACTTGTTGGGAACCCGGACCAGCCACAGAGCCCGTTAGGATCCGGAACGCCTGTTCTGGTCCGTTCCCCCTGAATAACATCACTGGGTATTGCTGTCTCTACAACATGGTATGCATGAAGCTGTTTTATGGAGGCTGATGTCCTAAATGTGCTCAAGAAGCAAAGCCGTAGTGAACTATTTAATTTCATTTTCTACCGGTTTATCTTTCCTTCCTGGCCCAACATAGGAGGAATCTTGGTTAGTACTCTTCTTTAAATAACTTACATTGAAGACCTTCACCTCCTTTCGATTTCTAATCTCTTCTACAAGCTCCAAGGGCTTCCCTTTAGACACTGGGATTGTTCCAAGTATCACAGTTCCTGAACCACTCAGAAGCTGATGGACAGCTTGAATAAATGACTGGCTGAAGAGTTCCATTTTGCCAATCTCATCAATTACGCAGACCTTTTTTGCTGCACTGCTGTCAAGCTCAGCCTAAGAGAAAAATATAAGATGATTAAGCATCCAGAAAATTAATAGATGAATAAAGCCATTATTCTCTGTGGTGCAGAAGGATCAATTTTAAGAGAGTGATTTCACTGAAAAATAAACTTTTCAGGCAACAGGGGTATGTCATGCATTTTTCAAAGAATGTCAGCTATTGCCCTAGATCAGTGGTTCCCACACTGTGGGTCAGAACCCACCAGTGGGTCATGAGCCAATTTCTAGGTCGAGAAGCACCTAAAGCAGCCATACTGAAAATATGGGAAGATGAGCTGCTGGAAAGGGAGAGGACTGTGTGATTGTTTTGCTTATGTCAAGGTTGTAAATACGCTTTTTTCCCTTCTGGGTTATTTCTTTCACGCTGAGAAATAACCCAATTTATTGCTGCATTCTCAGGAAAGCAGCAGGTTCTGGCGTCACAATGACGGCACTTCCAACCATGACATCACTTCAGGTGAGTCCCAGACAGACTGTCATTCTAAAAAGTGGGTCCCAGTGCTAAAAGGTTTGAGAACCACTGCCTTAGATCCATAAAATATGTTACTAAGAATTAAGAGTAAGGGCCCAATCCTATACAACTTTCCAGCATCCAGCGACGTGTGGTGTGGTGTGGTGTGGTGTTGGCATTGGCAGGTGAGGCATAACTACCTTACCTATACCCGAGTTCTTTGAGAAGTGATCACACATACAATCCACTGTGATCACACATACAATCAGTGATGGCATGCAGGGGGTACGCGGGGGTACGCAAGTACCGGTTCCTAGGATTACAGCTGGCCCCACCCATTCGCCCGCCCACTCGTTGACTCTGCCCCCTGCAACATTTGAATTTCCTGCACGTTTGAGTTGCCTGCATGTTCTGAGCCAGGCAGGCAGGCAGGCAGGCAGCGAGCGGAGCCTTGCCTTGCCTTGCCACTGAAAAATGAGCTGATCTCGAATACTTTTGGAACTGTTGGGTCACTTTAACATGATGCCAGGCCTCCTTAACATGTTCTGGGGGTGCTGTGGAATACTGTTGCAACTGTTGGGTCAGTTTAAAATGGTCTGAGGCCTCAAAAAGGGCTTTTTTCATGTCACTTCCTGCCACGACCTCACTTCCGGCTTATGACGTCACTTCCGGTGGGCGGGTCCCAACACATGCCAATCAAAAGTGAGGACCTGTTCTTAAATCATTTAGATGACACCACTGCATACAATCTCTGTGATCACACATACAATCCACTGGCTCGGAACAGCTGGAGCCCTTGGGCTGTAGATATTTGGAGGCCACAGCGATGGCAGTAGCAGTGGCAGCACTTTCAAAGAACTACAGTAGGGCAATTCTGCCTCACCTGCCACACCCTCACCCCACATCGCTGCCAGCACCAATACCGCCGCAAAGCAGGCCTGAGGTAAGGGAACAAGCGTTACCTTGAGGAGGCCTCTGTGACTGTCTCCTCACCGCAGGACGCAGCACACACCACTGCATCAACACTGGAAAGTTGGATAGGATTGGGCACTTAATAAAAATTATTAACAACATTATTAACAACATGCCCTCCCTGGGGCACCTGGTGGGCCGCTGTGAGATACAGGAAACTGGACTATATGGGCCTTTGGCCTGATCCAGCAGGGCTCTTCTTATGTTCTTATGTAACATACTAGCAGGTTTGTTGCTTATTCTGAGCTCACATTTCCTTGTCAAGGCATGCTTCTCCATGTCTTTTAGTTCTGGTCATTCGAATGCTTCTTCCTAACCAAAGTCATGATGGCTCGGCTACAATACTTGGAAGATCCTGTATTTATTGAATACAGGTTTAAGCTAGCTTCTGCCACTCCAGGTAATAGCCCACTGCCCAAACCACATTTTTTCATTGATGCTGAATATATTGATGCTTAAAAGGAACACTACATAAAATATCTTAGTACATGGAAGCTTGTTCATAACAAATATTTTGCATTACTTGAAGCAGAGGGAGACTGTTAAAGACCATTAAACTCTGACTTGATTCCATTCTGCCCTCCTCCATGGAGCTGGCAGGAGACACATATTTTTGCATATGTGATGAATGAAAGCAGCAGCAGCAGCTGTGGGTGTATGCAGGGCTAGGGACTGCTTTCACTGTAGTTCCATACACTATCCATATCCATTCAGGCTTCCCGGCCCACGCTTATGCCCCAGCAAGCATTGCCAGCTATGACTCTCCTCTAGACCAGTGGTTCCCAAACTGATTGCTACTCACCAGCCAGGGAAGCACTTGTCCCTGCCCTTTAAAAAAGACAGAAATGCGATCCCCAGGATCATGCTGCTGGGTAAAGAGAGGTTTTTGTACAAATTACCCCTGCCAGAGCTAGCCTCCAGGGGTGCAGGGACCTCTGTAGGGCTCCCCAAGACTCAGGAACAGTAAAAAATATTATTGGAAACCACTTCCTGTGGTCCTGGGGCTTGCATTGCTGCCATAGCCCCTCCCCTGCATACACTTACAGTGCTCCCACCTCCCTTGTAGAAATTTGGGAAGCACTACTCGACCCTTGATCTTCCTCCTCTAACCCAGCTCAGCAATTCCTGTCAACTCAACTTTTCATTCCCATCCTCCCACTTCAAATCCCCCTCCACTTCGGTGATTGTAGCAATTCTCCCCTGAGAAAGGAGCCAAGTGCAAACTACCCAACATTAGAACAGGGGTTTCCAGACTGGGGCATCACAAAGCCCCTGTTGTGTTCCCTTTAAGGGGCAGGGCAACTGTACTGCTGCAACACGATCCCCAGGATTGCACCAGCAGTGGGAAGAAAGGGGCTTGTTATGACTTTACCTGGGTAAGGTGCCAGACCTCCAAAGGGTGTGGGGACCCTGCAGACCCCTCTGCAGTGCTCCCCATGCCTCAGAACACTGGAAAAACACTATCATGACAAGAGAGGGGGAAAACACTGCATTAGGGGCTTTGCAAGGCAAAATTTGGCCAAATTGCTAAGGGAGGGGGAAAACAAATCTTGAGATGATGGATTTAATCATTTAAGCTCTGTGTGTTATAAGCCTCCCTTATGCAGGAGAGAGAGAGAGAGAGAGAGAGAGAGAGAGAGAGAGAGAGAGAGAG
>JAJKFI010000018.1:11180714-11221435 GCA_029204185.1 Lerista edwardsae | reverse complement strand
GAGAGAGAGAGAGAGAGAGAGAGAGAGAGAGAGAGAGAGAGAGAGAGAGAGAGATATTTGTAATTGGAAAAGAACTTGAATTGTTTACGTGGGAGGGAATCTGATGGATGAATTTAATTTTAACACAGACACATGCACACGCATACACTCATTCTGAGTGATGTGAAACTGAGGTAGAAAGCCTTGGATAGATACTATTTTTTTAAAAGAACATAACATGCAGTAGGGCCCTATCATCTGCAGGTTCAGCAGCCATGGATTTGAGTCACTGATCTGAAAGGCCTCAGAATGCCTCCCGAAAACGTTTCCAATGCCTCCAGGAGACTGAGGCCTGGGGAGGCAGCATGCTTCTGGTCCTGTCCTGGAAATCCTTTGAAGCCTTTCCGTATCCGTGGAAACGGAACTCCAGTATCCGTGGACATCTGCATACACCGAGGGTCCTGGAACAGAGCCTCCACTGAGGCCGAGGGCCCACTCTCTGTACACACGTACTGCACGTGTGAGAATGCAATTTGTAACTGACAGAAAAGTATCCTTGGGTGGATCCTTACTGCGCGGGGAGGTGTGTGTGGGGATGGATTAACTGAAAACTTTTTGACAGTTACAAATCAAAGTTATTTCCAGTTACAAACAGAGTTCTGTTTTTAAAAGTTTAAATTAATCCACCTACAGCTCCCCCCCCTTCCCAAAGTATGTATTACATCCAGGGTTCATACCATTTAGAAAACCCACAAAACAAAGAGTTATGTTGTTAGAAGTACCTGTCTAGAGTCCCCTTGCTTCCAGTTACAGATCACAGAACATTCAAAGAGTTAAAATTAAATGAATCCATCAAGTACCCCAGCCCAGCCCCAATGAAAGCAATTCATCCATGTTTTCCCCAGTTACAAATCTCATTGCCCATCCCTCTCCTTCTTTCAGTGTTTTAAAATTGTTTAATCCATCATTTCCAGGTTCCTCCCCATCCCATGCCTTCTATTTAGCAATTCATCCAAAGTTCCCTCCCACTACAACAGTGGTCAGGGAACAGGGGTAAATTACCCCAAATGGGGTAAAAATGAAATTCCTGGGGGTAATGGATGGTCGTGCTGCCGAGACACAGCTGGGCATGCATATGAATCTATATGCATGCCCAGCTGTGTCTTGGCAGCGCGACCGTTCATTACCCCTGTTCCGGTTCTGTCGCTGGCTGGCTGGCTCTGTTCTGTTTTGTGGGTTTTGCTCTGCCCTTTACAACTTCATATTTACATAGCATTAATTAAGCTCATTAATTAATCAAATAAAAAGCAATGGGTTCCAATATGTAATTTTTTTTCTTTTGTTCTGGCGGGGGGGGGGGGTTGTAACGTTGGCGTATCTAAATATATTTTGGGGTAAAAGGTTAAAAAGTTCCCTGACCCCTGCACTACAAGGTCCCTAACATTGCACAGCTCAGCACAAGCCCCCACCCCCACACAACCCCTTTTCTTGGGGGGGGGGGGAGTGTGAAGAAGTGGAGCAGGGGACTATCTGGAACAAGAGATGGCGACTGTGTGCTCAGTTGGCTCTGATACAGGTCCGAGTAGACCCAGCGAACCGGATCCCTTACCTCGAGGAGGATTTTAAAAAGCGTGCCACTCTGGAAGAAGAGCAGCACCTCACTATCAGAGTTCTAAAGAAGGCACAATCCACGCATGTAGGGAAACACAGAAAAGGACATTTCAATTTATAAGACCTGCTTCTCAAGTCTATTTCATACAGAAAGTTGCTGAACTATGTACAGGTTGGCCTGCATTATCCGCGGGTTCGACATACGTTGATTTGAAGACCCACAAACGCCAAACCCACCCATCAGTGGGCCCACCTTGACCCTCCAAACCCAACCAGAGCTGAGCCTGGAGGGCTTTCCTAAGCCTTGAAATGCCTTATAAGGCAATAAAAATGTCACTGTTGCAGAAAACCAGAACTTTTTTTGGCCCAAATGGCCATTCTGAGAGCTGCAGAGGCCGCAGGTGATCACACGTGGCCTCTGAAACCTCTGGACCCAACTCTGGAGCTCAGTTTTGATGAGTTTCAGAGGGTGAGAGTGGGCCCCAAATTCCACAGGTTTGAATATCCAAGAAATTCAGTATCTGCGGGGGTCCTGGGAACAGAACTCCGTGGATAATGAGAGCCGGCTGTATTTTTATTTCAATGCAAACCGCTGATGACATTGTCTTTCAGAAATTCAAAATACTACTCACATTTCTCAACAATGGAAGAACCAACTGTTCAAAAGAAGTTAAGTCTACTACATATTGGCCAACACGGTATTCACACCTTGCTGTTGAAGGACCAGAGCTGACCAAACGAAAAAAAAAGATTATAAATTAAATATTGCAAACCATAACAACAACAGTCTAGAATTCTGCTCCTCAGTAGACAGGCCACATAAGGGATGCCAAACAGCTTGTTAAGCCCTTTCAACTTCCCTTTCGAATGTTCTTACATTTCGTTTGTTTGTTGCTCCAGTGTCCCAGTCTATCCTAATTGGAAATACATGCACAGTATCGCATAAAACATAGCAGCTACAGCAATGGTGGGCAAGTTAAGGCCCACAGACTGAATCTGACCTGTGAGAGCCTCCAATCTAGCCCTCTGATTGAACTCTGACTCAAAGACTCAACTAGCCCTCCATGTTGGAGTTGGCAGCAGACTCTGCTGTTGTGCATGAATGGCCAGGGGCAGAAGCAAAAGAGGGTGCACATTCTTTTGCTGTAGCACTGTGTGCTGTCCACATTAATGTCAGCTTATCCACCCAAAGCAAAACATACCGGCAGTGCTACAGGCTTGTTCTGCTTTTTCAGTAGAAGCAAAAAAAAAAAAAAAGGCCGTGGCGGGAGGGGGAGTGGATTCCGGCAGCACCTCCCAAGTGGCACTCCAGGGCATTTGTATCCCTTGACATTCCCCCAGCTATGCCAGGACAGGCAGCCTTCTGCTCCACCTCCTCTAGCCCAGCATTGTCCTTCCTGTCAACTCAATCATGGACCCTTATTCTCTTACTCCAGTGTATTGTGAGCGAAACTTGGATCTTCTATCTCCTTGCACCTCCTCAGTGAGTTTTTTTTAGGCAATTCTACCCAAAGGGGCCTTGTGTGTGTGTGTGTGTGCGCGCGCGCGCGCGCGTGCGTGCGGAGATGCCTGATGGTGGAGCTTGGGGGTGGGATACTGAGTGAGTTGGCAAGTGTATGGAAGAACCTGGTGATAATGGAATTAAATAATTTAACACTCCACTTGTCTGTGTGTTTTGTAATTGAGCAAAATGTGAATGAATTGCTTACATGGGAGGGAAAGGGATCTGATGGATTAATTTAATTTTAACTATCTCTTTCTCTCTCTGCAATTTGTAACTCAAGGGGAAAAAAGACCTGGATGAATGCTTGCTGGGGGAAGGTGGATATCTGTGCCTGGAGACGTCAAAGTTTTTAAAATAGAAAAAAGTGTGTGTTTGTGTGCATGAGAGAGAGGGAGAGAGAGGGGGGGAGAGAGAGAGAGAGATTTGTTACTGGAAATAAAACTGTAGGTACTACAATGAATCTTTTAAAACATCAGTACCCAACTCTAGATAAAATTCCTCTTCTTCCACTCAGAGTGACAACATCAAATCCTGTTCTTCGGCCACCTTCTCTCACTTCTTCTGTGTAAAATCCATCAATAGGGACACCAGATGTCTTTAAAACTTCAGCGGCTTTCTGGATCAAGGTTGTTTTTCCAATTCCTGTAACAGAAAAAACATTTGTTATGCAACATTTTTAGTAGCAGGAATTGTCCAAAACCTAAAAGAGCTATGAAGCAAAAATATATAAGCCCTTGCCTTATGCCCAGTGGACTTGCATGAATTCAACCACATGCAGTCAACCCCCACCCCCAAAAAAGGCAGAGAAAAACAAGACTTTAAATAGTGCAGGTCATCACATGTGGCCTCTGGACCCAACTCTGGAGCTCAGTTTTGGTGAGTTTCAGAGGGTGAGAGTGGGCCCATGATTCTGCCTGGGAACACCTGTGCTGCACGTTGTCTGCACCAGCCGAGCCCAGCTGGAGCAGAGGCGTGACAGGCGGGCAGTAGTTCTACTCCTCCAACGGCCCTGGAACGCTATCCCACTCCACCTTGAAAGGCTGCATCACTGGCGGGCAGTGAACTCGCTGCCTGCCAGCAGCTGGTGCTCCCTCAGGGTGCTAGCAGCCAGCATTGCCATGGCACCGCCCAGCGCCGGTGGTAATACCAGCATTGGATGCACTTTACAACACCATGTACAACAGTTGCCTGGGCGGTTGTAATGGACATAGCTTGTGGTGTCAGCAGTGCCCACCCTGCTGATTCCAGAGCACACAGGGTTAACTCCTGAACTCCTGCTGCCCTCTGGAGCACAGCTGCAGCCTAGGCAGGCTAATGAGGGCTGTTTAAAGGCAGAAGTGCTGAGTCACTCAGCAGGTGCAGATGGATGTGGCTGATTAGCTATAGTCTGCCTAGCAACAGTCTCTGATAGGCCTGCAGATGTATAAATGTAGAGGCAGGAGCAGCACAGCAGCATGGGGTGTGGTAGGAACAAAGTTTGGGGGAAGTGGAGAGACTGGACTGACAAACCTGTATCTGACCCATGTGCATGTACTACTGACTATGAGCTTGGATTCTGATTCGGTTTGGCACAACTTGGACCTGGACTTTCTGGATTGGGACTGATGTTGAGTGGTGTGGCTGCTGTGCTTAAAGAGGTAAGGCCCGGCTGTGTTCCCCCTATTACTGCACCAGGACTGCTTAAAGGGGAAGCCTAGTGTGGGCATCAGGGCC
Organism: Lerista edwardsae; assembly: GCA_029204185.1. NCBI lineage: Eukaryota > Metazoa > Chordata > Lepidosauria > Squamata > Scincidae > Lerista > Lerista edwardsae. The sequence continues at coordinate 11,216,628 of JAJKFI010000018.1, read as the reverse complement.
CTCAGGGAGGCCCAGCAGGAGTTTCTGGCAGAACAGTGGTACAAGCATACAGCCTTAGGATTGGGCTCTGTGGGTGCATGTGCTGAGACTATACCATCTATATCACCCACTTAGTACATTTTTAAAGTGATTGTAATTTATTATTATAATTGATTAAAAATGTGCCCTTGGAATAAAAATACATATCACTGCTTTCTGTATGTCTCATTTTTGTAAAAACAAAACAATGGGAAAAAAATGAAAGGGAACAAATCACACCTCTACTCATTATAGTTGAAAATGTCACCCAAAATGGCTTCCCCATTAGAGCCTGCACCTGTACAATTTTCCATAAGCATAAGGACCACCATATTGTGATGTAAGCCCTAATGCTTCTCCTGTTGGCCGCAAATCACAGTGGCTGAGAACACTAAGGCATAACACAATGGCCCTGATCTATCAGGCATGTACTTCTGTGCATCAGGACTGGAGTAAGGATCCTCCTCATTTGCTTCTGTAGAGGATGAATAACGAAGCCTTGCAAATGGGGGAAGTATTTTGGGTCATTATTTATATATATATAATTATAAAAGACATTTCTTGACATTTCTGGGATGCATTCCCAAGTATCAGTTTGCAAAGACCACAGAGACCCTACAAAAACACAAGAACATCTACCGAGTTATCTTGTGGGTCACCTATTAAGAACTTCCCAACCAATAACAAGAATGGTCCATAACCTCCCTTGCTGCTAGATAGAAAGCTACACAAAAAAAGGCCTTGATTATTAATATAACCTCCACCCTACTCCTAGTTCTATTTATCATCTTGTATAATCATATTAACATCCACTGAAAAATGACTGTTTTCTCAGGTCATAATTTAAATCTCCAGGAATCTAATTTATTCTAATAAAACAGGAGGACAATTTGTTCCATAATTGTACATTAGTTATATATGACATACTAAATCAGTTTTTAAAAATTAAGCCCCACAAACTAAACGTTAAGGGAACAGCTGATGTTTGCAGTTTTACTAAAAGCAGTACAGCAGTTCCAAAATTTGTGTGGGGACCCAAAAATGAAGTATGAGCTATTAGGAGAGAGAAACAGAAGTTAACAATGCATGCAGAACAAAGGGGAAAATCATACTATATTATTTTTTTAAAAAAAATTAAATATAGCATTATCTTGACAACATATTATCAAGTTAATTCTATTTCTCTCTTCAATGACATACATAATTGTGCCCATTATAGATAAATAAGCTATATTATAGATATAGATTATTATTAATTATAGATAAATAAACTTGGACATGGTGGCGCTGTGGGTTAAACCGCTGAGCTTGTTGTAAAGCACTTTACACTTTTAAGTACCATACACTTGTACTTTTTTCAGCAGTGCAATTTAAATAGTCAGGGCATGTTTTTCCTCAATTGTTCTAATCGGTTTATTTCCGTGGAATTCAGTCAATAGGGCCATAATCGTATTCACTCAGTCACTCAGGAATAAGCCCCACTGAACTCAATGGGGTTTACTTGCGAGTCAACCATAGGCTTGGCCTATGAAGGCTTTTGGTGCCAGCCTTTGTTCCTCTGCAAGAACACGCGCAAGGCTGGTGGGTTGCTGCAGGGCAAGGAAGAGAATGCCTGTGACTGTCGGTCTGGCGAGGCGGTCGCAGCAGCCACGCTGACTCAGAAGTAGCGCCCTTGCCCCAAGAGGAGGCCCGAGTCCCACGTGAGCCGGCCAGCGAGCGAGCAGGGGGCGGGAGGAGCGCGACGCTGCAGGGCGGGTGGCAGCCAAGAGCCTGCGCTGGGGCCCGGCCCGCGTGCTTCGCGGAATTACCTGGTGGTCCCGTAAGGAAAACGTGCTTGGACATGCTGAGGGCCAGACGGAGCTCGCCTGCTGTCGGGCGGGGAAGGCGCCGGCCCTAGAGGGACCTCTTCCCGTTTCCCGGCTGCGCCTGCAGCCCTCGCCGGAACAGCGGGTGGCTGCTTAGGAGTGCAGCGGGGGCCGCTGGGAAAAAGGGGCGCCTGCAGTTTCTGCAGCCAGCATTTTCCCTTCGCTCCCTCCGCGCGCACACGCACCCTTTCCAGCTGCGCGGCCGCCCCGCGTCTCCTGCTTCTCGGCCACGAGACAGAGCGCAGTGCAGCGCCGAAGGTTGTGGTTTGCAGCAGGACCGCTGCTGCTGCCGACGATCGTTCCACTCTGGGAAAAGCAGGTCATTGTTTTGGCCCAAGCACCTGTTTGGCCACAGGCGACAGTTGGACAAAAGAAACGTGTGTGCCTCCAGGGAGGTGAGGCAGCCTCTGAAAAAGCCACTTGCTGTTCTCCGAAAAGCTATTCCTGCTCTCCCCCTCCCTCCCTTCCCCCAGGCAAGCGACAGCGCTGCCACATTGCGAGGCTCTGGAAAGCGAGTGACCAGAAAAAAACCGGGCACTGATTTGTTCCAGATGGCCGCAAGAATGCGCCTCATTTTACACGGATGCCGACGATGGCGTGCTTTATAAGAAAAGGAAAAGTACATGAAAATAACTTTCCTTAATGGAAGTGTGTTCCCATGGAATATTTGGCGCAGAATATTCGGCTGCAGCCCCACATGCAGTCCATGTATGATACCGGCTTCTCTCCCCAGCAAGCAGCTCCTCTAAACAGGGGCTATAACCTGCTCAGCAACTCTATTCACCCCAGCACTGTCTTTTTTAGTGGCTGTGGCTGTTGTAGCCGGAAGTGACATCATTAAGCAGATGATGGCTAGCACTTAGAAGCTTGTTAGCTGCAAATGACAGAAGGGAAAATGTGCAAATCTTGTTCATAATTTTAAAATATGAGAGCCCAATTATAATAGGGGGCAGATAAATTGTTTCCAGGGGGCGCATCCAGTGCCCAGGCCTTATGTTTGACACCCCTGCCCTAGAACCCTCCTGCTCAATCAATAACCAGTGTGGAGGCATGCTTATTCCCTCACATTTACCAAATAGTATGAAACAAATTGAGGCTCTTACCATTTAAACTGAAAAGAAGCTTGGCAATTCTGAGCAATTTGTTTCATACTATTTGGTAAAGCTGGAAGGCCCTTATTACAAAACTGGAAACCCCTAGTTAAAAGATTATATCAAAATTTGCAGCACACACTGTTTAAAAAAAGCCTGCATTTAAAGAGAGCACACATAAAATATTGAAAGTCCCCCCATCTGAATTGTTTTTAGGCCCCTGCAGATCATGAGGCCCTAAGCTGTAGCTTGTTTAGCCTATGCCTAAATGCGGGTTTGTTCATGTTAATTGCACAACCTAAGGCTAGGACGGTCAGTAAGCAGTCCTAGCAAAGGGATGTTTCAGTGCTGTATTGTACAAATCCTAATTTGTCAAAGGGAAATGCTGAAAGCTACACCATTTGGGGAAGCACAACGCAATCTGTAAGAGTGGGGGCAGGGTGAGAGCTATTCTTGTTATGGATGTTGATTTAAAATGCAAAGTAAGTTTCTCTAATTTCTCCTGCAGCTGAGGACACAGTATTTTTCAGCTAGACACTTAAATTACAGCGTATCCCGGCAAATTGCCAAGCAAGCTTACACATCTCACAAGCAAACTGCAAAACCTGGATGGATTTCTAGAGCTTTGGGTTGAATGAGGGAAATCAATTAGCAGCAAGTTTCCAAATCAATGGTTGAGAAAAGAGGTCATTTAACCAATTGCTATTCACTAGGGTAGACACTAGAAAGAGAAAATGAGAGCAACATTGTTCTGTAACCTCTGCCCTTGTTTGAAGTCAGTTGTTTTCTCTGAAAGAATAGTTGTTTTATAAAACCAAGCTCAGCTCTAATTCTGTGCATCAGGGGTACCATTTCAGCTTTCAGGACAGGATGCAGCAGGGCAGGATAAAATTCATAGAAAGGCCAGCAGTTGGATATATTCAAAATTGTAAAAAGCTGTATATTTGAACAGCATTTCATTTGGTTACTTTTTATGCCCGATAATAACTATCGCAATATTATATAAGCACAGGCCATTTTTTAAAGCCATTTAAGGATTTGTTCCTTTGGCATGCATACCTAGGCCCATGTGATAGGGTGTTGAACTGATGAATTGATATCTGCGCTCTGGAAGAAAAAAAGCACACACAATCTGAAATTCAGGGAGAATGGAAAAACTCTAAACTGCACAAAATATCAGATTATTCTGTGCAACACATTTCAGTTAAAACTGTTTATCCAGGACAGTGCAGAAATATTATTTTCCTTGCAACAGCATCTCTCCACTCCACTTTCTTGCTGGTATCTTGGGATGGCTCTGAGAGGAATATAGTTTCCAAGCTCTTTAGATGAAAACATTTGTGAAAGGCAGAATTCAAAAAAGACGGTTTTTTTTTTTAAGCATACTGTTCACTAAAATTGGAGTCCTAAACATATTTGCAGTACAGTGCTATGTATGTCTACTCAGAAGTAAGGCCCATTGTGTTCAGTCAGGCGTACTTCCAGGAAAGTGTGTATAGAATTGCAGTTTTACTAGGGAAAAAGCTGCTGGGGCTTACTTTCAAATAAACATACATAGGGTTACATTGTAAGTCATGCATTAAAAATGCCAGCATGCCTTGACAGTTAACAGGTTTACTTGCAAATTTCAATAATATAGACTTTTTCTATCCTGCAAAGACCTCTTTTGTTCTCATATAACATACATCACTTCTCCTAAAATATATGCATAAAATTACAGTACTGTATATGCTTTAGTTTGCTTTGCAGAGTTCTTTATTTGCAACATGGTTATTCTTGCAAACATTCCAAAGGAACATCCACTTATTATAATGGAAGTATATACTGCATATCTGTGTAGCACTGTATCAAATGTTTTCTAGAACTTTAGAGTCTATCAGATATAGCTGTCAAAAGTTTTCAAATTACTTTATGAAAGGACAAAGAAGAATGAATTGCTGTGTGTGGAATACTGCTTCCCTCAAACAGTTCTGCCAGATTGTAAGATTTATGCAAAATTAGTGAATGGTTCCAGATGGCAACTTGAATTTTTTATGTTTCTAAAAGGATTGTGAGGGACTTTAAAGAGTGTAATTAAACATGAACATCTAGTACCTTCCTTTTCCTAACACTGGTCTGCTGTGAATTTCTGTGAATTACTATGCATTTCACAGCATGATGCTAACATTTATTAACATACAAAGGTGTTACTGCATTTTTTTTATTCAGCAAAATATGTCCAGTCAGTAGCATCCCTAGAGAGGGGGCAGGGCGCTAAGTTTTGCAAGGTGCCTTACTTTGTCATGTAAATCGCTCCTCTTATTCACTGACATAACCATTCCAGGCTGGGAAAGCAACGCAGAGGCATCTCCTCCTCATTTTTTCCGCCACTCAGAATGGCAATGATAACAAGGGAGAGGAGCAGTTTACACACTAAGGTAAGGTGCCTTACAAAACATGGTGCCCAGCCCCCCCTCTAGGGATGCTACTGTGTCCAGCAAAATGTAAGCAAAAGCATAACAAGCATGCAAAAGGCATATCGTATATTTATTTCTGCTCCTTCACAAATGACCAATAGAAGACAGGGCTTGGCTTGTGGCTGCTTTTGTCCAAATGCCCCCCCCCTCCCCAGTGAACATTTAGGACACATATTCACTTGGCGTGACGCTTAAATATCTCTCAGCCCCTTAAGGAGCCATGCATACCTTGAGGATGATGGTAGTTCAAATATTGGTATTTCAGTTGCTTTGACAAAGGTCTTTATTTTGGCCTTCTGCTCCTTTGTGGGAATGCCTGGGCACCTATTAGCACTGAGTTAGTTATCAGTGATAACTGCTGAATTGCTCATTCTGGCTATGCGCACACATGCGTGCGTGCGTGCGCGCGCACACACACACACACACACACACACACACACACACACAGAGAGAGAGAGGTGTGACAGAAAATGACCCTGAAGCCTCACTACTCTTTGTAAGTGTGGAGTTTAAAGTGTAGAAGTGAATTTAAAGGCTCTCCTCCTAGCAGGAGGCTTCTATAACGATCTTAGTAATGATCTTACATTTACTGAGCATCTTTCATCCAGAATAATTCCTTGGCAAATTGATTTCCACAGTATCTTTCTCCCTCTCCCAGTGGCCAAGTGCTTAGGCAGCTAGTTTTCTTCAATGCAGGTAATGCCATGAAATGGATCATGATGTGCCAAGCACAAGTATTCATAACCCAAAGGGGAAGGGTCAATTGTTGGAGACTACATCAAATTACTCACAACACTGGGATCCATGGGATTCATCTTTCAAAATACGGCACGCAGCCTTCCATGACAAATGTTTATATGTTTCACTGATGTCATAATGGAGCAAATGCCTGGCAGACACATTTGACAGAAGCTTCGAAGCCGGTTCCTTCCCATATCAGGAGTTTTTGTACAGTTGGAGCATGAATATTCAAAGATCATCATATGCCAGTAAAAAAAAGTTGTAGTTCAAATACCAGTTTTCTCATTTTTTAATTAACTAAAGCAGTGATGTCATGCAGGGGGAACGCGGGGGAACTCAGTTCCACTAGTTAAAATTAGGGCTGACTCCGCCCACTTCACTCTCCCTCCTCCCCCCTCCCAATTCCTCTGCAAAAAGCTTTTCTTCTTGGTTGGCCGGCACTCAGAGGGTTAAAGGGAGCGACTCCGGATTCCTAGGGGGGCGAAGGCAATGATGTCATTCAGGCTCTGTGGCTGGTTCCGGGTTCCTGACAAGTGCCAATCAAAAGTGAGTTCCTGTTCCTAAATCATTTGAATGACACCATTGAACTAAAGGCTCAATCCTGAACCTGCCCTGGTATTGCAAAATGTGCCATAAGGCGTGTGCTTTGCGGGTGGTAAGCTTGTATCACCCATGCTGCAGCACCGCCGGCCCCTCACCACCTGGAGACAGCGATGTGACATCTCTGCGCCAGCGCCCTTACTGCAGAGAAAGGGGACAAACATCCCCTTCTCCACTAGCATTGAATCAAGAGAGGCAGTTGGCAATTCTGCTTCCCTCAGTAAAACGAATCTTTGGGTAGCAAATCCATGGTTAGCAGGAACTGACTGTAGCATCAAACATGGGTAATAGGTGGGGGGAATAAGCCATTCTTAATATCACTAAATTACGCCCCCATTCACGCTTCACCCCACCCATCAAAGCCTACTGTTTTTCAGTTAGTCAAAACGCTGTGCAGTTGATAACGTTCTCTGTAGGAAAACAAAACTCCTAGAGGAATAATAAGCACTTATAGGCAAGGCATAGCCTGCCTCAACTGAGTCTGCCTTTCAAAATTACAAGAAGAGTTGTTTGCATTAGCAATCGCAGATTTTCATAGACACAGACACATAATTGTGCCTTCCAGCAAACAAGAACACATGGAGGATTTGTTAGGCTCTGTGTCAAGTCAAGCAGCATTCACTGTTTTGCCTCTGATGAGCCTCTTAAGGAATAAGCCTTATGCGAGCATAGCAAATGCTTTTTCAGGATGAAGTTTATAATAATGCCCTCTCCTTACCAGATTGAAAGAAAGACCCACAACACAATCCTTTGCATTCCTATCCAGAAGTCAGAGGCAGATCTAAGGGGGGGGGCAAATCTGTAAGTTTTGCAAGAAGCCTTACCCTGTCATGTAAATCCCTCCTCTCCCTTGCTGCTGTAGCCAGTAAGCAACGCCAAGATGTTGCTGTTCCCTGTGAGGATTGGCTAGAACAGTGCAGGAGAGGAGTGTTTTCCACTGCAAGGTAAGGCTTCTTGCAAAACTTACAGATTTGCCCCCCCCTTAGATCCGCCTCTGCCAGAAGTAAGCTCTATGTCGGAGTTCAATGAGAGTCTCATTATGAGACTTTTCGACTCAACCTGAAATTATGCTTCCATCATATGCTTCCATTATACACATTCAGCTCAAATTGGTGAAACATGTAATCACAGAACACTTTGAGGATTGCGCAACAGGAGCAAAGACACTGGCTGCTGCCCAAGAATCCTGGGATGATCCCAGGCACAATCCTAACCTGGATTTAGGCTGGCACAGTTAGGTCAGCAAAGTTTGGCTGGCACAAGGGATACCATGAAGTATGCTTGGACCACTTTCAAAGTCAGAGAGGCCAGCACGAAGACATGCACCATCCTCCCTGACTCTGAGAGTGGTCCAAACATGCTTTACTGTTATGTGGCCCTTGTGCCGGCCAAACTTTGCTGGACTAACTGGGCTGGCCTAACTCCAGGTTAGAACTGCGCTCTCAGTTTGAAAGTACAATAGACCCCTACCCTACCCATGGGAGATACGTTCATTGGAATATTTCCAAGACCTACCACGTATGCCTGAAACTGCAGATAGTAGCAAACCCTGTGCAGCAGACCAAACTGGGGCATCGCAACACCCCAGCCAGGGAAGCCCAGTCACTGATCCCTTAAGGGGCAGTGGCACTGACGATGGGGCCTGCGTGATTGCACCACCACTGTAGAAAACAATTGGTTGTTTTTTTAGTTACCAGCCCTTACAGCACTGGCCTTTCAGAGGGTGGGGGGGCTGCAGCCTATTTTCAGAGGTTCTGTTGCTGTCAGTGTTCCATTCACTGCAAAGACTTACAGCTGTCCAAACTCTACAGGAGAGTTTGAGAATTGCTGCTGTACAGTATTTGCAGATGGTAGGGTTTAAGTGACGGGTATTTACAACATAAAGATGGAGAAGTTCTATACAGGCAGTCAAAACAAGACCTGGAGCTGACTGTGGCTCAGATCATGAGCTTCTTATTGCAAAAGTCAGGCTTAAACTGAAAAAAGTAGGGAAAACCACTAGCCCTCCATGTATGACCCAAATCAGATTCCCAAACGAATATACAGTGGAGGTGACAAATAGATTTAGGGGCTTAGATTTGGTAGACAGAGTGCCTGAAGAACTTTGGACGGAGGTCTGTAACATTGTACAGGAGGCAGCAACTAAAACCATCCCAAAGAGAAAGAAATGCAAGAAGGCAAAGTGGCTCTCTGACGAGGCTTTACAAATAGCTGAAGAAGAAGGAAAGCCAAAAGCAAGGGAGAAAGGGAAAGATATACCCAACTGAATGCAGATTTCCAGAGAACAGCAAGGAGAGATAGGAAGGCCTTCCTAAATGAGCAATGCAAAGAAATAGAGGAAAACAATAGAATGGGAAAGACTAGAGATCTTTTCAAGAAAATTGGAGATGTCAAAGGACAATTCCGTGCAAAGGTAGGCACAATAAAGGACAAGAACGGCAAGGATCTAACAGAAGCAGATGAGATTAAGAAGAGGTGGCAAGAATACACAGAGGAACTCTATAAGGCCGATCTCAATGTTCCGGATAATCACAATGGTGCGGTCACTGAGCTCGAACCTGACATCCTGGAGTGTGAAGTCAAGTGGGCTTTAGAAAGCATCACTAACAACAAAGCTAGTGGAGCTGACAGCATTCCAGCAGAATTACTCAAAATCTTAAAAGATGATGCTGTCAAAGTGCTGCACTCCATAAGCCAGCAAATTTGGAAAACTCAGCAGTGGCCACAAGACTGGAAAAGATCAGTTTACATTCCAATCCCAAAGAAGGGCAATGCCAAAGATTGTTCAAACTACCGCACCATTGCACTAATTTCACATGCTAGCAAGGTGATGCTCAAAATCCTACAAGCTAGGCTTCAGCAGTATGTGAATCGAGAACTACCAGATGTACAAGCTGATTTCCGAAGAGCAGAGGAACTAGAGATCAAATTGCCAACATTCGCTGGATCATGGAGAAAGCAAGAGAGTTCCAGAAAAACATCTACCTCTGCTTCATTGACTATGCTAAAGCCTTTGATTGTGTGGATCACAACAAACTGTGGCAAGTTCTTGAAGAGATGGGAGTACAAGACCACCTTATCTGTCTTCTGAGAAACCTGTATGCAGGTCAGGAAGCAACAGTTAGAACTGGACATGGAACAACCGACTGGTTTCAAATTGGGAAAGGAGTACGACAAGGCTGTATACTGTCACCCTGCTTATTTAACTTATATGCAGAGTACATCATGAGGAAGGCAGGGCTGGATGATTCGCAAGCTGGAATCAAGATTGCTGGGAGAAATATCAACAACCTCAGATATGCAGACAACATCACTCTAGTGGCAGAAAGTGAGGAAGACATAAAGAACCTGCTGATGAGGGTGACAGAGGAAAGTGCCAAAATTGGCTTGAAGCTCAACATTAAAAAAAACTAAGATCATGGCCACCACTCCCATCATTTCCTGGCAAATAGAAGGGGAAGAAATGGAAGCAGTGACAGACTTCATGTTCCTGGGCTCCAAGATCACCGCAGATGGTGACTGCAGCCATGAAATTAAAAGACGTTTACTTCTTGGGGGGAAAGCTATGGCGAACCTAGACCACTTAATAAAAAGCCGAGACATCACCCTGCCAACAAAGGTTCGCATAGTCAAAGCGATGGTTTTCCCAGTAGCAATGTATGGCTGTGAGAGCTGGACCATAAGAAAGGCAGAGCGCCGAAGAATAGATGCTTTCGAATTATGGTGTTGGAGAAGACTCTTGAGAGTCCCCTGGACTGCAAGGAGGTCCAGTTGGTCCATCCTACAGAAAGTCAAGCCTGATTGCTCCCTGGAAGGACAAATCCTGAAGCTGAAGCTCCAATACTTTGGCCACCTCATGAGAAGAAAGGACTCTTTAGAAAAGACCCTCATGCTGGGAAAGATTGAAGGCAAAAGGAGAAGGGAGCGGCAGAGGATGAGATGGTTAGATAGTGTCACCAAAGCGATGAACATGAAATTGGGCGAACTCAGGAAGCTAGTGGAGGACAGGGAGGCCTGGCGTGCTGTGGTCCATCGGGTCGCGAAGAGTCAGACACAACTTAGCGACTGAACAACAACAAATTTACAACTGCTGCTGCTGAAGCATCTCTAGGCTGCAGGGACCCATCAAGTGAAACAATCTATTTTTGAGGAAGGAAGGATAATTCTTTGTAATTTTAAAAAAAATTGGTCTGCAGATAACAGGCCCAGCTAAAACAGGAGGCTTCTGTAGTCACATGACTTATTTTTCCCCACCTCCCATTTAACAGAAATATGACATGTAGACTGCTGAACACCATGGATTTCTTCTCCCCACTGAAAGGTGTCGGTGATGTTTACAACAATGGTGGTTGCGCTGTTTCTTTTATTGCTTTTATCCCATAGGGGAAAGAAGCTGTCCCATCAGATTAGTGTTGAATAGTTGACCACCTGCTTTTTTGCTTGAAATGTTGTGTTTCAAAGCATCCATGCAAGATATATCTAATATATAATAGACTGGCTGGGATTTCTTTCTCCACTTTCCTTTTCCTTCCATTGAGATATTTTGACATGGGGTAGGGGTAGGGTCTGTGATGCATTGATTCAGACATAGGGCCCTAGAAACATTATAGCATCCATATGCAGGCTTCCAAGCTGATCAACCAATCATCTGTATAGCTGACAGGAGAATTGCAAAGTCAGGGGAATTGCAAGGAACTGCATGGGTGATGCAGACCATATGTTGAATAAAACAGGGTGCAGCAGAATATCCTTATTCATCTACCAAACCAAAAGAATAGAAAATTTGAATGCAAACTAGTCCTATGTTCAGAAGCATGTGGGAAAGCTATAGCCAACTGAAGCGGCTCATGTAGTTCTCAGAAAGTCATCTGATCAGTCTCTTCCAATTAGCAAATGTGTGCTTGATATTGCTGTGTGCGTGAATTCAATCTTGGTTCTCTACCCATTCGACTCTTTCATTCTTTTGGTGAGGTCTAAAAGTCAGGCTGTCTCCTTGCTTTTGGAAGCTCAGCTTTCCAAATGTCCATTTAAAAGCTTGATTGGATTTTACAGGTGCGCCTGGGCACTGGGCAGGGAATGCACATTCTCATTCTCCCACAGCATGTAGTAAGCCTTTAAGAAACTATGCCATCTGAACTAGACCAAAACAAAACGTGCAAACTCTTTCATTGAGCCTCTCAGTTCCTGATTACCATAGACAGTAGAAATATTTCGCATCATTTCATTCAACTCAGAACAGATGGCAACAAGCCAGTTTAGTTTGATCAGACTCAACTTCTTTGCTGTTTTTCACAGCTTCTGATACAGGCAGACTCCTGGAAATGGGAGGACTCTATCTTAACTGTGGGAGTGTGCAATGTTTTATGCAAATCCACCTGTAATAAATGTATTGCTGGACATAATCCCAAAAGGAAGCTTCCACACTGCAGTACTCTTGTGCAGCTGTGATTCATTTTGGGTTTTGTGCAAGGGAGCATCCGTTCCATTAGGGGCCATTCTTATGCAGTAGTTCTCAAACGTTATAGAATGGCACTTGTGTTGGGGCCCACTGGAAGTGATGTCATTAACCTGGAAGTGATGTCATAGCTGAAAGTAACATCATAAAGCAGGAAGGAAGTGCCATCATTGTGACATAATCAAACGAGACTCCTGGAATGCAAACTGGCATTCTTGGATTGCAGCAGTTGCACAACCCTGACAGAAAGCAGGATTAGGACAAAATATTTGTAAAAACACTGAACTAAAAAATAAAATAAAAAGCCCTCACTTGCAAATTTAGGGTGTAATCCTAACCTGGAGTTAGGCCAACGCAAGTGCCTTAAACCAGCCTAGGAGTGCTGCAAACATGCCATTGAACACATTTGCACCGATCTTGGAGTCAGGGAGGCCAGCACACAGGCATGCGCCATCCTCCCTGACTCCAAGAGTAATCCATACATGCTTTACGGTGTGTTTGCAACACTCCTGGGCTGGAACAAGGGACTTGTGCCAGCCTAACTCCAAGGTAGGATTGTGCCCTTAAACTGTTAACACTCACAAAAGGAATATCACCAGAGTAAGGTCTGCAACTTAAAAGATGGCTGCTCCTGGCTTTCTGCGATCCACCTGACATCGCCAAATGGGTCCCGATCCACAGTTTGAGAAACACTGAACTAATGCTATTAATTTTTTTTACTTTTGTTTTTGATCTAGCATAAGCTGTCAGAAAAATGGGCAAATTTTAAATTTCTTCCAAAGCAGCACCATAGCACAGGTTTTTCTTCCATTCAAGGGAGGTGTCAGACGTCAGCCAAATTGGCCACTGGCTGAAACTGAATTCTTAGCACATGGGACAAAGGTACCACCTAGTACCCCATCAGAGGGCATCATTGTGGGGTGGGGGCAGTGCAGGGCTTTGCCCCAACGTCCACAGCAATCTGGTACTGACACTGATCCTATTAATCAGCATAAGCCACTGGAAACTTTCTTTCAAGCTGCTGTTGAAACAACAACAAATCAGCAACATTATGAGGACAGATTTAGAAGACGTTCATTGTATGTAAATCACTTTATCCAAATTTTGTGTGGCATTGTAATTAATGACGTTAGAAAAATAACATCCTCTTTGTATTTAACTGGTCCCATTTAACTCAGAAAGCCCTCTCATTAGAACATGGTTAAACAATAGCCACATTCTCTGAAAATGTGCAACTGGAAATTAACATCTGCTGCAATGTAGAGGCAGACTCTGGGCTTAATAGTAGTCAATAGTTCAGCGGATGTCTTTATTAAAATGTCATTTTGAAAGAACAACATTAAACAATTTAACTTCTGGCAAGCATATCAATTAATTAAACTGGTTCCATTTTAATTATGCGTATGCGGCCCAAATTGCGCCTCTGCCACAGAGAAAAATATTTCTGCCTATATAGAAATACTGGAAGACTTAAAGATTGAAAGCTGGTTTGAATGGTCTGCTTCTAAATTAGTAAGGAAAACCCAGACTATTGATTGAGATCCTTGCTCTATTCATCGCTCTTGTGTTAGTTTTGATCAAGTCAAATGATGCTTACTCTTTGGTAATCTGTAATTAATCTGTGGAACTCCTTTCCACAGGATGTAGTGATGACACCCGGCCTAGATGTCTTTAAAAGGGGACTGAACAGTGTCAAGGAGGAACAGTGCATCATAGGTTACAAGCCATGATGGGTATATGCAACCTCCTGGATTTAGAAGTAGGCCATTTCTGAATGCCAAATGGAAGGGAGTGGCAACAGGATACAGGCATCTTGTCTTCCCTGAGGCATCTGGTAGGTCACTGTGATACAGGAAGCTAGACTACTGTAGATGTGTTTTTCTTTGTCCTGATCCAGCAGGGCTGTTCTTATGTTCTCAACCATAGCAAGTTGTAACGGCCTACAGATTAATGACAGGCACTTTTAGAACCAAAGCACATGCCCATGAGGAAGTTGCCCACTGCTTCATGATTCGCTGCTCTGGCCCTCTTTCCTTCCAACCAGTCTCTAAAGCAGGGAGCAGCAGAACTTCTGCTGTGTTTCTATATCAGGTGTGGTCAGATAATTGAATCAATCCTGATTTTCAGATGCAGCAGAATTAGCCGCCTTGCTGTGAGATGGCGCACTAGATCAGAACACAGGGGTCAGTCTACTGTGAAAGCAAACAATTCTTACTTACGTATTCTAAATCTAAACAAAATGCTTGTGGAATGTAAGAATGAAATGTACTTTCAGTGTTAATTTGAAAACCACAAACCTATATGCCTTGGCTATCAGATGCTTTGGGAAACACTGCCTTAGGTGGCAATCCCATGCACACTTCCCTAAAGGCGCAATCCTAAGCAGCGCCAGACATGTGAGGCCAGCGGGCCAGCGCCATACCCAATGCTGCTTATGAGAGGCTGGAGCCTCCCTGTGGCAAGGGAACATTAGTTCCCTTACCATGGAGGTGGCTCCAGCTTCCCCTATGCGCTCCTCAGATAGCAGGTGCTAAATAGCAGGTGTTAAATAGCAGGTGCAGATCCTAGGAGACCGTGCAGCCCAAATCGGGGCTGCACGGCCTCCCAATTGGGCTTAGGCCGCCTCCCAAGCCTGCTCACGTCCCGCCTCCCCCTCCCTCCCCCCTGCCAATCCTCCTGTCGTCTCAGCACGGAGCCTCCCTCACGCCAGCTGGCTTTGGCCAACGAAGGAGAGGCTTGCTGTCGCCGCTGTCAGGCCAACACTACGAGTAGCATCGGCCTGACAGCTCTAGCGCTGACATGGGGGTGCTGTTTGGCGCTCCTGCAGTGGCACTAGTGACAAAGCATCGACACAACGATGTTGCGTCGAAGCTACGAAAGGGGCAGGATTGTGCTGTAAACATCGTTGAACTCAATGTGACTTACTTCTGAGTAGATATGCATAGAAATGTGCTGCTAGATAAAGATTTGCCCATGTGAATTAAATATCAAAAACGAAATATAAATTTAATAAAAAGTGCACTGCAGATATCCTAAAAAAACAACAACCCTAATCTTTAATGTTCATTTAAAAATGGGCAGGGGTCTGCGGTCCTAAGAGGTTCTAACACCTAATGCATGTTAGATGTGTTAAATTTTGGGGTTCTTTAACCTTTCTGTAACCACAACTACAATATATGTGAAATGCAATATTATTATTATTATTTATTAAATTTATACCCTGCCTTTCTGCCTGAAGACACCCAAGGCGGCATTACAACAATTAAAATACAATAAAATCATTATGTAATAGTTTAAAAATAATAGTTAAAACAATAGTTAAAACGATATTAAAACAATTAAAATTTGAAACAGCCAACCCCGTGGATCATAACGTATACAAGAGTGTGAAAAGAGGACACAAAAAAACCAGCCAGCCTGTCAGCAACTAAAAGCCTGCTGAAACAAAAAGGTCTTCAGCCCCGGCCGAAATACCGCCAAGGAGGGAGCAGTTCTTAACTCTAAGGGGAGGGTATTCCAAAGTTGGGGTGCCACCGCCGAGAAGGCTCTCTTACTGGCCGCCACCCCTCTCACCTCTCCTGGTGACCTCAGAGTAGGATTATATGGAAGGAGGCAATTGTGAGCATTTGTCACATTTGTGATTGTGAGCACAGAAGCAGGAGGTCGTGAGTGATTACATATTGTAAAAAGTCCAAATTCAGTTTTGCAAAAAGTGCCTTGATTTAGACTGGTAAACAGAGACTTTTTACCTTTTAATTCACTGCTACAGCTAACAAAGTACAGGGTAAGATATGGAAAAAGCCATTGCAGCTGAGAAGGTGAGCCTTGTACCCTTACCAGTGGGAGATGTGAGGTGGCACCCAAGGAAAGGCAAGGATGGCTCTGTCAGCAATGTGCAGGTGCATTATTGGGTGTGGTCAGAGGCATCCCTACCATGGAACACACCCGGGGCAGTGGCGCTTACTTGGGTTGCGTTCTTTTTTCAGCTTCTAGCACTAGAAGCACTAGAAAGCTGCTCTTTTTCTTTTTTTCTTTTTTGCCTTCCAGCACTCTCTGGTCATGTTCTTTTTTTAGATTCTAGCACAAGCCCCACAAGCTTGGAGCTAGAAAAGATGGCTGCCACCATGTGACATCAATTCCTCCTATTTTTTTTATTGAAAGTAATAAAGGCTCCTATGAAAAACATGGTGGCCTCCATAGTGTATGGACTTTATAGCAACAACATGGTGACCTCCATACAGTTAATCTCAACGAGGAGAAGTGAGGGGATGCCATTTTGTTGTTTTAAAATTAACCGCACTAGAACCATGCTAGTAGCAACCTGGAAACTTCACTTCCGGCAATTCTCCTAGCTAAAAAAAGATCGCAGTCCTGGAGTTCAGCATTCTGGAAATTCAGGGGTGATGTAATCACGTAACCACATAATCACTTCACCCTTGACCTTCTGGGTTCTTGCCTTTATTTAAATATGAAAAGCCCACCTCCCTTCGGTGATATTCAGGCTGTTTGGGGCCTAATTGTCACCCAATCTCAGCTGCTAGTGGCGAAAACACGATCCACAGCGAGAGTACCCAGTGGCTTGGCCTCAGGTAGCCAGAAGACAGGGCCATCCTTAACCCATTGTGACCAATACCGTCACAGGAACGAAGTGAACTCCCACCTCAGGAATTCGTAGGAGGAACGGAAAAAACGCCAAGGACACAAACGGCTTTTTTTCACCACTGTGTATTTGAGCAAAGGCTCGAAATTACAGAAAACAAAAGTAGTCCAAAACAAAACAGGGCTCCACACAGGGAAACCGTTCAGTCAAAATATCCAGCACACATCACTTTGTCAGAGTGCCTAATTTTCGGACAGTCTGCTTCGCTGCACCTTGTCCCTAGCCCACACCAACTCAAATGGCTCAGCTCTACTCTTATGCAAGGCTTGGTCCAATCATGGACTGTTGCTGGGGAGTGGAGAGGCAGATCAAGTGCTGACCTCTGCACACGACCCTTCTTACTCCTGCAGCAGGTGCTTGATATCATTGTCATCAGGGATGACTCGTCTCTTTTGCTATAGCCCAAGGAGGTTATAGCCAGAAGGCCTACTTACAGTAGCCAGTAAACTTTGGCTCAGGCCTTTCCCTGATCAAGGCCTTCATGTGGCATGGCCCAGAAGCTCCTTATTACTATAATCGTAACAACATTGGACTCTGCACTCTGTGCCCACCCACCCCCCCGCACAAGTGCAGTGACTATATTGCCTGCCGCAGCAGCAAGGATCTCTATGGGCTGTAGGTCAGAGCACAGCAGCTTTATCTTGCGCCCTCCCATCTGCCCCTGCCTCTGAATGGCCCAAAATGGAAGCAGTTGGCAGTGACGTTATCATGTCACCACCAACTATTTCCAGATGCCACAATTTGTGCTTGGCACCACAAGTGCTCTTCTTGGTGATGAGAGGCCCCATGGGGAGGGTGAGGAGCCCCATGGGAATGCCCCGCATTAGCCCAGCCCCCCCCCCCCGCTCCTGGGGATGAGGCCTGCCAGATCCGGCTGCCTTACCTTGGATCCAATCATACATTATCATTCTGACACTTCCCCTCAGGCTGCACATATTAGAAACAGCAGCTTTATTTCTGGTTTGATGAATGGAATTAATACTTATATAATGTTATTAACAGAACATTTTTTTCCTTCCCTTACAATTCCAGCATTTCAAGTCAGGTACCATATTTGGGTTTTGAAATGAACTGCTTTCAGCGTATGAGTCATCCAGTAAAGTTTTGTTTTTGTTTTTGGATTGGGCATAGAATGAGTCTTTCTGGGCTCAATAATTTAGAGTGATTTTAGGACAGAATGATACCTAAATATAGATCAAACAGAATAATGGCTGTGAAAAACTCGTGTTGCGTATTTAAATGTCTGGCAAAAGAGAAAAAATGGGCTGAAATGAGAAACGTTGAGTCATTTCCTAGGCTCTTCATATGACCTCAGACTATTGTGCATCGGAAACAAAGACAAATGCTATGAATAAATTTCAGTCTATGTGACCTGAACAATGTCTCTTGCCCCCCATCATAAGCCTGGCTGTATCGGTGGGACGCACAACGCAATAAATTGCAGTCTTTCACAATGGTGCTTGAGTAGTTTCAAGAGATTTCATTGGCTTTTACTTTATTCCATATACAAGTTGTTATTGCACAGAATTCTTGAGACGACAAAGAGTCGTCGTCGTCCCCTCATTTACACCCACAGAACAGCTTTTGGGAATAAGCACCCATTTTCCAACTGAGAAACTGGCAGCGCAATCCTAGTGCGCCCCTTGCATCAATGCGACGGTATCGCGTTGATGCAAGGGGCAGAGCACTGGCGCACGGGCGCCGAGCAGCACCCCTGCGATGGTGCTCCAACTCTGAAGCCGACGCTGCTTGCAGAGCGCTGACGGAGAGCTTCCCTTGCGCCAACCGAAGATGGTCGGCGCAAGGGATTCTCTGTCCCATTTCGGGACGGGGATTGGTGGGGTGGTGGGAGGCAGGACGTGGGGGGGGGCTTGGGAGGTGGCCATACGGCCACCTCCTAAGCCTGTCAGTGAGGCTGCGCAGCCCCGATTCAGGTCGCGTGGTCTCCTTGGATCTGCGCCTGCTCCCTTGCCGCGGGGAGGCTCCAGCCCATCCTAAGGAGCACTGGATTTGGAGCTGGCCGGCCAGCCTTGCTAATCCAGTGCTGTTTAGCATTGTGCCCTGAGTCAAATTATTCACTACATCTGGGGGTCTGGAGGGGGGGTTTGAAGATGTGGCTGCTTGGCCCCATGGCTGGTAGCCTCGGTCCCATGGCCAGCAGCCTTTGGTTCTACAGGGTTCCGGCATGATGTGGGTCAGATCCTTCTTGTGATTGTCCCACAATTATGGTACTGTTATGGAAGCTCTCTCACACACACTTTTATGAGGCATTCAATCTTAATAGATGAGCAGCCCAATCCTATATTGTGTGGGAACAGGCAGGCCAGCTGGCCTGCACTGTGCCAGCACAGTATAGAAGGTGGCTGGAGCTTGCGGTAAGGGGATATTTTCCCCTTACCCTGGGGTAAGCCCAGTGGTGTCATCCTACCGGTTCGCTGCAGCGGGCGGGCTTTCGCCATTACGCAACGGGAGGCAGCGAACACGCTGCTGATCACCACGGAAACCCTCCCAGCGAGCGAAGAAACTCCGCCCAGCGAACCGGTAGGATGACGCCACTGGGTAAGCCCCATTCAGCGCCATTGGGCTGCTTGGATCTGTGCCAAAGAAATTGCTAATACAAACCCAAGCAGCCGGATTGGGCCTGGTTCAGGCATGGGGGTTAGGATCTATCCTAATGGCCAGAAATCACCTCCACCCCACTCCCTGGGCCAGCCCACCCCCCGGGCCCCCCCCCCCCCCCATGGCCCCCCCCCCCCTCCCTCTGCCCTCATGAGGCCCCTGCTCTGGCTGGATTCGGCTAGCGCGGGAACAGCTTTCCTGGGCAGCCCTGCGGCATGCCTGGATCAGTGCAACTCCCTACACCAGCCCAGAGCCTCCTTGCTGGCGCAAATGTGTAACACATTTGCAACAGCCCTGGGCCAATGCAAGCGACATGCATCAGTCCAGGAGTACAACAGAATTACACACTAAGATTGGTCACTATCTTAAAATTTGATTTTATTACAAACTTTTCTTTAAAAAATCACATTTTTAAGCTTTATATGGTGCCTTGGGGTTAATTGTGAAAGACGGGGTAGAAATTAAAATAAGTAAAAATAAAACAAGCCTGGCTTTGCTCCAGGAAGTGCAGGTGGCAGCTATAGCCAAGAGTCCCTTCCTCCTTGCCTACGGCTGATTTGCAGTTGCTGATCTAGGGGGGGCTAGGAGGGGCACGAGCCCTAGGCACCATCTTGGGACCATCTTGGGGGGGGGTACCAGTGGCCCCCTGCAACATTGCGCAGGTATGGAGCCCAGGTCATTGCTCTGGAGCCCAGGTCTACCCATTGGGACCAGCTGCGGGTAGGGAGCCCAGGTCTACCCATTAGAAACAACAGCGGAGCCCAGGTCTACCCATTGGGACCAGCCACGGGTAGACCAACACTCTGCAGGTCAGGAAGGCATCCATAGTACAGACCTTCCCCCACCCATTCAAAGCATCTTTATAGTGCCAAGGCATCTTTAATCTTCATAACTTTTAAGGTCACGGTGAGCTCAGCCTTAGTTTTTTTGTAGTTGGTTCTTTACGTTTGCAGACTTCAGTTTGAAATCCCTGTGTCTCCACTTTCAAAAATCTGAGTCAGTGTCTGAAAAAGCCACATGTGAGCAGAGACCATCATGCAATGCTTCCAATTTGCCTATATAACGGGGGGTGGGCACATGCTAATCTCCCATACAAATTGGAAGCATTGCATGATGTTGAGCTCACCATGAGCTGAGCTCACCGTGACCTTAAAAGTTATGAAGATTAAAGATGCCTTGGCACTGTAAAGATGCTTTGCATGGGTATGGGAAGGTTTGCACTATGGATGCCTTCCCAACCTGCAGAGTGCTGGTCTACCTGTGGTTGGTCCCAATGGATAGACCTGGGCACTCTCTAGGGAGCCCAGGTCTACCTGCACTCATTTCTAATGAAAAGCTGCTGCTGATGGGTAGACCTGGGCTCCTGGGGGGGGTGTCACATTATGTCACATGCCCCCTGGGGGCACACTTCCATTGGGTACCATGGGTGCCATTTTGACTAGATCCACCCCTGCTGATTTGCTGATGCTTCTAGCTAGCATTAACCATGCTTCAGTCATATTCTGGCTTCATGACTATAACCATGCTTCAGTCACATTCTGGCTTGAAGACTACAATGCGCTGTAAGAAGTGCTGCTCTTGAAAACCAACCAGAAACCTGTGGTGTGGGCCAGTAGGAGACACAGCAACACTCTGCCAGGATTCCATGAAAAGTGCTGCTGCCGCCACCAAACCTGTATGTGTGCAAACACAACCCACACTCTCTGGAGGTTTCGCCTTTTTCTGTGATTGTGCAGTGCTCTTTTTAAATTGTAATATTCTGGTTTTATTTTTTTAAATTACTGATTTCATGTTTATGCTGTATGCCACATTATGCCACTAAAAAGGCAACCTAGAAATCTAAGAAAGGAAAACATAAATCTGCCATTGAAAGACAACAGTTCTTTTTGAGCACCCTCTCTAGAAAACACAATGCATTGAGCAGATCCTGTACAAGACCACTTCATCCAGGGTTTTTAGGCATGTGCCAAAGATTTATTAAGTGTACAAGAAGGATGGGGGAGTAAAGTGTAAATGAGATCAACTCTTCTCTGGAATCTCTTTGTCATATAGCTACATTAAACAGAGTGCCAGGATTGGCCACTTGGTGATGTACACTTGCTGGCACACCCAGATTTGCTATTGCATACTGTGTGGAAAGAACAAACTACCACCACACAGCTCTGATTATTCTGCTCAGTTGTTGCTGGATGACCAAACTTGCAAAAGAGAACAGGTTGAAATAGAATCCAATGAGTTCTGCAATGTTGGAGGTGCCCCTGGTGGCAGAAATATGCTTTACAATTTCAGATCAGATTGCCTCTAAGTAGAAACTACATTTTCCTGGTCCACTTGAGGATACTGAGCAAGTTTTTAAGTGGTGGCTGGGTTTTTAAGGTCCAAGTGAAAAGGTACGGAGCCACTCAAGAGCTTCTGTGAAACAACACACTGTGCAGCAGGAGATATTAGCACATCCAGTGGCCTGAGACTATTCTAAGCGTTCCTCCAAACAATATGAATTCTTAATGCTGTGAGAGACTGTGGGCAGGCAAACGTTCACAGGCGCAAGTGACACATGCAAGAAAGATGCTAAAGACAAAAGTGATGAGCCCCATGTCAAGGGAACAGAGATGACAGCATGTATATGTTTTTGGTCTGTAAATAGGATATCCCGATATTTTCCAAGCTCATAGGGGAAGAAAAATGAGACAGATCTTCTCAATCTGCTGTGGTCATCCTCCCCACTGCTACAATCTGTAGAACATAAAGCAATGGTTGGTATCTATGATGACAGATAATATTAGACTGGTGCTCACAGAGGTGTAAAAAAAATAAAAGCAGAAAAACAAAAAGGTGTAAGCCGAGATGCTAGCTAATATGAGCTTTAACAACTTCTTCCTAACTGTGGAGGCCCATGAGGAATCACAGGGGAATCCTCCTCCACCAGAGAACTGCAGAGTTTTGTGACTTTGTGATGAATACTTTCCTGCTTTCCTAGGCCTTGATCTACAGAGGAATGCTAATGCTAGGTGGAATTGATGTACAGTGCTGATAATTGCTAAGGCTCTTTAGGGAGCCTGCTCAGTGTCCAGCCCCAGATCTCATCAGTAGGGTGCAGGGCAAGAGGTTAAATTTACATGCATGGGAAATGTGGGAGGGGAAATGAGAAATCACAGGGGACTTCTCCTCCACCAGGTAAATATAAAATATAACTAAAAAAAACATGGGAATTGTGGGAGGGGAAATGAGACGAACATTCTCTGTTATCTTGTACAGTGCATCCCCCAGATTCTGATTTCAGAATCTCTTCCCAGGATATGTTGGACTGATATAATAAGGGCTTTGCCCCCTTTAAAATAAATAGTCTGTGGAACGGTGATTAATTAGGATGGGAGGAAGAATTTCTTCAATGTTAATTAAATGCCCCCCTCGCTTTTAAGTAGTCTAAGCCAGTAGTTCCCAAACTGTGCATCGGGACCCATCAGTGGGTCGCAAGCCAATTTCAAGTGGGTCGCAGAGCATCTTGAGCAGCTGTATTGAAAATAAGGGAAAGATGGGTCACTGTAAAGGGGGAGGGCTATATGGTTGTTTTGCTTGTGTCATGCTTGTAAATAGGCTTTTTTTCTTTCTGATTCATTTTGCTATTGGAAAATGGCTGAGAAATCATCCAATGTATTGCTGCATTCTCAGGAAAGCAGCAGGCTGCGGCGTCACAGTGATGGCACTTAACAGCCATGGCATCACTGGTAGGTCATGGACAGATTGGCATTTTAAAAAGTGGGTCCCAATACTAAAACATTTGAGAATCACAGGTCTAAGCCCTTGGCATCTTACAGTGTCCTGGAACTTGGAAAGGTGGGTTGGGGAGAATCAGGCCTCATTGCACTTAAACCCAAGCCACTAGGAACTTGATTGGCAATTTCCTTCCACCCTGTTTTATTTCCCTTGCATTGAGACCCTCCTCTTTTGATGCTGCCAGGATGGCAAAGGGCATGCTCAGTCCTCAGCAATATGTTTTTTTTTTGGGGGGGGAGGGAATGTCATTTTAAAACATTTACAAACAAATCTTTTTCTGCATACCCATGGAGTCCCCCCCCCGTAGTATGAAGAAACCACTACCTTGACGTGTGTGGTCTGATTTCTTACCCAGATTGAAGACATGAGACCTTCAGCATTTGAACAATGATATAAGCAGTGGCATTCCTACAGGAGGGGCAAACCACTAAGGGTTGCAGGAGCCTGAGCTCCTGTGTAACATGGCTTGGAGAGCTGGCTAGGCGGCATGACTGTCCACGCTGCGAATGGTTGTGGAGGCGAGGGGGGAGGGACCATGTTACACAAGAGCTCAGACTCCTGCAACACTAAGCAGTCCCCCCCCCCCGCTGTGGGAATACCAGTGATACTAAGTAATTGGAAGGAAATTGGAAATTTGTCAGCGACTGCAGTGAGCCATTTTTCCAGCAGGTGGCAATTATGGTCTCTTCATGTTTGTTCAGGCTACCCTAAAACCCAGAAAACATACCAGCTACATGACTACTGGAAAAGAAGACAATATGTGTGTGTTCAGATTTTGTTTGTCTACGGAGCCTCACATGATGTGTCAGTTATTCCATTTATTTGTGACACTTTTTCAGACATTCTTGTGGTAGAAGTGTATTAAGTGTGCCTGTTCACAACACACATGAATTCCTGGATAATACCTCAGAAAGCTGCCAGGACCGCCAAGAAGAGATCCTAAGTTGCTATGCGTTTTGTCTACCAACTTCTTTTCGATACAGGAAGGGAGGAAAATTATACACACATGTCACTGATAAAGGAAATGAGACAAAAGATTATTTCAATATGTCTAATACCATGAAAGCTATGACAAAATGGTGAGGACAGTATAACAATGTCAAGCCTTAGTTATGGTGGAGTATAAGTAATGAAACGACACTGAAGTGTGTCAATTGTGCCTATAAATGCCTATATATGGAGCAAGGGTTGCATGAAACTGCAGATCTAGGTCAAGATTTTTAGACGCACAAATGTAAATGTAATGCTTTTTGACAGCCCAGTCATCTGAAAGAATCACACCAACAAAGTCCTAGGATTCCCTGAACTGGATAGGTGGCAGACCATACTCCCCCTCCCATATAAATGCTTATTACAGCCCATGAGGTTGATGGGAGGGAAGCCAAAGGAACAGGTAGTGGAGTGATGTAGCAATTACTGGATTGTCTGGGTGCTTTGCTTATCATCATCAGTGTAAATACTAAGGTATGGAAATGGCCTACTGGGCTGTAATAATGCCACCCCTTGCATTGAACAATCAGAGATTCTGCAATACAGATGAGAATTACTGGCCACACAGGACAACCCTGTACCAGTCAGCTCCAAGTTCTGGGCTCCAAGCCTCCATTATGTAGCCATATTCTTACTTTAGCTCCCAGTTACCTCAGCGTGGGGTGTTACTCATTCAGACCTTGACATGCACAGTACAGCAAGTCCACAGGCTTGAGTGGAAGTTCTCAAATGCCCAACTATTGATCTAGGTAGGCAGAGAATGTTCACCATGGGAGTATTTCTCATTATTTGAAGGAAGTGAATCAATGTGCTGTAATGTGGAGGAAAGAAAAGAAATACAAGACCACTGGTGGCTGTTATTTAATATCCAAGTTGTTGGTTTTCCCTTTCTGTTCTGTAGAACGTATTTATGAGGCACTCAGGCTGAACTGAGGCCTGCTATCTAAGCAGCTGCAGGGGAGATCATGAAAAAAATGGTGGGGAGGCTGTTCTATGAGGCAGGGACATGTGCTGTGGGGGTGGCTGGTGAGCAGTGGTGTTATCCTACCGGTACGCTGGGCAGGACATCCAGGTGATCGGCAGCCTGCCTGTAGCGTACCGCAGCGTTACGCCCAGTGATGTCATTCAGGGGGAACGGACCAGAACGGGCATTCCGGATCCTAACGGGCTCCGTGGCTGCTTTTTTTTCTTCTTCTCAACATTTGAATTTGAACTCAAAAGTGAGTTCCTGTTCCTAAATCATTTGAATGACACCACTGGTTACGCCGTTTGCATAACGTACGCAAGCAGCATAACTGGTTACGCAAACAGCGTAACGCAGCGGTACACGACGGGCGGGCTGCTGATCACCCAGATGTCCCGCCCAGTGTACCGGTAGGATAACACCACTGCTGGTGAGGCAGAGCCTCCCCAATGGAATCCTCTTGTTGTGTGGAGAATCACCCCACAAGAGGGATTCCCAGGGTCTCCGGTCTCCTTCGGGAAGGAGGCGCGTTGACCCGCCGGTTGTCAGGACTTTGTTCCCCCGGCATGGGTTACTCCTGCTGGAATGAAGCAGCCTCTTTAACCCAGGAATGCACTCCCACCCAGATGGATCCCTTTGAGAGAGCTCACCGAAAGGAAAGGAGGAGACGTCGACGGAAAGAATGCCAGCTGGACTTCGGTGTCAAGATAAAAAGAAAAAAGAAATCTCTTTATTAATGAAGGACACAATTGGCGGCAAAATGCACGTGCAAAAAGAACACCCAAAATTGTGTGCCAAATGGACAAACACACATACATTTATACCTTCGAGCGTGTAAAAGAGGAGAAAAATAAACAACCAGTCAAATGTGCTTGATAGTTCTGCAATCAATTATTGGTAACCTGGGAAGTGGGGGAACCCCTGGTTGGTTGGTTGGTTGGCACTTTTCTGGTTGTTAGTTGGAGGGCTTGCCCCCCACACCTGAGTTGAGACTATTTCTCTGAGGAGGGTTGGGTAAGAGCAATTTGCCACCGGATAAGGGGGAGAGGTTTTGGTGCCATAGCTGATCAGGCCTGATTGGGGTGATACAATTGTGGTGGAAAGGTGGGACAATAGACAAGGGTTGGGAAATGGATTTTGGAATGGGCAACACTGGGAGAGGACAAGGGGTCGCCCAAAGGGCAGGGGAGATAGGTGGGGTGCTCAAGGGACAAAGGGCAGTCACTACGTGGTGGCGCAGCGAGTTAATTCACTGCTGCTGGGCTTTCCAACCGGAAGGTTGGGAGTTCAAGACTGCGCGACAGAGTGAGCTCTTGTTGCTTGTCCCAGCTCCTGCCAACCTAGCAGTTCGAAAGCACTTAAATGCAAGTAGATAAATAGGGACCACTTCAGTGGGAAGGTAACGGCATTCCGTGAACTACGGCGTAGAGTCATGCCAGCCACATGACCATGGAAGCTTGTCCTTGGACAAAACGTTGGCTCTACAGGCTTTGAAACGGAGATGAGCACCGCCCCCTACAGTCAGTCACGACTAGACCATTTGGTCGTGGGGAAACCTTTACCTTTACCTTTTCCTTTACACACATTTCAGCGGAATACATTTCCTTTACATTTCCTTTACAATTTCATTTACACCCCCCCCCCCGAGTTTCAGCAGAGGTGCCAGTTCTATGGCTTGCTTGTGCAACTGTCATGGGGGTCTGCACATCCTTTCCCGATCTTCTACCTTCTTCTTTGCAGCTTGGTTTTCCAACATCCATTTTATCCTTTCCCATCAGCCCCCAGAGGGGCAGCCATTTTCTGGGGGCCCCTGAGGAGCCCCTTTGTCTTGTTGCTTCATTCCCCCCCCCACATACCAAGCAGACACAAAACTCATCCTCTAACACAGCCCAACATTCTAGTTTCATTATAGTAACACTTTCCATTCTTAAACATTTCATTCACAAAAACCCTGATTTCATTCATAAAATGCGCACAAATCCTCTTTGCGCTTTCCCTTTGACAGTTCGTGAGTTCTTATAGCCATGAATCTGACAGCCGGCCGATCCTCACGGTTGGGGATTCCCTTGTTGACTCTGCGGTTTGACAGTTCGTTTAAGGCAGTATGCC
Source organism: Lerista edwardsae (assembly GCA_029204185.1). Taxonomy (NCBI): domain Eukaryota; kingdom Metazoa; phylum Chordata; class Lepidosauria; order Squamata; family Scincidae; genus Lerista; species Lerista edwardsae. Next base: position 11,189,286 of record JAJKFI010000018.1, on the reverse strand, counting down.
AGGTTCAAACCGCAGGTCAATGAGCAATAATCCAATCATTGCCGACTGGCTGCTGGTCTTTAGCGCTTTCTTCCCTGGTCTTGTGGAGCGGTGTCGATGAAGCGGGTTCGATTCCCAGGTTCCTTGCTCCTGTCAAAATGGGGGAGTGGGACTTCAGCAAGATGTAGAAGGGCTGGCGGCTCATGGAGGACCCGAGTTCGAGTCCCAAGTCCTTCCAGGCTAGAACGTGTAATGGCTGCAGGAGAAGAAGACAATAAGGGGGGTGGTGGTGGGTGCGAATCCCGCCTGTCAGAGTTTGTGTTGGTTGCAATGGGGAACGGGGAAAGGTCATGGCAGGCTTGGGCCCCGCCAGGCTCAATATTCATGACGGATGCTTGAGATGGAGGGAGAGTTCGGGGAGGGTGACCAGCTTGGACCTGGTTGCCTCTTATGTCACTCTGAAAAGTGTGCAAACACAACACAAACGCTCCAGTCGCTGTTCAGGGTGCATGTGTTGTGTTTGCACACTCACAGCTTTGGTGTCGCTTTTAGGTGTAGCTTTTATGCCTCACCTGCCACCCCTCACTGGACAACCCTGCTATGATGCAAGTTATTTGTGTGAGCAGCAATTTGTGTCCCAGCAATGATAGTTTTTGTTTTAGCACTTGATGCCAAATCAGAAAACTGAAGGGGCTTTTCTACCATGACAACAATGACTACAACCAGAAAGCAATCAGGTGACACAGAGGGTCACATGCAACAACCTCCACACAGTTACATTTCAAGTGGAGCCTCCTGTAGCTGTTTGCATAGTTAGGCCCAAATGAAGCCATCCTTGAGTCTCTGTGATTTTTGTGAGAATTGGTTCCAATGGGAGCTTTTATCGTCAAAGCAAATAACAGGCATTAGGATGGACTATGGTGGGGACAGAGGACAAACCCCCTTCTCCACACTTTGGTACAATCCTCCAGGGGGCCCAATTTGGCTATTTACTGAATACAAAACCAGCATGCTATTCTAAAAGCCCTTGCATCCTATGTGCCTTTTGATGTGTTCACACAGATCCCAATGGAGGGAGCACTTTGCTGAAGCACCTTTTTGTGTTTCAGAGACCAGACATCACTCTTTAAATCTCCCACTAAAAGAAGACAAGGCAGCTGTGATGCCTCCCAGTTTTCCCTCCCTCATGGTCTTGCCATATACCCTTCACTTGTTCTAAGTGGCATCTTCAGGCATGAGAGAAGGGCAACGGTGGGACTGTAGAGTTGCGGAGTCTTGGAAACGGGCGGCTGTGTCCAGTTTCCAGATTGTGAAGTAGCAACTCAATCTCTTCTGTTGGTCTCCCCATGATATATAACAGCAGGTCAAACTAGCCTTTGTGTGCGTGTGTATGTGCGCCCGCGCATGCATGCAATATTATATCGTGCTGCTGCATCATTTGGTATTACGCAGTACAGATTGGACAGCCAGTCCTGTAGCCAGAGAATGCCATCAACAAAGCAGCCCAAATTCCAGCTTAACCTAGGTTTTGCTTGATGGGTGTGGGCAAAACTGTGTTAGAAGAGCCCTGTTGGATCAGGACCAACTTGTCCAGCTTCCTGTATCTCACAGTGGCCCACCAAATGCCTCAGGGAGCACACAAGGCAACAAGATGCCTGCATTCTCTTGCCCCTGCATCTGGCATCCTGAGGAAAAATCAGAGGAATTGACCAGAGGAATAATCATGACACCCCTCATAGAATGACTTTGAGCAAAAATAAGACAAAGCTTGTAAAGAACTTTGAAAGTCCATAAAATATTAGCAAAAAAATGAAACTTGGTTAGAAGTGATTCAAGCCAAGCTGCATGGATAAAAATAACAGTTGTCTTCATCTTTCAGCCAAAGAATGTATAAATAAGATTATGGACCCAATTCTATCCAACTTTCCAGCACTGATACAGCTGCAATGAAGCCCCAAAAGAACAAATGTTCCCTTACCTTGAGGAGGCCTCTGTGACTGCACCTCCCCCCACCGCAGAATGCAGCACAAGCCCTGTTGGCATGGCTGCATCGACGCTGGAAAGCTGGGCAGGATTGGGCTCTACGTTAGCTTAATTTCATGTTGTTATCATGAGAGAAAAACGTGGGCAGCAGACATGCAGGAAGAAGGAATGATGGAAAATCAGCGAACGCAAGAAGTACCTGCAAAAATACCGATATATGCTTGTCGCACAGAGGTCCAATTTACAAATGATACTGCATTATATAATATTGCATTGTTCGGCAGCGCTATGTTAGTGTGAGTTTCTCTGTTCTCCACCCCAGGCAGGGTTGCGGGGTGTGCTCCTCTTGGCGCCTCACCCTTCTTGGCCCCAGGGAAAGAGAGAGAAGCATGGAACATGGTCCTTTTGTTTATTTTTTTCTAAATACCTGGAGTGTGCCAGAGGTAAAATAATAATAATAATAATAATAATAATAATAATAATAATAATAATAATACTTGGATTTATATACCGCCTTTCTTAGGTCACCAGATTTCTCTGATGACTATAACTCAAGGTGGTTTACATAGGCAGACTTTATTCAGAAACCCAAAGGTTTTTACAATTTATACAGAAATGTTCTATCTTTCAAGAACTACACACATACAGATGGATCTTTCTGGATTGAGTCCTTCTTTCTGGCCACCCATTTGTCTTCTTGCTGGCTGATAAACGGCTTCCCTGCTCCCACCAGAGAAGTGGCTGAACCTCGGCACAACTCCCCCTCACACAAGGCAGCCGAAGCTCAGCTGTTAATCAGTTGCAATTAACGAGGTCTGCCACTCACAGAGACTTCCGGCTGTCCCGAACTGGCAACCTTCAGATCTTCAGCTCTTATCTTCAGGCAAACGGAGGCATTAACCCTCTCGACTAAATCTTCTGCCTAGGTAATGGAAATGGCACCAAACCATGGCAGTGGGAGTAGGGAGGCTTTAGCATTTTGTCCCCAACACAATTCCCACTTCCATCTTGCTTCCCTGTGAGCTATTTTTGAAAGGCAGTGGAAGGTTCCCCCCCCCCACAATAAAAAATAGCATAAAAATAGCAGTTAGGGTGGGAAGTGCGGACAGTGCAAAGAGCTAAAACCTCTCATACTCCTTTGCCCCAGTGTAGCACTATATTTAGGTCCCCTCTGAAATGCAGTGTAGAAAAAATAAACAAAAAGCCACTTTAGGCATCCTTAGATGTTCTTCCAGGATGGCAAGAGAGGACACATCAATGGCTCACATCTCTTCTCCCAGTGCTTCTGGGGTACAGCTGAAGGCCAAGATGTGTACTTATCTCAGCATTGGCAGAATGTTCATCTTCCCCATAGGGATATGCACATTTCCCCCCATATGGATGTGACACAGGTCACAAACTTAAACTGGAGTTAGGCGGGCACATTTAGGCCAGCAAAGTTTGGCTAGCATAAAGTATGTTGGGACCACTCTCGGAGTCAGAGAGGCCAGCACACAGACATGCACCATCCCCCCTGATTCCGAGGGTGGTCCAAATGTGCGTTAACGGAGGCCCTGATGCCAGCCAAACTTTGCTGACCTAATTGCCGGCCTAACTCCAGGTTAGGATCGCACCCACAGAAGTGCGCAGGAAGGATTTGTGTCCTCCCTTGCTGTTTCTGGAGACTTTCCAATGAGAGCCAGAGTTTCTATGGCTATTGGGAGTGACCCAGTGATGTCATGCAGGGGGTACGCGGGGGTACGCGAGTACCGGTTCCTAGGATTACGGCTGGCCCCGCCAATTCGCCCGCCCACTCGTCGACTCTGCCCCCTGCGACGTTTGAATTTCCTGCACGTTTGAGTTGCCTGCACGTTCTCAGAGCCAGGCAGGCAGGCAGGCAGCGAGCGGAGCCCTGCCTTGCCTTGCCACTGAAAAATGAGCTGCTGTGGGGTTTTGGAACTGTTGGGTCACTTTAACATGATGCCAGGCCTCCTTAATATGTTCTGGGGGTGCTGTGGAATACTGTTGCAACTGTTGGGTCAGTTTAAAATGGTCTGAGGCCTCAAAAAGGGCTTTTTTCATGTCACTTCCTGCCACGACCTCACTTCCGGCTTATGACATCACTTCCGGTAGGCGGGTCCCGACACGTGCCAATCAAAAGTGAATACCTGTTCTTAAATCATTTAGATGACACCACTGGAGTGACCTCTGTAAAATCCACTGTATAAGCCCACAGGTCTATTCTAAACCATCTGGTTTATTCTTGGTTTTGTAGCATAGTGGACTTTGTACTTGTACTCAATGAATTAGTTATAATGAAAATAAACAAGGAAATCTCTTGCAGTAACCTAGTGCAAAACTCTGCACAATGCAACATCAACCACAGACAAGCAGTGTTACATAATCGCTATCTCTGTAGGTGATAGGAAGCATGTACTGTACAAAACAGGGCTCATTTTCCCCCTTTTGTTAGCTGAAAACATGGCTGCTTTAATTTCTGTCTCATCATTAAGTACACCCTGCTGAAAATGTGATTACTTTTCCAATTAGGGTTCTCTTTTCCCTGCCACTTCTTCATACACATTCACTTGTCTTGTAAGAAGGAGCAACTCTTTTAACTGTTTCCCCCCTGAATATTGCACGGATGCTGCTGAGAAGGCAGGCATGAGGCAGGTGACTTCCTGCCTTCTCCCTTGGCAAGGCCTTGATGAATTCTCTGGCTCTGCCTGTTTGATCTTGTAGTGTCTGTTTCTGGGGTTTGCTTGCTCTTCCAACTCGAGAGCTTGTTTCAGTAAATGAGTTGTTCTCAGTCCTCCATCTCCTACCGAGACAGATCATCCCTTACCACTCGCTTGCTCTTTCTGTAACATAAAAGGAAGAGGAAGCAGCAGCAGTGTGGATGATTGAGTATGTTTTATTCAAAGAGAAACAGACTTAGAAGGATCTTTTTTTCCCCCACCCTGACAGAGGTTGTCTGCAGGTCAGGGGGGTGAGTCAGAAGGAATCACAAGGGAGAATGAAAACAGTCAGCATGAGGTCGTCTTTCTACTTTTCATGTTTTCCTTTCTTGCCAAAGTGTAAAATCTTTCAAGAGGCTTCATGGAAATTTCAAACGTGTCCCTCTCAGCTCTCTTCACCACCCGCCCACTCACTGCATAGATGATAGAAACTCAGTTCACTGCAGAACAGGCACTTGAGCAACTATATGAGGAGATGAAGTGTTACCTTACGGTAGTGGCATCCCCTTGGAGACCTCCAACTCAGCTTTCTTTTTTGTCAGACAGCTGCAAAACTCAGACTGGCGACACTCCAGCTGCCCTCACCTGTGCAGGGAGGCGGTAGCTGGAAGCCAACCGCCAACAAAGGCCATTTCACAATGCCACACCAAGTTACACAAAAGCCACGAGATGTCTCTCTCTTCACTAGGCAGAACACCACCACATTCCCAGAACATCTGGGTGAGACCATCTAGTCCAGTACTATCTGTTCTGATGGGTAGCTGCTCCCCAAGAAGCTTTCCCAACCATTCTTACCTGAGATCCGTGTTTTAGCTCAGGAGTGGCCAACCCCTGGCAGGCCATGTGCCACTTTTTATGTACATAAATCGAATGTGCCACTCCACCTTATTTGATCCTCTCTGGACCTGCTTGGGTTCACCAGCCCATGTGATCTGCCAAGCCTTTGCTCTGCTATCTTTGCCCAACCAGCACAGCCATGATAGGTGGCTTTGTGAGTGCCACTGTGAAAGTATCCATGTGCCATTAGTTGCATGCATGCCGTGGGTTGACCACCCTTGTTTTAGCTGGGTTTGGGACATTATCTTTTCTCTGCTGTACATCAGTGGTTGCCAGTGAAGGGTGATGGGGACATTCAGAATGTTGCAATATCACAACATGAAATGAGTTCTTCCAGATGCTATGAAGGAAAAGGGCATAACTGTTGGAATACAGGTACAAGGACTCTGGAGGGCAGCGTATTGGGCAGATGCCTCGGACCATTTTACCTTATCCTCTGTGGTCCCTATAAGGAGGTGCAGTGGTGTACCAAAGGGGATCAAAGGAGGCAAATGCCTGCAGGGTGGCACCACAGCCCTCCCCCTGCCCCTACCACCGCTGGCCACCCCTTACAGTAGTGTGAAGCTGCTCACAGGGAGCGGCCTTGCGCCACTACAGGGTGCCCAGTTCCTTTGGCAATTTGAGGAGCCAAGCGGCCCTCTATTGGATTGTCAGAGTGGGCGGAAGCCACTTTCAGGAATTAATCGCAGTGACATGATGTTGTCACTGCTATTACTTCCAGGGCGGGGGGCAGCTGACTGGGGGCAAGCCCCCAGGACCACCAATGAGGAGGTGTGTCCTTTACATAACTGCCTCTTCCCTTCTCCCACATCTCTCTCTTTCTTTCTGACCATTGAAGGAGCAGCATCCAGGCTTCTGAGCTCTGTCCTGAATGGCAAGCAGCTATTGCTGAAGGGTGTTCCCTTACACACACAGAGAGAGAACAGGATTCACAGTCATAAGCCTATGATACCTAGAAGATGCATATGATTGTGAACTATTAGAAACCTTCCCTGCCTCTGCTCACGTGTATTTATTGACAACTGCTGAGGGGGCAGGAATCTTCCAGAGGAAAAAGATTTTTCCGCTGCTTAATAGGGCCCAATCCGATAGCTGGGCTCCACCAGCGGAGGTAGCGTTCTGATGGTGGAACCATCTTTCTGATGTCGCAAAAGGCACTCTGGAAGTGCATGGGAGCTGCACGCTTCTAGACCACCGCTGGAGAGGCCGCAGGGGCCCAGTGCGCACCAGTGGACCGAGGGGTGCCCGTGCCTGCCTTACATTTGCTTCACATGTTACACAGAACTGCAAAAGTCAATCATGTGCATCACTTGCATTGCTTTCTCTGCTTCACCTCTAATGTGGGACCTTGTGGTCCCCAGGTGACTCATCAAATTCATTGATCTTACCACAGCCATCAGCTGCAAGTTCTCCCTTCCACAAGACCACAGAAGCGGAGGCAGATCTAAGGGAGGGCAAAGCTCTAAGTGTTGCAAGAAGCCTTACTTTGCAGTGGAAATCACTCCTCTCCTGCACCGTTTTAGCCAATCCTCACAGGGAAAAGCAACATCTTGGCGTTGCTTACTGGCTACAGCAGCAAGGGAGAGGAGGGATTTACATGACAGGGTAAGGCTTCTTGCAACACTTAGAGCTTTGTCCTCCCTGTAGATCCGCCTCTGCACATAAGGGACCTGAGACAGGCTTCTTGTTTCCATGCTCCTAGGTAACATATGTGCTGGCTTTCAGAGCAGACAGATATGGCCTGACTGACCCCTATAAATATTTCTTGGTCGGCAGCTCATTTTCTCATCGGAACAACAGGGAGAATTTGCTTGTTTCCTGCTTTGCCCCTGTGTCCCCAAGCCTACTCTAGAGTTGTTCCTCAAATCTTGCCCTGCAGACTTGACAGGAGCTGGGCCTGACAAATTTCCATCCTTAGAGAGCTGTTTAATGACTCTGGTCCTGACTAATGAGTCTTAACTTCACTACCAATGTGGTTATTGTTGCTTTTCAGACTGTAATGCAAATGAAGTTTTTTTTCCCCCTCCCCTGGCTAGATGTGCAGGGTTGTGATATACAGAACGAGGTAGTATAGATGAAGGCAGCCAGCGTCTGATGTAACTAAAATTAGCAAATAACTTTGAGATCCTCCTAGGCAAAAAGACAATAAAGGACAAAAATCTGAAGAGACCACACTATACATAAATTATACCAGCTTACCCTTTTAAGAAAACAAAACCTACTTCATTTGTTAACAATAGAGATAATTAATTATTGTTTCTTAAGGCAATCTCTTCTCTATTCAGCCATGGCACAAGCACAAGAGGATATGAAATTAATGGGGTGAGCTGATTGGCTAAACACCTCCAGATTTGTTCTTTATAATGATAAAGACTTAAAAGCCATCATAAAGACATTAGCATATTAGATTACTGTACTGTATTAGATTACTGTCAGCAATTAATTTGAATTCATTTATTATAACGGCTACATGACAGAAGTTCTGCAGCTAACAGCCCAGTCTTACTGAGGGCTTAGGGTGGAAGATCTCACAATCCCTATTTTCCCAGCGCAACACACCTCCTGTCTCTCCTCGGACTTATCACTCTGAAAAGACCCTTCAAAATAATTTTTACTTACCTCTCCCTGGCTTCTTTGTTACCTGCCCCCCTCCCCAATGCAGCAGTGCAGCTGCATCATGTAAGGTGGTGGGGGATAGGATTGACAGCACCATCCTATATGGCGCGTAGTGAGGACACAACATGACGACGTGTAGTATTGACAGGAAGCCTCCCTTGTGCTGACAGGAAGCCGGTCGGTGCAAGGGAGTCTCCGTGCCAAGATGGCATGGGGATTGGTGGGGGGGGAGGGAGGTTGGGGACAGGACGTGGGTGGGCTTGGGAGGTGGCCATATGGCCGCATCCTAAACCCGATTGCAAGGCCGCATGGTCCCAATTCGGGCCACGCAGTCTCCTCGGAACTGCGCCTGCTGTTTAGCAGGCGCAGATCCGAGAAGCGCATAGGGGAGGCTGTTGCAGTTTCACATCTCACAGTACAGAACTGGTAGAAACTGGCAT
>JAJKFI010000018.1:11132998-11176068 GCA_029204185.1 Lerista edwardsae | reverse complement strand
AGAGAGAGAGAGAGAGAGAGAGAGAGAGAGAGAGAGAGAGAGAGAGAGAGAGAGAGAGAGAGAGAGAACACCATTGTTTTTAAAGCCCAAAGATGGAAATACATGCATAGATAAAAGTTGTGATGGTATTTGATGTGGGGGTGACACTTTTCACTGTGGCTATCATAGGCATTTCCAGTGGGGCCCCACTCAAACATAACTCAATACAGGCATGCCCCAGTATCCACTGGGGTTCCATTCTGGACTCCTCTGTGGATAGCTGAAATCTTTTTAAAGATAGGAGGACATCAGTGGTTTTGCTGCAACAAGGTAAAAAGATTTGTTGAATGTTCCCCTATGTTTTTAATAGTAGGGTTTTTAATTAATTAGTTAAAAGTTTTTAATTGTAGTAGGGACGTGGTGGCGCAGTGGGTTAAACCGCTGCTGCTGGGCTTTCCGACCAGAAGGTTGGGAGTTCAAGACTGCGCAATGGAGTGAGCTCCCGTTGCTTGTCCCAGCTCCTGCCAACCTAGCAGTTTGAAAGCACCTAAATGCAAGTAGATAAATAGGGACCACTTTGGTGGGAAGGTAACGGCGTTCTGTGTGCTACAGTGTAGAGTCATGCCAGCCACATGACCACGGAAGCTTGTCCTTGGACAAAATGCTGGCTCTACAGGCTTTGAAATGGAGATGAGCACCGCCCCCTGCAGTCGGTCACGACTAGACCATTCGGTCGTGGGGAAACTTTTACCTTTTTATGTTTTTAATAGGCATTCTAGTACCCATGGTATCTATGGCTACTGAAACAGTGGATACTGAATAAGTTACCGGGGACCCCTGTGCAATAATGACTTCATTAGCAAGTTTAAAAAAAAAAATCAAATTCAACCTTTGAAAAATATATTGAAAATTTGCATTTTGCATTTATATTTGTATCCTGCAATATACTGTACTGCATTTTGAATGCGTTTTCTGCTACCAAAGCACTTTACTAAGAGAAAGCCACAGCTTTAAAACCTTGTGCATAAATAGTTTGTATGCACACTTATTAGAACAATAGTTCCTCTATAAGATCCAGAACTATGACCATTTGAAATCAAGTTTTCAGAATTCTTGGGTGTGATTAGATTGTCATCACAACAATGCTTATATTCTGTTGCTATTTGATTCACACATGGCTATAAACAAACCCCAGACTAATATGCACACCTGCTTTCCTCCTGTTGTCATTTTTAAAATAGTTGTAGCAAATGTCTTCCGAAGAAGATGCTCACACTGCAGACAGATAGAGGCATGCCTCCTGGTCTTTAGGTGAGATGGGATCACGGTGAGATAGTAGATAGTGATCAGTAAGACTAGGAGGCAGAATGGCTCCAATGGTGAGTGGGAGAGGCAGCTTACAGGGCATTGTGGCACCTGCAATACTCACTGTGCAGCTGCGTAACTACTGCAAGACAATGTCCTTGGACAGAGACCAAACTCTTTGGGACCTGTATCTGAATCCTCATCTCTGCTTTGAGTGAAGCTTCCATCTTTCCTATTGAGGCGCTCTCCTGTAATAATGGGACATCTATTAACTTTCTAGAACAATGTTATTCAAACTGTGGGTTGGGACCCACTTGGTGGGTTGTGGAAAGCTGGGAGCAGCTATCTTGGAAACTGCAGATCTTACTCTTTTTATATTCCTTTTGCAAGTGTTAACAGTTTGAATTTTCATGGGAGGGTTGTTTTTTTAAAAAAAATTGTTTTTAGTTCAGTACTTTTACATCATATTTTGTCCTAATCTTGCTTTCTGTCAGGGATGTTTCATGGTTGTACCATTGCTGCAGTACAAGAATGCCAATTTGCATTTCAGGGGTGTCAATTAATTATGTTACAATGACAGCACTTCCTGCTTGATGATGTCACTTCCTGCCACGACATCACTTCCAGGTTAATGACATCTCTTCCAGTGGGTCCTGACACGAGTGCCATTCTAAAAAGTGGGTCCCAGTCTAAAACATTTGAATACAACTGTTCTAGAAGATCCCTGTCAGAAGAAAAAGTTGCCTTGCTTTTCATGATTTCACCAAAGCTATCAATCAGCAAGATACCAGTGAGCAAAGCAAAGCAAAACAAAACAAGACTTGATGCTCCACCTAATTGCTCCCCACAGCACAAGCCAGGAGTCTGTTCAAGGACCCTCTCCCACGAAGCATTGTGGGTATTATTATTTTTTAAGCGGGTAAAGCTTATTCTAACCTAATTAAGTTCCTGTTTCCCCTTGAGGCACTTGCATGAGATAACAGCTGCAGTGCTGTAAGAAGACGCACGAAGGACAAAATATTTGTTAGCAGTTGCTATTTTCAACCTTGCCAGAATAAACAAAGAAGAGCTCAGCACCTGCAGTCATTGCTTTTGAAAAGTCAGCATAATTTGTACATCGTCTCCAGAAAGGGGGGTAGGAAGGAGAATGGACAGTCATCCATTAGGCATTTTTAATGGCGGTTGTGAGTTTCTCCATCTGCAGCCGTGTGGAAATAACAAATGCCTCCAGAAAGACTGATGAATGCCCAGAAGAATTAAATGTTTTGAAATTCTTAATGCATCTTGGGAGAAGCCAGTGTGGGAGTAAACAAGAGGGCTGGGGGAAAAAGAAAAACATCTTGAGTGACTGCAGGCAAAAGCCACGATACAGAAAAGCAACACATCCAAATACAACCTGCTAGCAAGAAATTATCTTCGTTTTTAATCACTTGTACTGAAACCGTGAAACCATCACACCCCCTAAGGTGAATTCTGGAGGAGCAGTGGTGTGTTGATATAGCAACAAGGCTCTGGACGCAGCTCAGGGTCAAATGAAAGAGAAACGGCATGACTAACGGATTGGGTTATGGCGAGAAAAAAAGAAGCAATTAGGAAGGTCGAACCTGCAGGGGTTCTACACGGCCATATGCTGTCACATGACAAATGGCCCCTTCACGCAGCTCCATTTGTACCATCAAGGGGATGAGCTGTTGGGAACCACATGCATGAAACTGCCTCCCAGGAGGGGCTGGGAGAAACAGCCAAACTGCAGGCAGTCATTAAAAAAAGGCTGCTGTAGATACCCCCGCTACAGGTAGTTAAGCCCACATGTCATCAGTGTCAGCTAGCAAGAGGAGCTGTCCAGGCTTGTCTTATGATCGCCTGCTGAAGCTCGATGGCAGGCAGCCAGAGGAGAGAACCACACTGTGAAGGCAACACCTGGTGACTGAGGACTCTCATTCACAGAATGTATTGGTAAAAACCCAGTTGAAAAAAGGTGGCTTAGACTAGCCTGTCCGTGTAAGCCACCTTGGGCATTTGCTTTGGCATGGGAAAGGCGGAATATAGCTTTCTCGAATAAATAAAATAAGTAATTTAGGCAAATGGTCATTGGCCATACATTTTTCTGTTTACGGAATCATAGCCAGAAACATGTATTTTGTAGGGGCATCATTACCCAATGTGAATAAACAAAAACATAACATGTGTTTTGCTTCATTTGTAAAGTTATTTTTATTGTTTAAAAACTAGAAGATTTATTATTTTTTAGTGTCAGACACTTGTCAAGGCTATGTATGGGCTCAGGTTTACTTCTTTCCAGGGGTGATCCTGGGGTGGGGGGGGGTCAGCACCAAGAGCACACCTCCAGGGGTGTGCCACCCCACCTGCAGGGGCATTGCTGCCCCCTCCAGCCCAGCACCTGGGGCATTTGCACACTTTGCCCCTCCTCAGCTCTGCCACTGCTTCTTTCTGAGCAACTAAGGGCCCTGCAACTCCAGTGCCATCCCATGGTTACAACAACCCTGCCTGTGTAAAATGATCCGAGGGTGGAACTAGAGGCGATGGTGGCAGACGTGTATCTTCAAGCAGGGGGTACCACCAAACAGATGGATACCAAGCAGGGAAAGGGTGACTGTAGGTCGAGCAGCAGCAGGTGGGAGGGAGTCCTGAATTGGTCTGCCTCCCACTTTTCCCTGGGTTTCTCTCCTAGCTGGGTTTCTTTGCAGACTCAGAAGCTAGCTGAGAAAAAGAGAAGTTGCCAAAAAAAAAAAAAAGCAAATCCTGAAAGATGCTGATGCTTCCTCTCACCCACCTGGGGTGGTCCATCCTTTTCCCACTGGCTGAATCCCCTCATATGCACACACAGGCAGTGGTGGGATTCAGGGGGTTCACCCAGGTTCTATAGAAGCAGTTGTTAAATGGCCGGGCCCCGCCCACTTACCTCGGCTGGCTTCAGGGTTTTTTTTTGGCTCCGGCTATGACGTCAGAACCGGTTGTTAATTTATTTGAATCCCACCACTGCACACAGGCCCATCTGCTGCTGGACACAGTTAAGGGCACAATCCTACCCAGCGCCGGAATGGCAAGGCCGGCCGGCCAGCGCCATTTCCGACACTGGGTTGGGGAGGCTGGAGCCTCCCCTACAGTAAGGGAACAAATGTTCCTTTGCCACGGGGAGGCTCAAGCCTCCCCTATGCGCTCCTCAGATATGCGCCCGCAAAAGAGTGGGAGCAGATCTGAGGAGACTGTGCAGCCTGAATTGGGGTCGTGCGGCCTCTCCAACGGGCCTAGGATTTGACCTTATGGCCAAATCCAAGGCCTGCCCATGTCCCGCCCACATTCCGCCCTCTTCCCGCCAATCGCTGGGGTGCGCTGTCATGGTGCCTCCCTTGCACCGGCTGGCTTCGGCTGACGCAAGGGAGGTGCTGTGTGGGCGCTACAGGGCCGGCGCTGCCAACAGCACCGGGCCTGTGGCCTTAGTGCCAACACGGAGCAGCCGATCGGTGCCCCATGTCATCGCTAAGTGCACAGCACCAGCTCAACCCCGTTGTGCTGACGCTACGCGCACTGTAGGATTGCGCTGCCAGTGAGCATGCACGCAAGCCCCTCTGTCGATAAGGAGCAGGGGGCTGAGCCCCCTTCACGTACTTCCTTGGCTTGGACCCTCCCTCCTCTTCGCAACTCCTCCTTCAAATGAAGAGCCAAGGGAGCAAGCCAAGCTCAAGGGGAGGGAAGGAGTGCAGGCTCCAGATTGCCTATCACTGCCCGTGGGGTGCTTTGAAAACACCAGGTGGGTGGAGAGAGGAGATCTGGCGCCAGGACAGCTTTCTTCCCCGCTTCTTTTTCCTCCAGGCTGCACGGGCAGCACAATCCTAAAAGGTTTGTGCACCTAGCAGTGATGCACTAGCACCTAGCACTGTGCACGTACCACCGACGCGGGGGAACTGAGCAGCACCCCCGCATCAGCACTAAAGCAATGGGACTGTTGTGCCCATAAAGCTGAATCCATGCAGCCCCGATACGGGGCCACATAGTCTCCTCGGCTCTACGCCTGCAGGCACAGAGTCGAGAAGCGCATAAGGGAGGCTGGAGCCTCCCTTACAGTAAGGCTGCAAATGTGCCTTTGCAGTGGGGTGGCTCCAGCTTCCCCGACCCAGCGTGGGATATGGCGCTGGCCAGCCGGCCTTGCCATTCCAGTGCTGGGTAGGATTGCGCCCTCAGTGAGCCAGGATTGGAGCACCAACTAGAGTGACAAACTGGAGAGGGCAGTTGATGGATGAGCTGGTTGCTCATTGGTTCACCACCTCTCTTGTTGCTTCACACAGGGGTTTCATGGCCAGGCCAGTCTCAGACCCACCATTCCCAGCTGGAAACTGACTCCCCTTCATTTGGAGCTGTTCAACTCAGACCACATTAGAAGAGAAGGGATTGCTGCCATCTTCAGGATCTCTCCCCTGTCTCGATGAGCAGCCTGTCTTTCTACAAAAAGTCAGTGAAGATGGAAACGTCCTGGGTGCTGCAGCTGTCATGAATTCAGCACATAGCTGTGTCCCCCACAAGGCTCCAGAGCAACCAATGATTGAACTACAACCAGCCAATACTGGTTACGCATAAGATAAGAATCGTGTTGGCAACAATGAATGTTTACTGCCTCGGGGAATCCCCAGTGGCTTCCCACCGCCCCCCCAAACTTTACATGTAATGGTTAATTAAGTGCTTCAACTCTTGTTTTCACAATGCTTGAACAGGATGGTTTTCGTCTACACACTATTTGCCAAGCATGCCTCCTATTCAATTTGGTGATCACAGTATGCGATATAAACCAGTTTGTGAACATAACAGTAACAAACCATCTGTTACTCTGGCACAGGCATATGCAGGACTGAAATTTCAATTAAAGTTTTATTAGCAGATCCAGCAAATGATGGATCCCATATGAAACTTTGTTGTCAGTAAACTCCCATTGATGACAAGCTTTGCCCATTTTTTTCCTCTCTCCATGTTGCCAGAAAAAAAAAAAAAAACCAGCTGAGACAGTTGTTGCATTTCTAACGAAAAGCCCATATGGCAGGTAAATTGGAAAAGTCACACTGTGACACACATACCAGAGCGGTACAGCTGGTGAGTAAATAACCTCTTTGGTTTGACAAGTGAGAATTACATCAAATGCAGAGATATAAAGAAAACTGTAGGGGTGGGTAAAACCTCCTAATTGAAAAACTACACAAGAATCAAAGATGGTATATTCAGGTGTGTGCCTGAAACCAGACAAACCCATTTCTTTCCCTGCAAATAACTTCCAAGTTGCCATCACACTGTCATTAAACTATTCTTTCCAGTGATCATAAAGAGAAAAGATGGGGGCCATCGCCGCAGAAATAGCATAGAACAGGCCTCCTGAGCAGTCTCCTGCCACCCCCTCTGCAGATCCCCAATGGATTAGCAAGATGTCCCCAGACCCCCCCTTCACCAGGTTGATGAAAATAACCCTCAACAGCCCTATTAGGTACCAGTATGACTTCAAAAGACGTCAATGGTTTTCTCTTACATATGGATAGCTTGGAACAGAACTCCTCTTGTGCTCTTGGCAAATTTTTGTTGGACATAATTAAGATCAATACAGCCCGAGAATCTAATTTAAAGCCTTAAGGTCCTAGGAGACGATCTAATAAGTTGTCTAGTTATTTATGGTGTCTTTTGCTTTTTGCGCTTGTCTGTATGTGCCTGTTATGCCAATAAAGGTTATTATCATCAACTCCTCAATCGTTATTGATAATGGGGTAGTTAATACAGGGTGCAACCCTGGGCACCTGTTAGGCCTGCGTAAGTTCCTTGCACCAGGCCAGCACTATTGCCAATGTGCCATTAAGTATGTCTGTGCCAGTGTAGGAGGTGCTGGGCCGGTGCAGGGAATCATGCCAGCCCACAGATGCTGCGAGGCCGCCCAGGTAAGCCAGCCCTGTGCTGGCCTAGTTTGTCTGACGCAGGGGCTTGGGGAGGGTAGGAGGAAGAAGCGGGGCGCAGAAGGCATCCCATAGAGTGCATCCCTATGGCTGGGCTGCATCAGGGCAGGAGGTGGAGTGTAGATCGACTGTCAGGCAGGCTGGATCCTAACCCCTAGGCCAGTCGGCCCCAATCTGGGCTGCTCGGATTTGCACCAGTGATTTTGCTGGCACAGATCCAAGGAGCCCGATAGGGCTGGCTGGGCTTATTCTGGGCTAAGGGGAAAATATTCCCTTCCTCCAGTGGCCTCTCAGCCTATGTTGGATGCAGTGCAGGCCAGCCGGATTGGGCTGCTTCTAATCTAACAAGAATTTGGTGTAATTGTTAAGAGGTCAAGTCCCATATCCCCATCATTTGGTTCCCAGACCCCCAAGGAGTATGGATACCTCCAGTTAAGAATCCCTGCACTAGAGGAGGCAGTGGCAGTGCTGGGCTTGAAGAAGGGTGGCAAGCTCTCCCCATTGGATTAGTAGGCAGGCAGGCAAATGGACTCCCCCAGCACACACTATTGATGGTGTACACTTTAGAGGATAGGCACTCAATAGTGCAGGGGTTGGGGTGGGGGTAGATGAAGTGGATTAAATCTGGTCACTCTTGACACCTTCCTATCCTGGAGTAAAGTAGGACATGGAAGAGGGGTGTAGAGGTATCTAGGTTAATATGTTACTAACTTGGCTAGATAGAGCAGGGGTCTCCGAACTTCAGTACAAAGCCACATAGTATATTTTACAGATTTTCACAGGCCAATAAAATAAAATAAAATGTTTTATAAATGAACGAATGAAATTTAAATAAATGAATACATTTTACTTGGATTTTTTTTTTTTGTAATCAGCATGATACGATTCAGAACAGAAGAGAAATGTGCCATTTACAAAGAAACCATGCTATGCTTAAACTGAGCAAGGATATATGATGAGTAAAAATGTAAAATATATAAAGTTGTTGCAGGCCAGATAAGATCTTGTAGCAGGCCGGATTTGGCCCCTGGGTCATAGTTTGGACACTCCAGAGATAAAGGAATGACCACCTCATCTATCACAGGAAGGACACCCCCAAATATCAATTTTACTTACAAGCATTACCTCCCACCTTGACTGGATTCAACTTCAACTATTCCAGCCCCGTTCACAGTTTCCAGGCAATGCTTTAGACTCAAAGACAACTGCTTCCAGATGTCATGAGCACACTGATGACACCCAACTGCAAAGCACCTCTCCCAGCAGCTTGATACAGATGTTGTACACCAGTGGTCTCCAAACTGGAGACTGCTGCTACGGGGAAAATCTTCCCCTGCATGAACAGTGCTTCACATTCTGCCAGGGAAGCCACGAAAGACCCATACTACAGCTCCCAGGGGTCTTCGCTGCCAACCACCCATGCACGGAACACCAGGCGTGCAGCTTGCTGGGACAGCAGTGTTGCTTGTCACCGGGGCTGGGGCCTGAGAAGCTCTATGTTGATTGGGCCTTGAGAATATGCCGTGCCCATTTTGATAAGGAAGGAAGCTCTGCTAGCTTGAACCAGTTTTCTATCTATTGTGAGAATTAGCAACACTGGATAGAGAAAGTTACACGGGGGGGGGAGGGCAACTGCGTGAGAACAATGAGAGCAAAGAGGGAAACAAACATACTTTAGCAACTTTAGACAAGAGACCTTAAACAAAAGTCTTAAGATGGCTGCACTTTGGTACGTTGGCAACAGCAGAAACAGCTGGACGTGAAGCCCCCCTGGGAGTTGTTGTAGGGGGTCTTTTGCAGCTTCCCTGGTGGAACGTTGACGCCAGGGAAAGGTCAGGGAGGCACTGGATCCAGCACGTGGGCTGGAGTTTGGACCCCCCCCCCCGCTGTACACAATCAATGTTAAAACTGAACCCTGTAGAACCCCCACAAGGGTTTCCAGTGGAATGGAAACACTCAGGGGCCAAATCCCATATACTGTGTAGCTGCTCAAGTCAGGTCCACATAAAAGTGAACCATGTGTAACAAAAGCTGCAGAAGCATTCAAAAGTAACAAGAGAGTTCCTTTTGCAAGCGCCCAAGTGCTTCCGGATCACCTGATAGGCATGTTTGCTGTGAAATCTTTTCAAAACACGTAATCTTGGAACACGTGAGACAAAGAAACTTAAAATGTTGTCTTTTCCAATATTAGGTAACCAGAACTCTCATTCCACACAAAGCAGTCCCTGCCTGCTGAATCATGAGAAACTCCGGCATGAATCACTGCAAGAGACTGTATGTCCTTGATGTCTGGCTCTCTTTCTGCAACTGTTTGCTATGTTAACAGACACAGCAATTAGTCATAACTAGTTTCACAATCATTATTAGTCCCTGACATTAATAGTAAGTAAAGAAGACCCAGAGAGCAAGCATTTTACCCTTTTTAGGGTTTAGGAAGATTTGGTTCTTTCACGTGTTTATTTACAAAGCACTCTGAGAAAAGGCCCACATTTAAAAATAACACACAGAGGGCGCAATCCTAACCTGGAGTTAGGCTGGCAAAGTTAGGCCAGCAAAGTTTGGCTGGCACCAGGGCCACCGTAAAGCGCATTTGGACTACTCCCAGAGTCAGGGAGGATGGCGCACGTCTGCGGTCCAAACATACTTGGCAGTGTCCCTTGTGCTGGCCTAACTCCAGGTTAGAATTGTGCTCAGAGTTACTGCAAAGGTTAAGCCAAACTATGCACTGAAACATTAGCACTTAAATATTTGCATGACTGTTCAGTTAATTAGAATGGGGAATCAAATCTAAGATGCTCTACTTTGTGATGCGCTATTAGTTGAATGTCTTCACAATGTGGATCAAGATCAAACTGTGAAAGTTTTGCCCATTAAAAGAAGCCCCCTTCCTCAAAGCACGTGATTTCACTTGAGCCATAGAACATCACTTGTGCCACCCTCTGTTGCAATGTGCAAAAAACAATTTGCACATTTCAGATCACTAATTAAAATATGGAATAAAATGAGTGCCAGTAAATTCTTGGAGAATCAAATCACTAGTTTTCTTCAATAAGATTTTGAGAATCATTGGATTAGACTAATAGTATTCCCCATGTCCACAAAATCAATTTACTCATACACACCCACAAGTGATTGCAGGGTAGTGATGGACTATATGGACAAGACTTTCAAATTTAGGGATTTCTCTAGCCATTTACTATTCTCAAGATGTGGGGAGAGTTGGGGTTGGGGCTCCTGCCTGCCTATTGGATCCCAACCAGTCCATTGGGAAGGCTTCCTAAGGGCCACCAGGGCCCTGCCCACCTAGACCATCTCTTCATGGCTGTTCTCCATTTCCTCCCATAGTCTTCACAGCAGAGGTGAAGGAATTTATAGCACCCTAGTGCTTGTCAGTGTAGGGACGTGGTGGTGCTGCAGGTTAAACTGCTGAGCTTGTTGACCAGAAGGTTGGCAGTTCAAGACCACACGACAGGAGTGAGCTCCTGTTGCTTTTCCCAGCTCCTGCCCACCTAGCAGTTCAATAGCATGTAAAAATGTGAGTAGATAAACAGGGACCACTTCGGTGGGAAGGTAACGGCATTCTGTGCGCTACGGTGTAGAGTCATGCCGGCCACATGACCACGGAAGCTTGTCCTTGGACAAAACGCCGGCTCTACAGGCTTTGAAACGGAGATGAGCACCATCCCCTACAGTCGGTCACGGCTAGACCATTCGGTCGTGGGGAAATCTTTACCTTTTAGTGCTTGTCAGGGCTTCACAGGGCTCTGGAGCCTCCAGCCCTTAGCCGGCCCTCTCTCACCCCTGGTCTTGGATGGTCCCTTCCCCCTTCCTGGGTCCACCACCCTGATCTGGTTGCCTTCTGGATCCTAAGCCTCCTGGGAGGCAGGAAAGTTCCTGCGGGCACCTGCCACAAACTACTGTTCCTTGGCTGCTCTATCAAGCGCAGACGCACTCCACGTGGTAGGTAAACAGCCCACACCCTGCCCCTCCGAGACCTTCCTGGCCTTCCCCAGCCTGCACCCGGTCCTGTGCTCACAGGGCAGGTCGCTTCCTGGGTCGAGTAAGTCTAGCTTTGGACAATGATGTGAAACGTTTTCCAGTATGGAAGCAGAAAAAAACAAAATACTCAAAAGGGCCTTGAGAAACACCATGTATGTAGACCAGTGATGGCAAACCTTTTGGGCTTGGTGTGTCAAAACTCTGAAAAATTCTTAACTTGACTCTGCCGGCGTGTCAACCCCCCTCCCAAACAACAAAGAAACAGTTCTTTATGTTCATTTATTTAAACAAAAAAATACAGTCCAATCACGTGTGGTGCTACATATTCTATATATGTATACATCCAATAATTGCAAAAATGAAAAATAAGTAAAGTTAACTCAATTTTTGGTCAGGTGTTGGTGAACACTGGTGTGTCACCCCAAACACTGTGGTGTGTCACCTTTGACACACATGTCATAGGTTCGCCATCACTGATGTAGACTGTGCCACATAATAGATACTGTAATAATATTGGTTATATCATACATAATGGTGGCTATTGTGCAAGCGTTACACCAGAGACCTCTGCCGGGCCTCCCTGGGGTCCCTGATGTCCACTTTAGGCTGGGTAGTTTCCCCTTTAAACCGCTTTGGTGCGGCAGTGGAGCGAACACACCTGGGGCTCACCTTCTCAGTTTGCCTGTTCAGTGGCCGCAGTCGCACCAGTCCACATCAGTTGGAAGCCAAAAGCCCAAGCCAGAATCAGAGTCCAAGGGTGGGGTTAGTCCACAAGCAAGGTCCAGTAGTCCACAAGCCGGTCCACGGGTCAGTAAGCCAAATCAAGTCCATAAGCCAGTCCAAGGGTCAATAAACCATGTCGGGTCCAAATCCAGGTTACGCCACGCCAGTCAGTTATCCAAGCTCGTGGTCAATAGTTAGTTCAGGTTTGTCAGCTCTCTCCAGCTCCTCTCACACCAAAGTTTTCTCCTACTATACACTCACACCTTCTCCTTCCCCCAGATGCTCCTTATATCCTGTCTACAAGCCTCTGGGTGGCTGCAGCTGTGCAGCCCAACCCCTGCTACCTCCTTGGTGTTGATCCTGTAGGTACTTAGACCAAGGCTCACTGTCGGCACCATCTCCTGCCTCCTCGGGGTGATCTTCCACATTTTTACTACAGCAAGTAGTGCAAAAGGGATTAAGAGTGGGAATATGGACACAGAGGACATCTGAGGAGGCTGTTTTCATTGTTGAAACATTGTTGAAAGATCATACCTTCTCCCTTCCCAGGAAGGAATCCAATTTTGCAAATATACAAATTATAACACTAACAATTTATAAGCCAACTATAATAAGAGTTTCAACTAAAAAAAACCCTCCACACATTCTGAAATTACTTTACCATACGTGAGTTAAGATAATTATGCTACGTTGCTTAAGGCTTGCTATATAATTGAAGATATTTGGTTTCTCATAAAATTTTGTTTTCATCTTGTCTGTGTGGCTCGTAATAACCATATTTGAATGCATCTTTAAATGTAAATTCTGTAATTGAATGCATTTTTAAACTATAATTTTGCCAAAAGCAACAGTAATCTCAGATGATAGCTAGAAACTTTCTCCATCATGCAATATAACTTCTTATAAAGGGAAGAACTATCCGTGGTAAGTGCTTTTCTTATAAAGTGAAGTATAGCTTGAAAAGATTTAATAGCTAGCTTTCATTGGTTTGATAAACATCCTGTCAGACCCTACTGAAGAGTAACACACTTTTCTAGCTAGCTACAATGAATTCTAAGCATCACAGGCCAACCTGCAATAAAGACAAATACAGGTGGCATTTTGCAAAATATGATTTGAGAGCAAGAAAGAAGTAAAGCTTACTGTTATAAATGTGAATGGCTGTGGCAAAACAAACTACAAAACACCAGCTAAAATAAATGAAAATCCAAACTGGAAAAATACACAACATCACCCCCAAGTTTGATTTTGTATAAACCATATGGACCAAACCATTTTGATATAAATCAATTTTGTTCATTAACACTGCAATTCCTTTTTGCAAACAATGTTTTTTATTAGCATTTTCTCATAAATTCACATTCAAGTAAAATTGAAATAGGTAAAAATAAAAATACAGACATTCTGATCAAGTTGTTTTAAATGTATATTAATAATATTAGATGTGTAAGTCAGCAAAAAGTGGATCAGATCAGTCAAACAAGCCCTTGGGCAATGTCAAATTTTTATATTTTTCAGAGAGGGATGAAGATCATTTCATATAAATTTCAGAAGCAGGAGGCAAATATGTACATTTATCATCACTGAAGTACAGTATATCTTAAATATGTACCATACCATGGAAAATCTGTTAAGTGTCTAATTGGATTTTGAAGCTTGCAGTGGGTAAATTAGCTGTTCCAGAAGAGCTAAATTACATACTTTTGGTACCATGTGTGCAAAGTAGACCTATACAATGATTTCCATTTCTTAGCAATCTCAAACCTGGTTGCTGCCAGCAAGAAGGAAATGAAATCCTCATGAAGGAATGTTTCATGTGGTCCATCAAATTGAGATCATAAGGCAAGCTCTGATTCAGGTTCCAGTAATTGATTTGCAATGTTAGGGATTTTCTCAAATCTTTTGCTCCAAAATGATTCTGCTTCCTCACATTCCCAGCACATATGCATATAAATTCCATGTGCTATAAAACCCGCCCCCAAGTAATTAGTAATGACGAAAGCACACATAGTGTAATTTTCCCAGTATTATTGAGCATATTTTCTCTATGTAGGAAGAATAATGAATTCCAAATCTCCAGGGAAATCTCTTCGGAGAGGACCTTTTCCCACCCTAGACAAAATCCATCTGAAGTCCACACGGATTCCAAGAACGTAATTCCATAAAAATAAGAAACTACTTTGAGATATTAACAGAAATGATGAGATTCCCAAATCTACAGCACAATCTGAAACTTGTCTACTCGGAAATGAATCTCACTGTGCCCAATGAGGCTTAATCCCAGGAAAAGTGCATATAGGATTATAGTAGCCTTGGTGAGGACTCTAGTAGTATGTTGTTCCTTTTGCAACACAATGAAATCGTTGCACAATCTGAAGCCAAGGGATTGGAATTTAGGTAAACAACACACTCAGATTTGTCTCAGCCTCCCCCATCTTTCAAAAGTTGACCCTCAGCTTGGATCTCACCAGGTCTGCTTCTGACTCGGTATCATTTCCTTGCTCTCTCCTTCCCCATTTGGACACGATCTTGTCTCATCAGGCAACAACTGAGTCTTGGCACAGAGATTTACTGGTACACGATTTCAGCTTCCCACTCTCCTGAGCACTGAGAACGTGCAGGAGCACCAGCAGCACTGTTTGGTTCATGGTTTCCTTTGGATGAGAGATCTTTGGCTGAGGGCCTGTGGCTCAGTGGTAGAGCTGGAGATGTAAAATTTCCAGAAATTTTGAAGCTCGGAAAAAAAACCCTGTTTTTTTTCTGGGGGGTTTTCGGAAAAAATGGAAATTTTGGGGAAAATTGAAAAAAATGCAACATTAGCACTTTTTTTTTCCTTTTCCAGATTGAAAGTCATTCTGTTACTGTAGGGACATAAAATATGACTATGGACAATTTGACTTGGCATAAAATTATCACAACTAGCGTATTAAAAATATAGTGTATCCAAACAATTATTACAAACAGAATTTACTTTTTTATATATTTTTGTAATTGTAACAAATGCAGCAACAATCTACTGAACTGTTTACTAGTTTATGTGGAACAGACAAAAAAACCTCCACAAAACAATTTTTAAAAATCCAGAAGTAACAATTGTTCATATTTCCTCTCCACAGTATTAAATAAAAATAAAAAACCCATTCTCATAAAAAGAATTGAAGAGGGGGGAAGTGTATAGAAAGGAGTGGGACTAAGTTTCAATGAATGGGCATGAAATTTAATCAGAATCATTTCCTGAGCTGTAATTGTATCAGTTTCAGTCTCTGCTTCTGCAGCTACTCTGTTGTGTCTGTCATTATCAGTTATTATGGACTTCTAAAAACTGAAGATTTGCCCAGATTGAAACAAGCTTCTCTACCCTTTCACATGTCAGTTTATTTCTTGATATATAATGTGTTTCCAAACATAGACCAGATTATTTCACATGCTGCAGAGGATGGAGAAGTCTGAAGAAGGCGAGAAGCAAGAGGAGTCAGAGGCTGTGTTAAAGATGTAAAATTTACAGAAATTTTGAAGCTTAGAAAAAAACCCAGTTTTTGCATTGGAGGGTTCAGTTTGTAACCTAGGACTTGCTTGTCCTCAGTGCACAGAAATTAGAATAATCTGATAACCATACATAGTTTTTAGAAATTATCTGGAAAATATTTGAACACCTTGTCTTAAAAATTTTTATTCGTCCATGTTAAAATAAAATATTCCATAATCAATTTTTTCTCTTTTCAATTTTTGGGGGGCAAAACAAAAATGCTTCAGGAAAAAAAATGGTTTTTTCCCCAAATTTTTCTGGTTTTTTTCCGGGCTTTCACATCTCTAGGTAAAGATCCCCAAAGCAGTTCCCATATTTAATTGCTGGCATCTCTAGGTAGGCAAGGAAAAAAAAAACCCTTTCTGAAACCCTAGAGCGCCTAGAGAGCAGCTGGCAGTGTCAACGAAACAAACCCAGATGGACTAGTGGGGTTTGATTCTGAATAGAGCAGCTTCCTATGTTTCACTGGAGATGTAGGATGTTCTACCAATAGAGCATGACTGGAGGTCAACAGCATGGGCACTCCTGCTAGGTAACAGACCTGCTGCCTCACATCAGATGCCCATCAAGCTTTCTCCGTCTCTCCCAAAATGCAAAGCTGCTCATTCTGTACAAGCAGAACAGCATATATATACGACATCTTTGTCTATTACTTGGGGTTGTTGTTCCTCAGTATTGTATGTTGAAAAAAGCCAGGAGGCAAGACTGAGGACACAATCGCCTTACGCAATTGCCTTACATAGCGCCAACAAAACGTTGTTGTGTCAGCGCTATGTCATTAGAGCCAACACTACTAGTAGCGTCGGCCCGAGAGCACCAATGGGGAGCCTCCCATGTGCCAGCCGAACTGCGCAGGGGAGGATTTGGGAGGAGGAAGGGTGGGGAGGAGACGGAACTGGGCAGGGGTGTGAGGGGAGTGGGCAGGCCTGCAGGGGTGCTGCTCTGGGGAGGAGGAGGTCTCATCCAAAGGCCCCATCGGGAGGCTGCATGGGCCCAATTCGGATCTATGCAGCAGATCTGAGGAACCACATGGGGCGGCAAGAGCCTCCCCTGGGGCAATGGGATGAACCTGCCCTTGCCCCAGGGAGGCTTCCCAACACACTTATGGTTTGCTGTATTTGGCACAGGCCTGCCGGTCTCGCCAATCCAGAGCAATTTAGGATTGTGCTGTGAAGATGGAGCACTCTGTAAGTAGCCCCAGCTTTTAAAAACAAAACTACCTATATGACCAGAACTTACCCAACACTGTTTATGAAGCAACAAATAGGATTTTTTTTCCAGAATAAAGTTCTAAAATCTACCCTGTCTGCAGAAACACAATCCCTCCCATGTCAAGAGCAGAGACAGAAATGCTTCCCATGGAGATGGTAACATATTCTCCTCTGCATAACTTCTGGCTTACAATAAATCATATGCCAGAAACTAGGTTGCCAAAGCTCACTTTATTTGAACAGTTTCAATTTAATTCTATTAGCTCAAGCACCTGGCTGCATAAAAGCAACCACTTGATCCAATCCAATGGCTTTCCCAGAAATTCATTCAATGGAAAATAGCAACTAGCTGTTAAACTGTGGTTGAAACATTTCCTCAGAGATATTTTTAATACAAAGCAACTTGTCCTTACTGTCTAATGTAAAATCATGGAAGCTTGAACTGGAAACTCATTTCTAGGTCTGTACCTGCTAGATTTGCAATTCATGTCCACCTGTAATAGTTGAAGTCACTTGCCGGAATCCCAGGAAGATTCCAAACATCCAAACATAGATACAAAGACTTTAAGTTTGCTAAAGCTGCAACCCTATACACAATTTTCCTGGGAGTAAGTCCTGTTGAAGGCACATAGAACTGAGCTGTTAGACTCCAAGAAATGCCATGAGCCATTATAGACTAACAGTACTGCAAACTGCCTGTAAGTCTGTGTCATTGCATTTGTGGAGAGAAGACAGTGGAAGACATGCACTGTGTTCATTACAAGAAGATGCAGAACAAGCTTTTAAAGCAAGATTACGACCATTGGTCCAACTAATGCCTTGCCAAATAATCAGGGAGATTTCTCTATAGTAGCTCATCCCCCCCCCCCGATTGCTGTGAATGAATAGCAGAATGCTGCAATGTTGTAGATTCTAATAATTATGTCTGCAATTGAGTACTGCTTGCTACCAGATTGTCATTCTGTGGAGTTGCTTTGTATGTATTTCACTACAGCCTATTTTAGCTGATCAAAGCTAATTTTAACCTATGAAATACTTAGAATTGAACTGCATCTTATTATGTATTTATAAGTCCCACTGAGGAGGATTTACTCCCAGATAAGTGTGCACAGAACTCCAGCCTTCTAAAATTCAATCCTATGTATCAATGGGGTAACCAGCTAAGGACGCAATCCTAACCTGGAGTTAGGCCATCAGTTTGGCTGGCACAATGGATACTGTAAAGCATGTTTGGACCACTCTCGGAGTCAAGGAGGATGGAGCACATCTATGTGCTGACCTCTCTGACTCAGAGTGGTCTGTACATTCTTTATGGTGTCCTTTGTGCCGGCCTAACTTCAGGTTAGGATTGCGCTCTAAAGGCGCAATCCTAAACTGTGCTGAAACAGGCAGGCCAGTGGGTCTGCGCTGTATACAGCACAGGCTGGGAGAAGGCTGGAGCCTCCACAGGGGAAGGGCACATTCATCCCCTTGCCCTGGGGTAGGGGCCAGCCAATCCTATGGTC
The DNA here is from genome assembly GCA_029204185.1 of Lerista edwardsae. Lineage (NCBI taxonomy): Eukaryota > Metazoa > Chordata > Lepidosauria > Squamata > Scincidae > Lerista > Lerista edwardsae. The sequence goes on along the minus strand of JAJKFI010000018.1, from coordinate 11,157,875 downwards.
TACTCGTATCTGCACCTGCTATTTAGCAGCCACAGGTCCAAGCACACCACATGGGCCCTATCAGGGCCGTGCTGCCTAGGCATGGGTGTTTGTATGCGGCCTAATGGCTACATCCAAACTCCACCCCCTTCCCCAGGCAGTCCCACCTCCTGGACCACCCTCCCCCCACCCTGAATAGCCCCTGCGCCAGCCAAAGTCAGCTGGTGCAGGAGGAGCTTACCTGGTTTGTACTTCAGCGCAGCAGGGTCGACACATCCACTTGCATCGACTCTGCACGCCTCACACTGGTGTGAAAGTGCTTTACGGCACTTTCGTGACACCACAGGGCCAACACAAGCAGCTTGTGTCAGCTCTAGGGTGCTCTTGGATTGCACCCTGCATGTTAGTCCCATTGAACCTACTGGGACTAACGTTTGGTTGATCATCCCACATTTCACACATACTCAACAATTTAGCTTTTCTACTGTGTAATCTCAGTACAGTTGTTGTTGTGACATTCATCTTGAGCTGCTGTGGATTATTCTTGCCCAAATCACCCTGCAGGATTGTAGAATGTGTACATATCCCACTTTCCCCCTTAGGTTCCTTAATCATGAGGGAGGGACTGCCATTGGAACTGCCTCTCTACACACACTGCCCCTCCACACACACCCGGAAGCCTGAACCAATCCCCTTCTTCTTCTCAAGCATGCATTAGAAATAGTTAGATTATGATACTTTCATGCACAAGACTGAACAATCTGCCGAACCTGGCTCTTCAATAACACTTGGCAGCTAATATTAGGAGGCAGCTTACCAAGCCATTCTGCTTTTCTGATTTAGGTATGATCAGGTCCTAAACCACGCATTATGAAAAAATGAGGGTTAGGGTGACCTTATTTTATTATTTATTTGAATAATCCCGCCTTTACCATGCCAAAGCAAATGCCCAAGGCGACTTACATCGGCAGGCTAGTCTAAACTACCATTTTTCAATGCTTTGTTTTAACAAAAATAAGTATTCTATGATTCACCTAACCCTGAGACCCAGATGTAGTCTTCACAGTGGAGTTCTCTCCTTTGGTTGATTTTCTCAGCATTGTACTACTGAATGATTAAAGCTCAAATGCATTTTTCTTTAACTTTCAGGCAGCCGAATCCTAACTTGCATTGGAGCAGGCAGGCAGGCTGGCTGCCTGCGCAGTATCCAGTGCAGGTTAGGTAGTGGCTGGAACTCACCTCAGGGTAAGGGGACATTTTGCCCTTACCCCAGAGTAAGCTCCAGTCCCATGGGGCTGCTCAGATCTGCCCCAGCAAAATTGCCGATTCAACACCATTAGTTCCATACCAACCCCTTCCCTGGACCGGCCTGCTCTCCACCCCATTCTGCCCCCTCCCACCTTCCCCCTGTCCTCCCCAAGCCCCCGTGCTGGCTGAACCTAGCTTAGTAGTGCTCCATGGTGCTATCCCTGGGTTGGCTCTGCTGCCTGCGTCAGCCCAGTTCTTCCCTCTGGTACATCTGCAACCATGCTGGGCTGACATAAGCAACATGTGTCTACCCAAGGGCACATCTGCATTGCACTCTAAGTTATAAATCTATGATTTAACAAAAATAAGGATTTACACAACCACCGAGCTACTGGAAAATGTTGGCCATGCTTACTAGCAGCAACTTCAGAATGTGATATTCATCACCAAGTTCCAGAGTTGAATTCAGGTGTGCCAACACAAACGTTTTGGAAAGTGGCATGCCAAAAGTCAAATTATGCACCTGCAAGTGGTTTCACACAACAATTAATCTTGCACTGAAATCAACATTGGCATAGCTTTCTATCTGCAGCTAACAAATCCCAGGATGCCAGAATGATAGGTTCCCCCTATTGTTCAGTATTTCCCTGAGCTGCCAGTTAATTCAATTACACAATTATTATGGATGCTTACCCTTTGAGGATTTGAATTAAATAGATGAAAGAGGAAACCCCATGGACAAAATCTGGAATATCGTTATAAATTGAAGTGGTCGAAAGAACAAAGCAACAAAACAGTCAAAGGGAAAAGTCAAGGTATGCCTGTATTCACAAAGGCAATTGGAAGAGAAAGTGAACAATTGATACTCCGATTTCTGGGAGAAACAAATGTTCTCCAACTCAGTTTTAAGGATTTGAGCAGATGAAAGACGAAACTACCATCATCTAAATAGAAAACAAGGTAAGGTATGGAGCCTGACTCCATGTATATAAATTCAGTGGGGCTTATTCAAAGTAGTGTGCATTAGAAGTATAGAACAGTTAATGAAAAAATCCAGTTTGTATAAAAATAGTGAGAACCCTATCACAGAATCATAACTCATACAGTATGCTTCTCATCTAGAAATACTTCAAATGACATCTGCTCTGCTCTCTGAAAGATGTATTTACATCAGACAACAGAATACAAGAATCAAAATGTCAAATCTCATAAATATAATGCCTTATTTTAAAACTTGTTCCTCACCATCTACATTATACAAATATAACAGTATTTTTCTAATTACATTGTGGAAGCTTACAAATTAGCTTTGCTGAAAATTTATCTTTAAAAAAGTATAGTAGATGCCCAATTATATGCCAATACAATTCTCTTGAACTAATGCTGCAGTGCAGTGTGGTCTGCTCAAATCTTACTAAAAGCCCAATCAAAATGGCACATAGTCCTGGCATACGCTCTCTGCACAGGCTGTCGAGTGCTGCAAACATACCATAAGGCAGAAGTTTTCAAACTGGGGCGTTGCAATGGGGCAGGGATAGGTGGAAGACACCATCACAGTCCCCAGGACTGCATTACTGCCTGGGATGACAGGGGCTGTGATTGCCGTACTCGGCTCCAGGAGTTGCAGGGAGCCCTGCGGAGGCCTCCATAGGGCTCCCCCAACGTTGTAATACTGAAAAAAAAGTGATTGCGACCCACTTCCAGTTTCATGATTGCAACCCGTAAGTGGGTTACAATTGCTTTTTTCAGTATTACAATGTTGGCGAAGGCCTCCACAGGGCTCCCCGCAGTTCCCGGAGCCCAGCAAGGCAACAGGTAAGGCAATCGCAGCCTGTTGCCTCAGGCAGCGATGTGATCCTGGGGATTGCGTCGCTGCCTTTGCCCCACCCCCGCAAGCACTTACAGTGGCTCAAACACTTCCAGACAGTTTGAGAACCGCTGCCATAAGGTGATCTCCAGCAGCCTCCCAGTCTGCGTAGCATACAGGGCAGGCCGCTGCGGCCTGGCTGTACCAGTGCAAGTTAGGATTGCACTCCAAGTCTCATGGCACACAAAGAAGTCAGTGGATGCAGAATTGCAGCCGTTCAGTATGTCAGGTCAAGGTGCTTCTGAAACTTCCAATTTTTAAAAGCAGCTTATTATAGTAGGCATCTGTTGGAGGTGTGGGGGGGGGGGAGAGCTACTGTTTAAGAGCAACAAATTCTAAACTCAACTGGCTCCACAGAGGAAGTTATGTTGTCTCAAGATTGTTACTAACCTAACATACTGAGAATACATTTTTTACATTCATTGCTTATAAAACAAAAACTATGCAATCAAAAAATACTTGTGAAATATGCTTATGAAAAGGACATTTTCACTTTGATTGAGTCATTATTATTGATAATTACATTGTGTATCCTGGAAGATTGTTTACTACTAGTTCGCTCACATGTCTACATTGATTAATAACATCCAGCACCTCAATGTTATCCTCTTTTTCTTTGTTGGATGTTTTGCTTTCTTCTGATCCACTGAGATCAAGATCAGACACATTAGAGGGCAAGTAAGAGCTAACTTGAGATGTCCTTAGAGACTGACTTTTTTCCACTGACACCGGGTCTTCTGTGAGATTATCATCCACATCGAAGCTCACTTGTTTATCCTCCACATCTTTTCTCTCTTCCTTCTTGACATGTTGACCTGCAAGTTCTTCCTCCACAGTTCTTCCACAAGAAGATTCACTACCATCAAGCTCATTGAGACCAATGTTTTTTCCATTGGATTTTAAATCAGAGGTCTTTTTAAGAGACTGTACAGGAGAAATAGCAGAAGGTATTGGAAGAGGAGGTGAAACAATTTCAGGTGTTGGGTTTCTTTCAATCTTTTTGGCATCTGAGTCCATAACAGACTGATTTTGTTTTGGGTTTTCCACTAAAGGTGCAGGGCTGTTCTCTGCAGCATCCAAGCTTGTGCGAGAACTCTCAGTACCAGTGAAATCATCTGAATAAGCTGTGTTTTCACAGCTAGCAACTATTTCACCTGGATTCTTAAGTTCTTGGCTGTTTTGGCTAGGTTTATGTAGGGCTGTACTATTGCAATTGTCATTCTGTACACATTTTTCTGCTCCCACATTTGTTTTATTTTCAGTATCAACAACCTGTAAAGATACTTTTGGTAGATGAATTTTCAAGCACTTTTCTGTAAGGGCAGGGTCAGTCACTTCAGATGGGCCCTTCTCTTTTGTATTTTCACTATTCTTCATGCCAGTGGCTACACCATTGCTTTGGATATCAGAAGTGGCTCCCTTTGTGATGGTATAGCAATCTTGGTCAACACTGCTTTGTATTAAAGTCTCAATATTATCATTAAACTGAGCATTTTGATCTGACATAACTTTTTCATTAGCGTGCCTAGAAGACTTTTGTCGACGCTCAGGAGAGCTGCGGGATGTTTTTACTTTGCCTGAAGAACCTTTGCCTTTCTTCTCAACTAATACCTCTATGTGTTTTTTCCTATGATGGTCCCTTTTTTCATGAGGTATCAACGTACTTGGATTGGCCCGCTGCAGTCGAAGCCGTAGCGTGTTTGTCAGCCCATAAGTAAGCTTTCTTCGAGGGGGAGTGTTTTCCTTGGTATTATACTTTTCAGGGCTGCTAGGTCTTTCAAAGCATGCAGATTTTGGGTATCCTTTACCAGTATACGTAATTTGTATGGAGGGAGAGAGGCATCTTATATGATCGGGACGATTTTTTTTTAATTTGGGGCTTGGTGACCTTTCTCTCTCTTTGCGATGATGAGAGCTTTTCTTATCATCCCGGTTCGGACACAGACTCTTGGAGCTGGGGGATGGGGTTTTTGGATAATCTTCTGCATTCCTGTATAGCCATGCTAACTGAGGGTGCACAGTGCAAGGCCCTGGTTCCAAGGCCTGGTGGTTCAGCAAGGACAACTCCACAAGCAAAGCATTCAGCAGTGGCAACTGGTTCAAGGTTTGTTTGAGCATCTCCGGGTTGCCTGGCATTTGGAGTGAGGGGGCGATCTCTTGTGCCTCACTTGCAGGCTCCTTCTGAACAGGCACTGCGGGGAGAGGTGCTGCTGGAACTGCTGGAAGTGCTGGAACTGGAACTTCCTTTTTCTTTGAAGATTTTTGAGGTGCAGCTACGATCACAGGCTTTGGAACTTTAGGTGGGGGACTGGGAGATTCAGACGTGTGGCTGTAGTACAAAGGGGGTGGGCAAAAGATATTTGCCTCAGTCTCTGGCTCCCTGCCTTGGTCCCCACATTCAAGGTCGTGGGGCTGTGACTCCGTAGAACTGCTGCTGCTGCTACTGAGGGACCTCAGGCTGCCACTGTCCGGAGCAGGATCCTGGTCCTCCTCCCCCTCTGGGATGAGCTCCAGGTTGAGTCCACTCTCACCTTGGCTGGTCAGGATGTTGCGTGGCGAGGGTGGCGGCGGCGGCGGCGACCCCATCAGATGCTGCTTCAGGGGTTGCTGTGGCGGCCCCTCGACCTGGGGCTCCCCTGGGGCCGCCCCCTGCCCCAAGTGGCCCAGCAGGGCGGCGCCCAGGTTGTTCAGGCGGTAGCTCAGCCCCAGCTCGCCCACGAGCTCGCCCATCAGGTCCCGCAACGGGAAGCGGCCCCTGCGCCCCCCTGGGCCGGTCCCCAGCAGCAGCTCCTCGGCGGCGGAGGCCAGGGAGACGCTGGAGGAGCCGAGCAGGCGGGCGGGGCCTGGCGTGGGGGGCAGCGCCAGCAGCAGGGCGCAGAGCGGGGAGCGCCGCAGGAGGCTCTTCAGGGCGTCCGGCCGCAGCTTGAAGAGGCAGGACTTGCCCCGCCCGAAGGGCACCACCGGCCCCGGCCCGCAGTGGGGAGCGCGGACCAGGAGGGTCGGGAAGTCCAGCAGCCGCAGCGCCACCGCCAGGCGGAAGGGCCCGCTGGCGGGCACAGGCGCCGGGACCAGCCGCGGCTCGACGTTCGCCGACTCCACGAGGAATTCCAGCGAAAAAAGGCTCTCTTCGCAGCCATCGCCCTCCTCCATGGTCGCGGAGGAGGGGAAAGGGGGGGGCACACTCCTAGCGGCGCCTCGAGGAAAGGCTTTGGTTCTCGCGAGATGAAAAGAAGCCGCGCGGCACCGCAGGTGGCAGCCTCCCGGTATTATTATCGCTATGGAAGCGGTTGCCGTCCCGACCCGCGTCGTTTAGCAACTGGGGGCCGTGGCTGCGCGTGAGTCGGGGCCGCAAAGGCTTCTGGGAATTGTAGGTTCTTTCTGGGAGGCGGCGCGTCTGTCCGCCGTTGTCTCTGTGGGCAGGACAGGAGTGAACTGAGAGCCGAGGCTGGATCTACCTGCGCTTTTTCTCAGCCACCCCGGGCGTGCACTGTACGGACACAGTCCGTTTCGCGTAGGTACAATCCAGATGAAGTTAAGAATAGATTCCCATTCAGCCGCTTGATGTCAGGGAGCGAATTGAATAGATGCTGCTCGACAGCACAATCCTAGGTCTGTCTACTGAGAAATGGGATTTAGAGGGGTTTGCACTTAAGTAAATGCGATGTAGGAATGCATACTACTTTTCTCTAATGGAAATCAATGGGATATCAGCCCTTTTAAACGCTGAGTGAACTACGCGCGCGCGCGCGCACACACACGGGAAATAAAATATGCATGGCCGGTATCGTTATTTCTAATAATGAATTCTGAATGTGGCTATTTGCATTTCTGCACTTTCCAACCTCTACTGTTTCCTATGGCGTGCTGAAAACGGCTGGCTGGCAGTAATAGTGGAGGTGGACTCTTGAACCAATTGGCTTCAATATAAAGGTCACACTCGCTGCGTGCTCACTAAGCAGGAATGAAGTTCTATCAACACTCCCAGTTCTGTGCCAGCTGTGAATTTAGGGAAACACACTGAAACATGGAATTACAAGGTGTATGGTGAGCTGTGGGTATCTTGGGTTTCCATGTTGAAATGTTTCCAGTCTGCCACCCACATACAAGCATGAGAACATGAGTGCATACCCTGTGCATATTCACAATTGAGACATAGAAGTGCTCAACCTTCGAAGGCTTGTGATTTTACTCTCGTGGTTAATTGGCAGGGGAGGATATGGAACAATTGTTGACCTTTTGTCAAGAACAAGTTCCTTACAATTACAATCTCTCACACTCACACACACAAAAAGAGAGAGAGAGGATCATTGAACATAAAAATGTAGAAGTGCCATTGAATTCCCTCCCTCTTAAAGCTCAACTATTGTACAAGTTTACCTTCTAGAGGACATGAAAAATGTGCTTTCATTATTCATTGATGCTGAAACATGTTTGAAAAAGTTAATGAACTGCTCCAAATGTTAAACAGTCAGAAGGGAAATTAAAACACGCCTCAAACATTTTTTATCTTCAAACTCAATGATTTATCCTTAATCTGATTGTATTTTGGGCTTCCTCCAGGCCTTTGAAACACTTGGGGTTGAAATTATTTGGAGTGAATAATTCACGTATGGCAGGCAGGACAATTGCTGTTCTGGTCAGTTTGATTTGCCTGATTCTTGCTTATTTGATTAATATAGTTTATACCAATTATTTGGAATTTGAACTGCAAACCAGAGTTACAAGAAGCTCAGCTGAATACAAAGCATGAACTTTATCACTGAACCATGGACTCTCAAGTAACAAGGCACTGATCTGTCTTATAGAAATAAGCTACACATATTCCCTTAGTTTCATTGTAAATGACTACAATTCTATGCATCCTTTCTTGGGAGTAATTCTATGCATCCTTTCTTGGGAGTAAGTCCTACTGAACACATAATGATGGTTTTTCATCCCAGTCAAAGACAATTTATTAAGTTGGAAGTTTACATTTTAACTATGTCACATTGAATAATCCATTTTTTAAAATTACAAATGAAATATATATACATTCATAAACACCTGCAAAAAATTATCCCACACTGATATTTACTCTTATTTCAGACAAATCTAAACTCCAGACACCTTCCCGTCCCAAGCAGTCCAGATAAGGGGTACTCAACCTGTGGTTTGTTACTGTCATGGGTATGAGCATTAAGAAACACACTTGAATGTACATTTGCATCGAAAATATAAAGCTGCCTGATACTGAGTCATATCATTGTCCATCTAGGTTGGTACAGGTGTGCCCCAGTATCCACTGATTTGGTATCCACGGTTTCAGTTATCCATGGATACCATGGATATTGGGACGTCTATTAAAAAGATAGGGAAACATTAAACCAAACTCTTTTTTACTGTGTTGCAGCAAAACCACTGATGTTCCCTTATCTTTAAAAAGGCATCCCCACTGTCCACAGTTCCAGGAATTCATGGGAGGGGGGTATCCAAAACAGAACCCTAGCAGGTACTGAGGTATGCCTGTATGCCAAGTGAGCAGTGACTTTCCTGTGTGTACGTGCATGTGCGCGCACAGGCCAGCAAAATTTGGCTGGGACAAGGGACTCCATAAAGTATGTTTGGGCCACTCTCATAGTTAGGAGGGATGAATCTGAGAGTGACCCAAACACACTTTATGGTGGCCCTTGTGCCGGCCAGACTTTGCTGGCCCAATGCCAGGTTAGAATTGTGCCCTAGGTTTTGCAGGAGCCTGAGATTCTGTGGCCCCTTCTCACCTTCAGTGGCATTCTTTAGTCTCTAAAGTCCCCAAGCCAGCTTTCTGAGCTGCAAATGGCTCTGGAGGTGAGGGGCCGCATTAAAAAGTAGCTCAGGCTTCTGCAAAACATAGCGTTTCCCCCCCCCCAGTAGGAATGCCACTGACAGCAGATCTCCAGTTTCAAACAGGGCATTTCCCATTTCTACCTAGAGATGCCAGAGTGAACTTTTTTCTCCTTGATGAGTGAGTGAAATCAAAATACAACAAAAACACACACAAAGGAAAAAATTACATCACATGAATGAGGTACATTAAAATACATAAAAATTTCAGATAATAAGCAATCTATACTATAAACCATAAACAATAAGCACTCTGAATAAATATCTAAAAAGACTAAGTATCAAAAAATATATGCATATGTAGTTGTCTGCAAGTGTTCAACTGAATGAATCTGTGAAGTTACTGGATCAACAGATATGGGGATGCTTGGATATTTGTTATTACATAAAATTAACACCATGTTATGTTGTAACACAATTAATAGAATTTGTTGTAGTATAAAATTAATGCAATTTGTTGTAATATAACATTAGCAGAATTCTTCTTCCCAGAAAAGTTGTATCACAGAACAAGACCATATCATGTGCGTAAGCAATGTGTTCAGTAACTTACGTGGCCAACAGATTCTTTGATCACCCTGCCAGGGATTGAACTTGTGACCTTCTCCACAAAAAGTATGTGTAGCACTACTGAGTGATAGCCTATTTCCCTGAATTGCTGTCTGGATATAATACTAGAGAACAAAGTCTAGATAAGACAGAGGTGCTTTGAGTCAAGTGATCTGCCACCCAGGCAATGCATTGAAGGCCTTTGCACTCTCCTTGAAAGAGTGGGTTTGCCGTTTAGGAATGCTCTTGGACCTGGCTTCATTCCAGGAGGCTCAGATAGCAGCAATGGCCCAGAGCACTTCACCCACCTTGGGCTTGTGCATCAATCAACCAATCAACAGTATTTATATACCACATTTCAACACAAAGTTCACAAAGCGATGATGATGATGATAAATGGCTTCCTGTCCAAAAAAAGGCTCACAATCTTTAAAAATGCAGAACACTACCAGCAACAGCCACTAGAAGACACTGCACAGGGGTGAATATGGGCAATTTTTCTCCCCTTGCTAAATATAAGAGGAACATCACTTGAAAAAGTGCCTCTTGTCCAGTTAGCAGGGGTTTCATCCTTTCCTGATTCAGTCAGATCTAGCTATTTCTAGGATGAAATCCATGCACTAGCTCAGTGATGGCAAACCTATGACACGCATGTCAAAGATGACATGCCACAACTTTTTGGGTGGCACGCCAGCATTCACAAACACTTGAAAACAACTTTGTAAACATTTTTGTTAACTGTTATTTTATGTTTGTAATTATTTGGCATTTCTTTCTACAACACCACACATGATTGGGCTGTTTTTTAAAAAAATAAATCAATATGTACAAAAAAAACCACAAACATTTTGTTTAGGGGAGGGGGGTGACATGCCAGCACAGAAGTTAGGCATTTTCCACATTTTTGACACACTGGCCCTAAAAAGTTCACTATCACGGCCAGCATTGTTACGTCAGCATTGGCGCTAAAGCTACAAGTGGCATTGGCTTGAGAGTGCTGATGGGAAAGCCTCCCTTGCGCTGACCAAAGCCAGGGATTGGTGGTGGGGAAGGGAGGTTGGGGCAGGACATGGGAGGCGGCCATATGGCCACATCCTAAGCCTGATTGCAAGGCCCCGATTCAGGCCATGCTGTCCCCTCAGATCTGCACCCACTGTTTAGCAGGAGCAGATCTGAGGACTGCATAGGGAAGGCTGGAGCCTTCTCTACGGTAAGGGAGTGTTCTGCCCTGGGGTCCTGTTCTGCCCTGGGGTCCCTGTTGCCCACTTTAGGCTGGCTAGTCCCCGCTTTAAACAGCTCTGGTTTGGCAGTGGAGTAGACACAACTAGGCCTCTCTTTCTCAATTTGCCTGTTCGATTGCCATAATCGCACCAGTCCACAGTAGTTGGAGGCCAAAAGCCCAAGCCAGAATCAGTGTCCAAGGTTGGAGTTAGTCCACAAGCCGGTCCAAGCGTCAGTAAGCCAAATCAAGTCTGTAAGCCAGTCCGAAGGTCAGTGAGCCAAATCAAGTCCATCAGCCAGTCCAAAGGTCAGTAACCCAAGTCCAGTCCAAGTCACAGCAAGCCAAATCGGGATCCACACTCATAGTCAATAGTTCTTTCAGGTTTAGTCAGTCCAGCCTCTCCACTCCCACCCAACTTTTGCTCCTGTTACACACCCACACCCTCTCCTTCCTCCAGGTGCTCTTTATATCCTGGCTTCAAGCCTCTGAGTGGCTGCAGCTGTGCAGCCCAACCCCAGCTACCTCCCTGGTGTTGATCCTGTCTGTACTTAGTTCAAGGGTCACTGTTGGCATCATCTCCTGCCTCCTCGAGGTGGTCTTCTGCGTTTTTACTACAGGGAGTGAACGCTCCCTTGCCATGGGGAGGCTCCAGCCTCCGCTACACTGCGTTGGATTTGGTGTTGGCCGGCCGGATTGGCCTACCAATCCAGCGCAGTATAGGATTGCACTCTGAGACTGGATTACTTTAATATGCTTTATGTGGGGCTGCCTTGAAAAACAGCTGGAAGCATTGCCTGGTCCAGAGTGCAGCTCTGCGTGTTTTGATTAGTGCCAGGCAGTTTGACTGCATCACTTCATTATTATACAAGCTTCACTTGTTGCTGGTGTGTTTCCAGCTGCAATTCAAGGTGCTGGTTATTAGCTTTAATGCACAATCTTATTGTGCCTCGGCACTGGTGGAGCATGCTCTCCACCAGTGCAGGCTGTTGCAAATGAGTCGTAAAGTACATTGCAACAGTACAGAAGTGAGCAGTGCTGATGGGAAGGCCTGAGCCATCCCCAGTACAGGCCTCCACATGTGCTGGAGTAGGTAAGCTCTGCACTAAGCAGTGGAGGGGAGGGAGAAGGACAGATCAAGTCCCAGGAGGGGGTGGGATTGGCAGTGCTAGTGGGCATTGTATCCTGTCCCTTTTCCCAGGCCAGATCCGCTGACACGGATGCACTCAGACTTGTGCAAACGATTGACTAGAAGGAGACCTCCAGATTTCAAAATTCCCCCATGGGACACAGCACAAGCCACTTCATTCCAATAGGTTTGGGCTGCCCATCCCAAAGTGGCTTAGGACCAAGGGCATAATCCTAACCAACTTCCAATACTGGAGTAAGGACAATGCAGCTCTGAGGTGAGGGAACCAAGATTCCCTTACCTTGAGGAGGCCTCCATGACTGCCTCCAAACTGCAGGATGCAGCACATGCCCCATTGGCACCACTATGCCAGTGCTGGAAAGTTGGTTAGGATTGGCCCCAAGTCACCTGAAGGGCTGCCTCTCCCCATATGAAACAGCCCTTCCTCTGCTGTCAATTGGAGGGGCCCTCCTGAGGGTTCTACTCAGAGGTGGGATTCAGGGGGTTTGCCCAGGTTCTATAGAACCGGTAGTTAAATGGCCGGGCCCCACCCACTCACTTATCTTGGCTTCGGTTTTTTTGGCTCCGGCTATGACGTCATAGAACCGGTTGTTAATTTATTTGAATCCCATCACTGGTTCTACTGCTAATGCAAGCTCAGTTACGGTACTGGGTGTGGTGGCCCCTCATGTGTGGAATTCCTCACTATCAGTTTTCAGACCAGCACCTTAGGCCTACAACAGGATCCCGTATCTGTGGGGGTTCCATTCCATAACCCTCCCCCCCACAGATACAGAATCAGTGGATACTGGGGTTTGATTTTAAATCCCTATAAACCCACAAAAAAAAGGCACTAAAATTGTGTTTCTTACCTTTTCACAGCCAAACTGTGCCATTTCCAAGCTTCTACAGATATTTTTAGCTCAGGTCTTGCAGAGGTTACTTTCTCCTCCCAGTCCTGCCACGGAATGCACTGTGAAGGGCTGACTGAGCGGGTTTCCCTGGGCAAAGACAGGGTCTCAATACAGGAAGAGGGCTGTGAAGGAAGTCCTTAAAATGCACTGAGGCAGATGCCTTGAAAGGACCAGGGCAAGTGTGAAAGAGGAACCATGCATACCACCCTGAGCTCCTTGGAGGCAGGGCGGTATAAAATGTGAAAAACATAAATAAATAATTTTGCCATAGGGAGTGTCAAAAATGTATGGGCCCCGGGTGTCAAAAGACCTAGCTACATCAACATCTGTGGTCTCTTGCCATCAGTACTGGATATAGACATGTTAACTGGCCTGGCCCTTTGCTCTCCAGGCAGGCGCTAAGTATATGTTTGGGTGCACGTTTCCTGCACGTCTTCAATCAAACAGAATAAGCAGAAATAAAATATTGACCATATAACACATGAGAGGTGAGAATAAAGATGTGTTGTTTTTTTCCCCTTAGCAGTTCTGTTCGCTTTATCATCACCTCATAGTCTCAAAATAGTCCCCAGCGATGTGGAAAAGGAGAAAGCACGAACTGGGAGAAGCTTACATCTGAAACATTGTTTGTTCAGTTAAAAGAGAAATTGATAATAAACCATCAGCAAAGCAAAATGAAAACTATCAAAGTGTGGTTTATTTTTAGCATTTTGTCACACATGGGAGTGAAAATCCCTACTTTCCTTTGTTCTGTTTCCATGATTTTTTCCCTCCTGCCCCCCCCTTTTTTTTTGGCAGTGATCACAATATATTGTTGGGAAGGAAAAAGGAAATTTTGTTTCCTTATTTTTAGCCAAACATAAATGAATGTTTATATAGCTTTGTGTTATTTCAATAAAGTTTTTTTTAATTGATTGTTAATCTGCATTTAACCTGTAAAGTCATGTAGAGCTTTAATTGCTTATATTTAAACAGGAATTAAATGATTAAAAATTAACAGGTTTAAAAAAACCTACCCCAGACTGACAAGGGAGGGATGGTGTGTCTAGTAGCTTCCATGTTTTTAAAAATGGTACTTGTGTTTAATCAAGGCTACACTCAACCCATAGTCTGGTGTCTTCACTGGCAGTGGGGTGGGGGTGCGAGGGTAATAGGTTACCCAAAATGCCAGGTGCAGGGGAATGGCAGCAGGATGCAAGTATCTAGTCTTGTGTGCTCCCTGAGGCATCTGGTGGGCCACTGTAAGATACAGGAATCTGGACTAGGTGGGCCTTGGCCTGAACAACTTTCCAGCACCGGGATAAGGGAATAAACATTTCCTGTTGGGATATATTTTAGAGCACTATATTTAATTTGCAAGTTGAAATGAGTTTGCAACTGAGTTTTAGGCGGGAACCTGGTCATGTGATATGTACAGGTCAATGTTGCAATTATGTACGGGCTTGAACTGGACTGGATGTCAGTGAGTCTGTGTTAGTGTGTGAGGAGCTGTCTTTGCTGTTAGATGTGTGGAGAGAGAGATAGAGAGCTGAGTGTGATTTCTTTGAAGCTGTTCTATGTAAATACGTTCTAAATACAAAGTTCTGTTTAGAACAAGTCTCCGCATCTTTATTTGGATGAACCTAAAGGTCACTCATCGTGTCCACCCTAAGGCCGCAACACTTTTCCTTCAGGTTATGGGCCCAGCAGGCCGTTAGAAGGACATTGAGTTGACCAGAAGTGACCAGTTCCAGGTTGGAGGAAGCTGTGACGAGGAAGAAGCATCTGGTGAGGTCAGCATGCAGACCAACGTCAGCATGGCGAGTTTTCCCTTGACCCGTCTGTCAGGGAACAACTACATGGCCTGGAGCACCAAGATGGAAATGTTCCTGCGTCGGGAACAGCTGTGGACCATCGTCCAAGACCCTCCAGATGAGTATGACGAGGCAAAGTCCAGACTGGATGAGAGGGCTCTGGCCACGTTGATACTGTCCCTGGAAGATGACCAACTGGTGCACGTGAGAAAGATAAAGACAGCCCATGAGTGTTGGAGGACTTTGAGAAGCCTGTACGTGAGGGACACAATGAGTTCAAAGATTATGTTGTCCAGAAAGTTGTACAGAGCAAGACTTCAACCTGGAGGCAGCATGAAAGACCACCTCCAGTTTATGAGGAAGACATTTCAAGAGCTGGAGGAGAAAGGAATGGACTTTCCAGAGCCACAAAGGGCTTGTATATTGCTGAGCTCCCTGGACTCTACTTATGATACTTTTGTGCTCACTCTGGAGGCAATTGCAGAGAGTGAACTGACCGTGGCGTTCCTGACCGGGCGTTTGTTGGAGGAAGAGGAGAAAAGGTCAGAGAATTCAAAGATTAGAGCCAGCAGCAGCAGCAGCAGCAGCCCAGCAGCAAGCAGGATCCAGAGCACTGAAAAGAAGAGCTCAAACGTGCAATTCATCAAAAGGTGCTTCAGATGTGGATCCGAAAGACATTTGCAACGTGACTGCACACAAGAAAGACTCCAAAGGAAGAAAGGACCGGACTCATGGAGGGGCAAGGAAGAAGGGAAAGTCTCCGTGGTCAAGATGACCCAAGACAGTGAACAACAGACTTGGCTAGTGGACTCTGGTGCTAGCCAGCATGTTGCAGTAGACCCTGCTTTGTTCACTGAGCTGGTGCCTACACCAAAAGCCCATGTCAGTTTGGCTAATGGTGTGTGCACCTCAGTGAAGGGCAAGGGAGAAATTTTTATACCTTCTCTGGGTGAGTCTGTAAAAGAAGTCCTTTGTGTTCCTGACCTACAACACAATCTATTAAGCGTTTCTTGCCTTTGCAAACAAGGTTTTAAAGTACAGTTTGAAGATAATGTTTGCAGCATTATGAAAGGCAATGATGTGTGTGTGCATGTGTGTGAAAATGAGAACTTATACATGCTGCAAGATGTTTCAAAGGGCAATGCAAATCAGGAGTGTATGAATGTGTTTGCAAACACCCCTGAGCATGATAATTGTATCCATTTGCTACATAGGAGACTGGGACATTCTGGGTTTGCAGCACTAAAGAGAACAATTGAATGTGCACAGGGTTTAAAATTGAAAAAGTGCAACAATTATTTGGACTGTGCAACTTGCAAACTTACAAAATCTGTTGCATACCCTGTCAGCAAGAAGAGTGAAAGGAACTCTGGAAGGTGTTTCCAGCTTGTTCATGCCGATTTAATCGGGCCTTTGAGCAAATCAATGGGTGGTGCAAGATATATTTTGACCATTGTTGATGATTTTTCTAGGTATGGTTTTGTTTATTTGATGAAAAGCAAGGATGAGACCTTTACTAAATTTAAGCAATGGGTGAATTTTGCAGAGAGGAGATATAATACAAAGGTTTGTGCTCTGCAGACAGACAGAGGAACAGAATTCCTGTCTAATTCCTTTCAAGGTTGGCTGAGGCAGAAAGGCATTCAGCACAGAAAGACCAATCCATATACGCCTGCAGAAAATGGGGTGGCTGAAAGGAGGAACAGAACCCTGCAAGTGATGCAAAGTTCCTTGCTAGCAGATTCAGGGCTTAGCAAAATGTATTGGGGAGAAGCAACCCTGACTGCATGCTATTTATTGAACAGACTGTGGACATCAGCTTTGGGTAAAATCCCTTATTATGTTTTGTATGGGAAACAGCCTTCCCTAGCCCATCTTAGAATTTTTGGTTCAAGTGCTTATGTTCATGTCCCTAAGGCCATTAGACGTAAAGGTCAGGCAAAAGCGAGAAGAATGATATTTTTGGGATACGAATCCGGCAGTAAGAGTTACCGGTTCACTTTACCTGGGTCAGGTAGAATCACCTTTTCAAGGTCTGCAAATTTCATGGAGCAGAATTGGGAAAGGGTGAAGGGTTCTCCTGTGAATTTACCAGAAGGTTCTGATGTTGAGACACAGCAGCCAAGACAGAGGGCTGTGTCTAACAGTGAGGCACAGAACCTGGATGAGGAGAAAGACAATTTGGATTCCCCTACTGTGATTGTAAATAGCCAGGTAAATGAAGGTGAGCAAACAGAGCTACCTGTTACTCTCAGAAGATCAGAAAGGTTAAACAGAGGTGTGCCCCCAGAACGTTATTCACCTGCTTTTGTGTGCCAGGTAACATGTGAGCCACAGAGCTATGGTGAAATGTTGAAACAACCCCAAGCGGAACAGCTAAGATGGAAAGCTGCCATGGACAGAGAAATGCAGTCCATGATAGACAATAAAGTGTTTGATAGATGTCAGTTACCACCTGGGAAAAAGGTAATTGGTTGCAGGTGGGTGTACAAACAGAAAACCTTGAGTGATGGCAACCTGCAACACAAGGCAAGACTTGTTGCAAAGGGCTTCACTCAAAAAGAAAACATCCATTTTGGTGAGACATATGCCCCTACAGTAAGAGGGGAGTCAGTTAGGATTGCCTTGGTTCTAGCTGCCAAATTAGACCTCAAAGTAAAGCATTATGATTTTACCACTGCATATTTAAATGCAAATTTAGAAGAGGAGATACAGTACACAACCAGGTGTGGTATGGAGACTGAACAGAGCTCTGTACGGTCTTAAACAATCGGGTCATAATTGGAACAAATGTTTAAATTCCACCTTACAAAAAATGGGTTTCAGAGCTGCAAGAGCAGACTCGTGTGTTTACACCTTGCAGCAAGGTGATGTGCAAGTGTATCTATTAATCCATGTTGATGATCTGCTTATTATAGCAAAGACTGAAGAACAAATTGAACAGATTGCACTGAATCTAAAGAAAGAGTTCCAATTAAAAGACCTTGGAGAAATTAAAAATTACCTAGGTGTAGAGGTGCAGAAACTACCTGGCCAAGGTTATGTGCTGAGACAACAGCAAAAGATTGAACATCTGCTGGAAAGTCTTAGCATGCAACAGTGCAAACCTGCCAAAACTCCAATGGCCACAGACTTCCTGAAGGATATTGGTGAACAGGAAGATAGTGAGGTGGAGTACTGTAATAAGGAAAGGTACCAGTCGGCAATAGGGAGCTTACTGTATTTAGCTCAATGGTCCAGGCCAGACATTACAGCAGCTGTTAACATCCTTAGCAGGCATGTCTCTGAGCCAACTGAGAGACACTGGCAAGGAGTTAAAAGAGTATTGAGGTACCTGAAGGGAACTGCAACAAAAGGGCTGACAATCCAACCAGTAGAAGCCTTAGAACTGGTGGCTTACTCTGATGCCAGTTGGGCAGATGAGATTACAAGTAGGAAATCCACCTCTGGCATGATTGTCACACTGGGAGGAGCCCTGGTAGGTTGGAGAGCCCGAAGGCAATCTTGTGTATCGCTTTCGAGCTCAGAATCGGAATTCTCTGCACTTTCCGAAGTGTGCACTGAGCTCATCTGGTACCAGCAACTTCTGAAAGACTTGCAGATTGATGTGGTGCAGGCTTTTACAGTTTGGGAGGACAGTGAGACTTGCATTGCCATGGCCACTTCACCAAGAGTTAAAGGTAGAAGTAAACACGTGGATATAAGGTATTGCAATGTAAGAGAAGCTGTGCAAAACAAATTAGTGAAGCTAATTTATTGTCCATCAGAGCAAAACAAGGCTGACATCATGACGAAAGCACTGGGAACAATTAAGCACAGTGTCATGTGCAAGTTGCTGGGAATGTCAGATGATGTATAAAGTTTAAATGTGCTGTGTGTAATGTATTGTATATAATGAATATATATGTATGCCATTTCAACTTGAAATTTGGAGGGGTGTTGGGATATATTTTAGAGCACTATATTTAATTTGCAAGTTGAAATGAGTTTGCAACTGAGTTTTAGGCGGGAACCTGGTCATGTGATATGTACAGGTCAATGTTGCAATTATGTACGGGCTTGAACTGGACTGGATGTCAGTGAGTCTGTGTTAGTGTGTGAGGAGCTGTCTTTGCTGTTAGATGTGTGGAGAGAGAGATAGAGAGCTGAGTGTGATTTCTTTGAAGCTGTTCTATGTAAATACGTTCTAAATACAAAGTTCTGTTTAGAACAAGTCTCCGCATCTTTATTTGGATGAACCTAAAGGTCACTCATCGTGTCCACCCTAAGGCCGCAACACTTTTCCTTCATTTCCTTACCTTGAAAAGGCCTCCATGACTGTACCCCTCACCACAGAATGCAGCACATGCCCCATTGGCCCAGCTATGTCAGTGCTGGAAAGTTGGTTAGGATTTGGGCCTAAAAGAAGCTATTTTCACTGTACTGCTAAATCTGCTGTTGCCCTAAACACCGACTTTGTGATTCATTTCTCTGTGCCTCCAAACTGCGTCCTCTGATCTGATAATTTTGTACCCTCTGGTTCCACATGTGTGAGATCCCACCATACTGTACATGGTGAGAGCCAGAGGATGCCTCTGTTATCGCTCAGTATATTCCCTGAGCCCTGAAACAGATGCTGAGGCTGGCTCTGTTACTCCCTACATTTGCTTAATCTTCAACCCATTGATGAAGACATAAAATTATTTCGGACACAATCCAGAACAGTCTTCAGGCTGGCAGAAGTATCTTGTGCTAGCCAGGAGTGTTGCAAGCATGCCATAAGGAGTCAGCTGGGCAGGCACGAGGGGCTAATCCAGCTTCCATGCCACCCCAAGAAGGTAAGTTTGTGTGGCCAATGTGAGGGGTTGGGGAGGGCAGAACGAGAGCAGATTGGAGCAGGGGCTGGTGGGCTGGTGGGTGTTCCAGGCCCAGGAGGGGGGTGGGACTGACCTCTGGCACTTAGGCCAGTTCCTAATCCCCCTCCTGAGCAGACCTGTGTTACACTGGGCTGCTTGAATCTGCCCCAGCAACTTCACTGGTGCAGATCCGAATAGCCCCATTGTGTTGGCTGAGGCATAACAAAAGGTAAGGGGACATATGACCAGCGGTGTTATGCTGCCGGAACGCTGGGCGGGACATCCGGGTGATCAACAGCCTGCCCGTCGCGTTACGCAGCGTTACGCCATTTGCATAATGTACGCAAGCGGCGTAATTGGTTACGCAAACGGTGTAACGCTCAGGAACGCGACAGGCAGGCTGTCGATCACCCGGATGTCCCGCCCAGCGTTCCGGCAGCATAACACCGCTGCATATGACCCCTTACTCCAAGTTGCACTGCAGCCACCTCCAACCCTGTGTTGGATACAGCGCAAGCCAGCTGGCCTGCCTATTCCAGCGCAGAACAGGATCAAGCTGTCAGTCTATCTGCTTCCAACAGGGCTAAACTGACTTAAATGTTAACATATTCTGCTCCTAGGCTTAAAATCTTGCCCATGTCTGTCTTCAAGGGTATCTCTCCCCATAGCTAACTGCAGTTTACATAATTCAAAGTAAACATGCAGCAGATACTTCTGTGATATAATTTGTGAAATGGGCCAGCACAGCAGCAGTGTGCTGGCCTTACTCCAATTAATTTCAGCATACGTGGTACAGAGCAAGAAGTGACGGGGCTTATGGCTAGCATTTATGGAAAAGAAACAGCCTTCCAATTCTGTCAGCAGCACTGACTGAAATCTTAGAGCCATAAAGGCTCATTTGAATCATACCAAAATTAGATCAACTAAACAGCTTTCCAGCTTATAGGCATTTTTGCATAATTTTAGCAAAAATTGGGTGACGCAAGATGAGAATGCTGTTGCCTGAGCTGGTTGGCAAGTCAACTATTGTGATTATTATTGCACCAAATACTGCATATTTTTTCTTAAAAAAAAAAAATGTTTTGCAGTACATAATCCACAGTGAGCAATAAGAACTTCAGTCTCACCACCCCATGAATTATGTAAGAAACGAACGTTAATGGTCCTGACAGGCATAAGAATTGCCATTTGCTTTGATCCAGGGATTGTACTTTCAGTCAGTATAACATGTTAGACGTTCTGGGAAACTGCAACCATGGCTTCTTGGAAAGTGTTTGCGTACAACAAACTCCTTTCTCCATCCACCATAAAATTAACATATACATGCATATATATGTATATGCATAGTCCTATTGGGACCATGTGCCCAATCCTATTCATAGGGGTAAGCCCTGACCACTGGTGCTGGTGTCACGAAACTACCATAAGGGGGGCTCATTATACTTCCTCCCTCATCTAGGAAGCAGTTAAAAGACTCATTTCTTTCATCAAGCCTTCCCTGATTATGCAACAGTAGGGTAAAGCTCTGGGTTGCTGCTGTAATCCAAACCAGCAATCACAGCGCAGTCCAAACCCACTGGGCGAGAGTTCCACAAATATACCATAAAGCAGTGTTATTCAAACTGTGGGCCGGGACAGCCATCTTGGAAACTGCAGACCTTACTTTTGTTATATTCCTTTTGTTTGTGTTAACAGTTTGAATTTTCAAGTGAGGGTTTTTTAAAATTTTGTTTTTAGTTCAGTGCTTTTCCATAATATTTTGTCCTAATCTTGCTTTCTGTCATGAATGTTTCATGGTTGTTCAGTTGCTGCAGTCCAAGAATGCCAATTTGTGTTTCAGAAGTGTCATTTTATCATGTTACAATGTTACAATGAAAGCACTTCTGTTTGATGATGTCCCTTCCTGTCACAACATCACTTCCAGGTTAATGATATTACTTCCTGTGGGTCCTGATGTGAGTGCCATTCTAAAAAGTGGGTCCTGATCTAAAAAATGTGAATACCACTGCCATAAAGCATGTTTGTGGCACCTGGAGAGTAAGCACCATCAGGGATGCCTGCGTCACCCTTTCAACTTTGCATCCTGTGAACTGACCGCCAGTGGAGTTAAGCAGGGCTGGCTCTAGGAGTGGCGGGGCCCAATGCGGGGCATTTCCATGGGGCCCCTCACCCTCCCTGCGGGGGTCCCACACACCAAGAAACATACTTGTGATGCTGCGCATGGCCCCTGGAAATAGTTGGTGGTGACATGATGACATCACCACCAAACTGCTTCCAGGAGGCCCATTTTGAGCCATTTGGAGACAGGGGCAGGTGGAAGGGCCCAAGATAAAGCTGTTCTGCTCACTCTACTGGCCTACAGCCCATAGAGATCCTGTCTGCAGCAGCAGATGATATGCTCACTGCACTGATGCGGAGGGCCCCCAAACTGTGGGGCCCAATGTGACAACATTGGTCCCATTGGCATAAGGCTGGCCATGGAGGTAAGAGATGTACAAGGCAGTGGAAGCAGTGATGTCATGCAGGGGGAACGTGGGGGAACTCAGTTCCACTTGTTAAAATTAGGGCTGACTCCGCCCACTTCACTCTTCCTCCTCCCCCCTCCCGATTCCTCTGCAAAGAGCTTTTCTTCTTGGTTGGCCGGCACTCAGAGGGTTAAAGGGAGCGACTCCGGATTCCTAGGGGGGCGAAGGGGGAAGGGCTGCAGTGGGGAAGTCCTGTCCTGCACAGCCCCCTTCCTTGCTCCCTCCAGCCACACACGTGGAGTCAGCAGCCGCTCTGGTGAGTTTGCAGCCCACTGGGGAGAAGGGGTGTCCTGGGGGTGCGGTGGCGAATCGAGGGGATGGAGGGGAGCCAGGACTTTTTGAAGCTGCCCTCCTGACCTGCCCGGCATAAGCGGGCTTTGGTGTGGGGAAGCGCCCAAGGGTGCCGTCCGGAGTGGTGCCGCCCCTCAGCCCCTTCCACAGGTTCCTGCCTCATTCTGCTCAGCCAGCCTTGGCTTCGAGGCTGCTGGCCCCGTGCCATTTTCAACTTCCCTGGCAATTTTGAATAACTCCACCTCGCCTAGCCGCGAAGACCAAGGAAAGGCTTTTGCCGCTGTCTCTCCAGTCCAGAGCGTTTCACTGGCGCTCTGGGTGTGAGGTTTCTTTGGGAGACTGTCCCCATCGCTATTGGAGCTGCAATTGGGGAGGGGGGAATTCTTCACTTTCTGTTCTGTAGGCGCCAGGTGCTGTACAGAACTGGCTGGCTCCGCCCACTCGTCACTGACGTTGCTGGCTAGGAACCAGCCGCGGGTAGACGTGGGCTCCACCAGGCTCCGGAGCCCAGGTCTACCCATAGGAACCAGGCGGTGGCCCTGCCCATGCAGTTAGATAGGAACGAAGTGAAACCAGGGGGCAGGCTTAGTGGCCATGTTTTTATACTCAAAATGCTCAAAATTTTTCGTTTTGTATCCGAAAAATCACTGTTGAAGGTTGTGTGTGGATTGAGTTCCTTTTATTTCTTCATATCTACTTCAGTTTGTGAAGGGCTGCATACTTTATGAAGTAATATTTTATTTTTATTTTATTTCTTCATATCTACTTCAGTTTGTTTAGGGCTGCATACTTTATGAAGTAATATTTTTCAGTAGCAATGAATCACAATGATTTTAAGTACCTGTGCAAAGTAATCCCATTTTTCTGACAGCGATTCGCACACCCGTATGCAGAACACGTAGGCATGATTAACATGGTTGATATTAACTTTTACACACGGGCAGGGAGATTTTTATTCGAGAATCCGCGGCAATCCGTGGCGATGATCTGCGTCAGCCATATTGTTAGACTAGACCCATGCGTCGGCCATATTGTTAGACCAGACCATGGGACCAGACCCATTGCGTCAGCCATATTGTTAGACCAGACCCATGGCTTCAAGAATATGACGTCATTTCTTCTCCATGTTATTATAACTCCATGATAGGAACCAGCCGCGGGTAGACCTGAGCTCCGCCAGCCTCTGGCTTATGATGTCACTTCCGGTGGGCGGGTCCTGACACGTGCCAGTCAAAAGTGAGTTCCTGTTCTTAAATCATTTAGATGACACCACTGGGTGGAAGGGTGGAATGGAAGTGAGGAGGAGGTGTCTCTGGGCAGGGGAGGGTGGAACAGGGCGTGGATCAGGCTCAGGAGGGATGTATCCTAACTCTCTTGCTGGGCCTGCTGGCTTTACACAGGGCTGCTTGGATGTGCCCCAGCTAAATAACTAGTGTAGATCTGAATAAGCAGGCTGGGGTGTTGGGGTAGGAGGGAAAATATTCCTGCTCTTAAGCTGCGCTAGAGTCAATGGAGCCCATGCAGCCCCACTGCACCAGCGCAGTTTAGGACTAAGCTGTAATTTTTTTTAATGTTTTAATGCTTTTATCTTGGTTTTTGTTTGTTTGTTATCTGCCTTTGGAAAAAATATGGGGTGGATACTTCTATACTTTGTTGTTTTGAGTATTGTTTCTGCTCTGCCTTTTCTAGCTAGGAATTTTCCCAAGCTCTTTGTGACAAAATGTTCCTCATTCTCAATTTCGCACTTTAAGATTATGCAACAACACCATTACTGTTCTGTCTCAGAGGCTCAATAAAAACATGTTGGGAAGATCTGTTGAAGCAAGATGCAAGACATCTGAATTTAGAAATCCAGCCACACCTTTAAATGAAAATAGAGATAAGGCTAAAGGTTGCTATTGTTCCATTTTCCCCGCAGGTTGAAGTAAACAATTTTAATCTGATTTCTCCGGAGTAACTCAAATTCACAGTGAGGTTTCAAAAATTAGTGATCTCAGTGATCTCATCATAAAACTAAGAAATGTTGATGAACCTTTTACTGATGAGAGGGAAATGGATCCTTTCAAATCGGATAAAAAGGGATTGCAAGTTCTACCTATTGCCATATTCCAGTTCTCCAAATACGGGCTATTCATTTCGGCCATAATTTCTATGTGAACTGTCTACTAACTATGCATATAATGTCCATTAATTTTTCTATGATACACCAATGTCATGGTAAGGACACATGAACATCACTCAGATGATGGGGATTGGATGGATTTCTGGAGGAAAGGTCCATCATGGGCTATAGGCAATGATGGATTGTGCAACCTCCTTACAAAGGTGGTGGGCTACTTCAGAGTACCGGGTGCAAGGGAGTGGCAACAGGATGCCAGCATCTTGTTGTCTCATGCCTCCCTGGGGCACCTAGTGGGCCACTGTGAGATACAGGAAGCTGGACTAGATGGGCCTTTGGCCTGACCCAGCAGGGCTCTTCTTATGTTCTTATGTTCTTATGACATGATAACAGGCTGTATTGGTGTTTCCATGGTGCCTGGGGGTGTTACTGCCTGGGGAGGGTTGTGACAGTGTGGCTTTGCCTCTGAATCATCTGCAGGTTGCAAGATTTTTGGAGGGATTGAGAGAGAGAGAGAGAGAGAGAGAGAGAGAGAGAGAGAGAGAGAGAG
>JAJKFI010000018.1:11089727-11127747 GCA_029204185.1 Lerista edwardsae | reverse complement strand
CATCATCATCATCATCATCATCATCATCATCATCATCATCATCATCATTATTAGCCCCGAATTGGGGCTGTGCAGCCTGGGACACGGGGCTAGGATTCGGCCTTATGGCTTATGCTGGCCACCCCCCCTCCCCCCCCCCCCTCCCTCCTGCCCGGCTTCGGCTGGCACAGGGGAAGCACAGGGCTGGTCTTGGTGCATTAGCGCGATGCAGGGGTGCTGCTCTGCGCCCCTGCATTGACTCTAATGATGTAGCATCGCCGCAATACCATTGTGTCAACACTACGTTGATATCAGGATTGTGCTGTCAGAGTTGGAGAGGCCAGCACAGATGTGCACCATCCTCCTTGACGATGAGAGTGGTCCAAACGTGCTTTACGGTGGCTCTTGTGTGGCCAAACTTTGCTGGCCTTACTCCAGGTTAGGATTGTGCCTTGTATTTCGGGCCCTGAAACGGAATTCTAGTTGTTGCCTTCGCTCACCCCTTCGGCACTTGCAGCAATGCAGTTTCTTCTTCTTCAATTCCATTCCTTGTTTCAGCTGCATCAGGAAATATTCCTGTCAGAAGCGTGTATTGTTTAGGATAATTGCAGCGTGCATTCCTTGCTGTGTGAGTACAGTGAAGGATGTCGATGGGAGCAATTCCAAAGAGTCTTTAATGAGTTCCGTCATCCGGGATCCTGATTTCCATC
This sequence comes from Lerista edwardsae, assembly GCA_029204185.1. NCBI lineage: Eukaryota > Metazoa > Chordata > Lepidosauria > Squamata > Scincidae > Lerista > Lerista edwardsae. Next base: position 11,127,058 of record JAJKFI010000018.1, on the reverse strand, counting down.
TCATAAATAATAAACCGTCCTCAGTATGCTAATGAAGGCTTTCCTTTAAATTGCTCGTTTTCATTTTGTAAAGAGAGAAAAAGTTGTGAAAAATGCACGCCTGCTCCGATAGAGTGATTGGCCATTCAGAAGTGGCAACACCTCTTCCGATTCAAGAACTTTGTGCATGCTAGATAAAGAATCACCTGGTTTTGTAATTTGAGATCCCATCAAGAAGAGTGGAAACTCTAATTAACATTTTAATTAAAGGTACTGTAGATGCCATATCTCCCCCTTAAGAAGAGGTGTTGTGTTGCCCAGGAGATTTGCTTCCCTAAATGTGTCACCTCTTTGCTTGGCAGCTGTGCAGCAAAGAAAGGCTTCAAAATCAGAGCTTAGTTTCCTCTCTGGCATTTGCTCCTCTGCTCTCAAAGCTCACCCATAAGGTGGCATGCAGTATGGGGGCGGAACGTGAGGCAGCAGCACCCCTCCTGGGTTATTTGAAAAGCACTGCTGCTGATGCCGAACCTGTAAGTGTGCAAACACTCACAACCCTCGCACTCCAGAGTGTGTGGGTTGTGAGTGTTGTACAGCAGTGGTGGTGGCACCTTTTGAAGAACGCCAGCAGTGCGTCGCTGCCTCACTTTCCGCCCCCGCACCATACGCCGCTGCACCCATACAACACCTCTGTATATCTCTGCTTTTATTTTTATATTGTCTAAATGGTTTTAATTGTTGTGCATGCTATGTTACTTTATGCTACGTTGTGCATGCTGTTATTTTAATTTTTTATGCTTTATGTACACTGCTTTGGATTTTTAGAAAAAGCGGTATAAAAAGCCAATAAATAAATAAATAGGTGCTTGAGTCTGCAGTCCTAAAGACACTTACTTGGGAGTAGGCACCATTATATTCCAGGAGACTGACCTCAGAGTAACTATATAAAGCTTTAGCCAGGGTTCACATGACACTCCCGTAGGTAATCTGATCATTTTGGTCAATCACATGATGCGTTACATTTCACCACAACATGATTGCTTCTCGAGAAGAAATATCTCTGTCCTGTTGTCCCTGAGGCATCTGGTGGGCCACTGTGAGATACAGGAAGCTGGACTAGATGGGCCTTTGGCCTGATCCAGCAAGGCTTTTTCTTATGTTCTTATGTTATTTCGCCTTTTGTGTCAGCATGTGAGGTGGCTAGTGAGTGCTGAATTTGTATGCTGGAAACCCACGTTCTTCACTACAAGCTTAGGTAAGTTGTTTTCTCACCATGACCTGGCTCAGGGCGCAATCCTATAAGTACCAATGGGGCATGTTCTGCATCCTGTAGTGGAGTAGTAGTCACGGAGGCCTCCTCAAGGTAAGGGAATGTTTGTTCCCTTACCATGGAACTGCATTACCCTTACCACATTGCTGGAAAGTTGGTTAGGATTGAGCCCTGACAGATACTTATCATGCTGAAGAAACAGGCTTGATCTGGGACATCTTTTAAGGCTGAAATGCAATTCCAATGTAACTCCCACAATGGCACCTATGGGGTGGTTGGACTATGTTGGTGCCCACAGCCTCCAGAAGGGATTTTCGTCCTCTAGAGTAAGCTCCTGCTGGCTGGCTGGGTCTACTCGGATCCACACCAACGATATCACTAATGCAACTCCACATGGACCTGTGAAGGTGGATCAAGACTCCACCCCTGTGGCTGATCTGTTCCACCCACTGCCACCTCTCTCCCATCCCATATGCAATCTTACCAGCTTGGTTGGCCTCCAGTTTCTACTGGTGCATGGAGCTGGCTGCTGGCAGAGGCAGCCAGCCTGTGTGCTCTAGCGTGTCATGTTTTGCAATAGTCAGAAAGCACCTAACTGCTGGAACACTTGGTCCAGCTGGACTAGGTGCCAAAAGAATTGGGCTGTAAATCCCAATAAATTCAGTTGGTCTTCTGAATAGGTATATAAAAGATTGCACTGTACAGGGCAAGCCTGCGCCACATGAACTTGTCACAGTTTTTTTTTTTAAGGTATTTGGGTCTTCTTTTCCGTTTCTCTCCTATAGATCTCACGGCCTCAGCAGTGGTTTGCTAGCTAAGCCCTTTGTTACCATCACCCTAGTCCACCTACTGTACTTGGAAGCAACAGTACTTGGCTGGTTGTTTTTGCCAGCAGTCACCATTCAGTTCAAATGCGCACATATTATATTAACAAGGGCTTAGCAGCCACGGCATGCAACAGCTGGGGCTGTATGTGCGGAGCCCTATTAGAAAAGCAGCAATTGCACCGATCCATTGTTCAGAGGTTGAGTGGGAGAAATTGAATCCAGCTCTCCCTCTCAGAACAAAGGATCAACATTACTGAGAGCTGCTAAAGTGGGCTTGTGTGCAGCATGAATTAAGTGCCTCATGTACACAACACTTGTTTGCACATTCAGCTAAGAATGTGTATGTGGAGAGACCTGACAGAGAGTTTTTTTCCCCACCTCTCATAATATTCTTGCAGTCACCCAGTGAAATTGTTTGGCAGGAGATTCAGGATAAACCTCTTGATTTTCAGTTGCTTGGGGAAGAACAACTGGAAGCATTGTGATTTGATGCCCTGTGTAGGGGCTAGGATCTGTCTAGGTGTGGATGAAAACAGAGACCTGGACTAGATGGCCTCTTGGTCTAATCTAGCGACATTGTTCTTACATTCCTTCGGTCCTATCAAACTTTAATTGTGGCCCTGGAGAGGGAGGGCTTAAACATTTTAAAATAAAGCCCACAAGTAGCTTAATAATAATGTATCACAAAATTAGTGAGAGGAATTTGTGTGCTTTTTTGTTTTTTGCTTATTTGTAAGCCTATAAAATCAAATGTCTTATTAGCTTTAAAAAAATGGCAGATGAAAATACTTAGTTTTTAATCTGAAAGATGTCCTCTTGAAAATTCAGCACAGAGCAGGGGGCGGGAACTTAACAATGAACTGCTGAGTTTGAGGGCGCAATCCTAACCTGGAGTTAGGCTGACACAGTTAGGCCAGCAGAGTTTGGGCGGCACAAGGACCACCGTAATGCGCGTTCGGACAACTCTCGGAGTCAGGGAGGCCAGCACACAGACGTGCACCATCCTCCCTGACTCTGTGAGTGGTCCAAACACACTTTATGGTGACCCTTGCGCCAGCCAAACTTTGCTGGCCTAACTGTGCCAGCCTAACTCCAGGTTAGGATTGTGCTCTGAAATATTTCACTATTCATGTGAGATAGAATGTAGACAAGAGCCATTTTTAAAGACCTCTAGTGGTAAATGAAGCTTTTCATTAAATTTAGAGAAGCAGGAACTGTTAAATCATGTTTGTGTCACTTATGCAAATTTTCAGTATCGTACATTTAGCAAGTTACAAAATGTATGTCTGAAATTCCTTGCCTTAAAGATATAGACATTTTGCATGCATACAATATGCCAGGCAAGGATAACTTCTAATCCTTCAAAGAATAACAGGAGGTAAAAATAGAACCTAACTGCAGAAAGCTGGGGACCACCCAACTTGTTCAATCATAAAAGTTTATTTGAAAGATGTTGTCATTACCAGTGACATTCCCTTCTTTAGGAGGACAGGCTGTCATGGAAGTTATTCATGTAGTCTAGTGTGGTGGAAAAGGGAGTGGAACACACTTCAGTTTGAAGACTTTTTACAGCATTAACTTTACATAGGTTATGAGTCGTACGAGTAACATGTCATATGAAATAGCAAGAGAATATAGTAATACAGGGATCTCCAAACTATAGCCTAGGGGCCACATCTGGCCCATCACAAGATTTTATCCTGCAGCAACTTTTTTTTTGTTAGAAACATTTGTGAATATTTGACATTTTTACTCATTATATATCATTTCTCAGTTTAAGCATGGCATTTTTGGGGAGTAATTGTCGCATTTCTCTGTTGTTCTGAATCATATCATACTGACTACAAAAAAAAATTCAAGTAAAACGTATTCTTTCATTTAAATTTCATTCATAGAACTGATCTTTTTTTTTTTTTTTTTGGCCAGCGAAAACTTGTAAAATATATGATGTGGCCCTGATACAGAAAAGTTTAAAGATCCCTGTGGTAATACATCATGCACGACTAGGAGCACAATCCTAACCTGGAATTAGACTGGCACAGTTAGTCCAGCAAAGTTTGGCCAGCACAAGGGACACCATAAAGTATGTTTGGACCACTCTCTGAGTCAGAGAGGCCAGCACCAGTGGCGTATTTAGGGTATTGTGTGGGGGGGCAAGAGCAATGGGCACCATTTACCAAGGGGGCACCAATTGCCCTCAGCCCCCCCCCCCAGCACAATGCCCCAAAGCTGCATCAGAGGGAAGCCGTGCCCCCCAGTTCATCAGCCAGCCTCCAATAAGGCAATTTGCCTGATCCCCGGCTGGGAGGAAACACATGCCTCTTTGGCTGGAGGGGGGTGGGAGGTGCGCGTTTCCTCCCAGCCAGCAATTGGGAAAAACTGCCCGATCCGAGGCTGGGGGAAGCCATGCGCCTGCCTCCCTCCAGCCAGCAAGCAAAAATCACTGGCTGGAGCAATGCCCTTTTGCAGTTCCCAAGGGTGAGTTACAACCTGGTTCATTCTCCTGGGAGAAGCTCCTCCCACCACCACTGACATATAGTAGGAGTGACTGTTGTGATGGTCAGTTACATAGCAGATCTAATGCACTGGTGAGTAATGTCACATCAACATTGGAAACATGTTTAGTTATTATTGCCTCCTAGTTCTATATTGATCCTATAGCGCTGTCTCACATAGCACTCTGTTTTCCAAGACCACGTACAAAGTCTTAGAAGAAGCATTACTGTACCAAGGAGGCAGGAAGGGAAGGCATGTTGGCAGCATCTTTAATGGACTACACTGGGGGAATGGGCAGCCCAATCATGAGCTGCCCAAGTGTCCTGTGTGTAGCAGTAACCAGGCATCTCACGGCAGCCAGGCAGCTGCAGGAAGCTCCACGAGAGAGGGGGACATTCATTCCCTTTTCCCGCAATAAGGGCGCAAGCGGGTGAGCTGTCTGCTTGCCTCTACGCTGGCTATTTAGCTGGCACAGATGCAAGGGCCTCCGTGTAAGGCTGTGCCTACACAGGGGTCAGGAACCAGCGGTGAGAGTCGCCACCAGTCCCACCCCATGCTCCATCCTTCTCCCCGCCCAGGAACGCCCTCCCACCCTGCCTGAAAAGGATGTGATGCTGGCATGGGGTCAGTGATGTCATGTAGCCAGGATGCTCCGGAACGCTGTTCTGGTTGTTCCGTGAAGGGCTGGCTCCGCCCACTGCAGTCGTCGCTGCCGCGCGCCCCTGCAATGAGCAAATGGGTTCCGGTTGTTAGCGCAGGTAGATTCCACCACTGCATGGGATGCACTTGCCACTCACTGTTCATGTTGCCACCTTCAGGCGGTGCAGTGTGGGCGTTTGCCCAGTGCCGGCAGTAATGGCTTACCACTGGAGCTGGGGGACTAAGGAATGAGCCCTGAATCTCACTGCTCCAGGCTGTGGGGCATTAAAGACACCAAATTTCTTAAAGGCACTTCTGCTTTACACCTTCAATTTGGGTGATCACGTTGCCCTAGAATTGGCATGATAGAGTATTTATGCCTGCGCAGGAGGAGGTTTATATTTATGTTTAATAATGTACTATTTTACATAATTTTCAGCTCAGCATGCATTATCTTAATGTCCTTTATGAATTACTCAGCCATCCTTGCATAATCCATTTATATACTTTGTTCATTACAATTTTATCCTCTACATTAGAGATCTTTGTTCCATGCTTTTCTTTTCAATACAGGTATTTCTTCCGCCATCGTTCTATATGACTTCTTGTTCTATATTGATCTCCAATACAGATCGATCACTTCAGCATAAAATTCCATGATCTTCACAAATGAAATTTTTCTTCATAGCTTGTAAAATGGTTTGTTCAAATGAAGATTTATGATGACTTCAGGACAACTCTGAGATGATATTTGTTATGTTTACATTGCCTGTGTAGTACTGTACATGGAGAAGGTCAATGTGCCATATACTGACATGTTCACCTGCAACGTAACTAAGAACATAGGCTTCTTGCACTGATCACAGGGAAAGTCTGGATAAAGAAATGAACTGCACAGTCCTATACTTGGCTACTCAGAAGTAAGTCACATGGTGTTCAATGGGGCTTACTCCCAGGAAAGTGTATAGAGTATTGCAGCCTTAGAGGCTACCTGTATCCTATTTCCAAAGTTCTAACTGTATGCAACAACTGGGAGAGGCTCTATATTGGTCAGGATGGAATTGTCAGGCCAAAGACCCACTGCCAATCCTTGAGATGACCTCTGTGTCCACAAAGTTCGTGCAGGGTGCAATCCTAACCTGGAGTTATGCTGGCACAGTTAGGCTGGCACAGTTAGGCCAGCAAAGTTTGGCCATCACAAGGAACACCGTAAAGTATGCTTGGTCCACTCTCGGAGTCAGAGGGGCCAGCACACAGACGCGCACCATCCCTGATGTCTCCGAGAGTGGTCCAAATGCACTTTACCTTGTGACCCTTGTGCCAGCCAAATTTTGCTGGCCTAATTGTGCCGGCCTAACTCTAGTTTAGGATTGTACTCTCACCAAAATAGCCCTGTGGTTATCTATTTGTATCTTGACCTCCATAGTTGGGAGTTTTGTATGACTTTATTAAAATAAATTCACATAGATTGATAAGTAGTTTGCCCTAGCTTTTGAAACCCTTCCATGATGAGCTGCACCTGCCCAAATTCCCTCTGCTATACAATGTCCCTCTGTCCCAATGTGCTATACAATATTCCCTCTGTCCCTGTTTGTATCTGGTAACCCTACCAGATACAGGTTAGGAACCTAATCTAACCAGGTTAGGGATTGCGCTCGCAGTGGTGGTGGAGAAACGGTGTTATATTATTAAGCCTCACTTCTGGCTGAAAGCCCAATCAGCTTTCTATGGCATTTTAGCTAATGTACTTAACAGAAAAAGTGGTAATACATGTTTAAAGTACAGCATCTTTTATTTTCTTCTTATCTTCTGGCTAGGAAAGCCCAGAAGTGTGGCTACATTTGAAATTCCGTTACAGTTCTGGTTGCCATGCCTCATATTCTTGAGCTAGAAGAGTGCACCTTCTGCAATTATATGCTTTATTATATAGTACTAGCTTTTTGGTACCCGGCGTTGCCCCGGTAACAAAAGTCATCGGGACTGTCACAAATCAGCTTAGCCACCATGAAAACTGTGGATTTGACAGTAATGTCGGTCATTTCGGACATTTTGTTTTGCACCCCTTCTTACCCCCCATGCTGAGGGGGGGCTGAACCCGGACTCCAATGGCATCGGGAGCATCGCTGCTTGTCTCGGCAACTCTGAAAACTACGGATTTGATGCCGATATTGGCCATTTTCGACCATTTTCACATGGGGCCCCCTGCACACCCCCACCCCTGGGGTTGCCAGGGGGGTCGTGCCCCCACAGTGTTTGTCGCCAGACTAACATGTATACGTGCCGAGTTTGGTGGCAATCGCTCCAGGCGTTCGAGCGGGTTAGTGTGGATATTTTGTTTTGCACCTCTTCTCGCCCCCCCCATGCCGAGGGGGACCGAACCGGGACTCAAACGGCGTAGGGAGTGTCACCGCTTGTCCCGGCGACCCCGGAAACTATGGATTTGATGCTGATTTGGCAGTTTTCACGCAGGGCTCCCTGCACACCCCCACTCCTGGGGGCGCTAGGGGGGCCTGCCCCCCACAGTGTTTGTTGCCAGGCCGCAAGGCATGTGCTTGCCGAGTTTGGTGCGTGTTGCTCCAGGCGTTCCAGCAGGACATGGCGGACATTTTGTTTCGCACCCCTTCTCACCCCCCATGCCGAGGGGGTGCTAAACCCAGACTCCAACAGCGTCGGGAATGTTGCCCCTCGTCCCGGCGACCTCAGAAACTACAGATTCTATGCCGATTTCTGCCATTTTGGACTATTTTCACGTGGGGCCCCCCGCGTACCCCCACCCCCGGGGGCGCTAAGGGGGCCTGACCCCCGCAGTGTTTGTTGCCAGGCTGCAAGGTGTATGCGCACCAAATTTTGTGTCGATCGCTCCAGGCGTTGCGGAGCCTATGCGGAACACACACACACACACACACACACACACACACACACACCCTTTTTTATATATATAGAAGATAGTATATAGGGCAGCACCGGTGTTAGGATTGTATAGTGTCAACCAGTGCCAACAGCTGTTGACTGGCTGTAGTTGGATTCACAGTACTAGAGCTATACTAGTAATAGTAAGCACTGGAGACACTTTGCAGGATTCCACAGTGAAACATAGTGCTTATTTCAAGCACATCAGCCGAACGCTAGTGTGTTTTGACAGGAAAATGGGGGGAATTGTAACTCTTTTGGGCGCCTACCATTTAGCTTGTGGCCATCCTCACATTAGCTAAAGCTCCAGTTTCCCAGGATTTGACTTGACGAGTAAATACATAGAAAGCACCTATGAAGAATTTATACTTTTTTCCTTATGATCCTGCAGAGCCGCTGAACAATTTCTGACTCGGCTGGAATATCTTTAAAAGCTGAACTGCTGCTGCAGCCTGAGATGTTTCAATGAAATAATCAATCATTCATTAGTTTCCATAGCAATGCAGATGCAATCATTCTGAACAAAGGTAAACCCAAACAAATGTTGGTGCCGGTTGTACCTCTTGCACCCATCCTTTCTGTAACATCATCTCTTATTTATTAACATCCCCTGGCTACCAGTCTGATTCCATATTTATTATTGCATTCCTTGCCCTCAAGCGGTAAGTAACACTTTGGTATGGGCTGAAAGGACCTGATGAGTATGGTGGGTACAAAGCTAGTTTTAGGTTTGTTTGCAGAAGAAGCTACTTATTAATAAGACTGGTGGTCTCTTTCAAGACACTTTATTTAATGAAATGAATTCACAGATTTTTTTTGCTCACCAAAATACACAGGTTTGGAAGTTAAACTCCAATCTAATGCACTGAAGATCCAAATTTCTGCCAAGCATTAAGAAATTGTTACACTCCTCATAGACGTCAACATGTTATTCCATCCTTAAAACTATTACATAGATAATAGATCCTTTATTGGCATATACATATATAACAAACAACGTCAAAAAGAAGCACCATTAGATTAGCCAGGAGGCAATTCAGCTTCATGATTCCACTGCTCAATCTGCTGATACAGAAAAGTGGCCACATTATCAGTTGTTTTAGGAGAAGAATCAATTAAGTGCGCAATCCTAACCTGGTGTTGCGCCGCTGCAACGCTCTTGCACCGGACCAGTGCTGTTGCAAACGTGTCGAAAGGCGCATCTGTGCCATGGCTTCGGTCGCTGGGCCGGTGCAAGCTGGGCTGCACCCATCAGCTGCGCCGGTCAAACACCGGCCTAGCTGTGCCGAGCGTGTGGCAGAGACCGCATGAAGCGTAACAGGGTTGTGTCATGGGTAGAGACTGGGGTGCAGACAGGACACAGTCATTGGGCTGTATCCAAACCCCAGTCCCTGGGCTGGGCGGCCCCAATTCAGGCCACTCCTGGCCACACGGACTTGCACCTGCTCTTTTGCAGGCGCAGATCTGAGTAGCCCCATAGGGATGGCTGGGGCTTATCCTGGGGCAAAGGGAAAATATTCCCTTGTGCTGAGCTGCTGCTGCCTCCTAACGTTGTCAGGCTGCAGCACAGGTGAGCTGGTCTGCCTATTACAGTGCAGGTTAGGATTGTACCCTCAAACTACTTAAAATAGGGTTACCAGATGCTTTGTCCAGCACAAATGCTTTGAAAACCGCTTTGGTTTTTTCCCAGTGGAGCTTGCACAGAAGAACTTCTCCGCAGTTTGTGCTTATGCTGGAGCATACGCCCTGCATATTTGCTCAGTGAAGAGAAGTGAGCATTTCTCTGCACAATTATTGTTATATAGATAAGGACATTCCTCAGAACCATGAGAAAGTGGAAGAAATTAATATCTAAGAGCCCAAGGAGGTGCAGCACAACATAGAAGGGTTTAAAAAGCTGTATCTGCCAAAATTCCCTCTTCTATACAATGGTTAAAGGTATAGGCACTCTGCCCCAGTTTGTATCTGGTAACCCTAATTTAAAAGTATATTCTTCAACTAGAATAACAATTATTTGGCTTTATATGGTCAGTCGCCAGTGGTGTTCCTATACAGGGGGCAAAACACTAAGTTTTGCAGGAGCCTGAGCTCCAGTGTAATGCAGTCCCACCCCTCGCCTCCAGCCATTTGCAGCTTGGAGAGCAAAGCCTCCAGCCAGCTCTCTGCACCGTGAATGGCTCTGGAAGCAAGGAAGAGGGGTCGATGTTATAGAGGAGCTCAGGCTCCTGCAAAACTTAGCATTTTGCCTCCCATAGGAACATCACTGTCAGTCTCTGTCATAAAGTCTGAAAAAGATCTTCAGCATGGATCTTCTACCTCCTTGGGCTCTTAGATATTAATTTCTTCAACTTTCTCATGGTTCTGAGGAATGTCCTTCTTATCTATATAACAATAATTGTGCAGAGAAATGCTCGCTTCTCTTCACTGAGCAAATATGCAGGGCATATGCTCCAGCATAAGCACAAACTGCGGAGATGTTCTTCTGTGCAAGCTCCACTGGGAAAAAACCAAAGCGGTTTTCAAAGCATTTGTGCTGGACAAAGCATTGTGCTCATTCTGTGGATGTTAGACTGAGATGTCCCCGATGTGACGATCCAACCCACTCAGTTCCCAAGCAAGCACTTTCCCGGTGCTATCAGCCTTGTGGAAATTTCTTTTTTTACCAGAGCCGCAATTCTCACTAGACAAGTTAATACCAATGGCGATCTATATCAACAGCATTAATATTGGTGTTTTCAGTCACTTCCAGAAAACTCACTCAGTCGCAACACTTTTTCTTTCTAATTATTTTGTATGATTAAATGCTGTACAGGTTAACCGCTGGGCAAAGCAGGATTCTGCCATTCTGTATATGAACAAGGAATCATATGGCATTTAGTCCCAGGGAAATGTGTCATTTGTGCCACCCCTCTCCACTGTCTCGCAGGTAATGGGGAACTAAAATAGGTCATCTCAGATTCTGCAGAACGTGGATGCATTTAAACGGCAAGGCTGCTTACTGTGAGATCTGATATGTGTGTCCAATACATTCTTCTTCCAAAGTGGCCCCCTTCACTCCTAGTGAGTGCGCCAAGACACGATGCAGAGGCGGCGGGCAGTTTCTCTTGGCCACAGTCAATCTCAGTCGGTAGAGTCAGCGCAGTCGCTGGGAGTGAAGATGGCTGCTTCCTGAAGTGGCTGCCTTCACTTCCAGCACTGCACTGACTCCACAGAGACAGGCTGCGGGGGCGGTGGGCAGGAGGACTGGGAATGGCTCCGAAGAGTAGGGGAGCAAAACCTAGGGCTCCCACCGAGTACACCTCTGTCCCGAAATGTCCAACGTTACATCCTGTTGGAAAATAAATCTTCAGAAACACATTCAGTCAGAGTTGGTTCATAAATCTAGATAAACAAGCAGCCTGTAGGGTTTTTTCCCTCCTACCACACACTGCAGAGTAGCAAAGTATTACTCAAATAGGTCAATGGCAGGTAAAAACTGCTTTACTCAGGCTGCAATCCTATACACATTTACCTGGCAGAAAGTGCCATTTTAACTCAGTGAGGCATACTTCTGAGTAGTCATGTTCAGAATCTTTTGCTCTCACACACTCCTAGAGTCCAATCCTATCCAACCTTCCAGCACTGATATAGCCATGCCAATGGGGTGTGCACTGCAGCCTACACTGAGAGGACAGTCAAGGCAGGGGAACATTTGTTACCTTACTTTGAGGATGCATTGTGGCTACACCATGGCTGGAAAGTTGGATAGAATTGGGCCTTTAATGGGCAGCGATTAGGAGATTGACTAGGTAGAAGCTTTTTTTCTTCTTCTGTAGCTACATGAATTAGCTAATTGAAGTACCTAGAGTAGCAGATAGTATGTAAAGTGTATCATAGTCTTGGTGCCATACCAGCTCTGAAAGCACAGGCTGGTCATTAAATGTGTCTAATATCCCTGCCATAAATTATCATAAATGATAATTAGCCTCCAATAAATATGGGAATGGGATCCTTACCATCAAGTAACTTCAACGTCTTTAGTAGTTTACAACAAGTTCTTGTTTGAAACAACCAGTGTCCTAAATATTCTGGTAGAGCACTTAAGCTGTTGCATTTTATTTCTGCATCTCGGGCCAAAACACCACATGGAAACCACTGAGGATTGTTATCTCTCCCAGCTTTTCTTCCGTAATGAGGTATTCAGCCCTCAGAATAAGAGCAAATAGCATTTAAGCTGCATTGTATTATTAAAGCTCTCTTGTGGCTGAGAGAAAGAGCAATTAGCTTTCTAGGGTGTTTTAGCCAATGTACTTAACTGAAAAGTGCTAATACATGTTTAAAGTACTGCTTCTTATACACGGTCTTAGTATCTTCTGATTACAAAAGCTGAGAGAGTGCAGAATGGCTACCAACACCACACCCAGCCTATGGGCAACGTTGTATGTTGTTAAAATGCAGTTGAGCATTGCTTTTGATGTTCCTGCTGTCATACTGCTAGTCATTGTGTGAGGCTGCTGTAATATTTTTAGCTTACCGAGAGCTTGTTGTTGTCTGGCCTGATCAAGAGGACTGCCTTAGGTCATTCTTTCTTGGAGAATAACAATGACACAGAGTAAAAGGTCACAGCAACGAGGAGATGCTTGAGAAAAGCATTGCAAATATAAGAAAAGCCCTGTGGGATCAAGCCACAGGCCCATCTAGTTCAGTTGCTCACCATCAGCTGCCTCTGGAAAGCCCACAGCTGGGAAATGAGGCACATTTCTCCTGTGATTGCTTGCCTACAGCTGCTATTCAGAACTGCTGCGAGATCTGGGAGGTAGCACAAAGTCCTCATGACTGGTAGACCCATCCTCCATGAATTTCTCCAATCCCATTTTAAAGCCTTCCAAGCTACTGACCATCTCTATGTCTTTTGGCCTCAAATTCCACAGACTAATTATGCTCTGTGTACAGAAGTGCTTCCTTCTGCTGGTTCTAAATCTTCCCCAGTCAGCTTCATTCGATAGCCTGTGGGGGTAGTATTGTGAGAAAAGAAGAAAAATTTCTCATTGTCTCCTCTCTCCCCATCAGGCTTAATTTTGTATGTCTCAAACATGTCCTCTCATTATAATACTTTGTCCTCAAGCGAATGCCATTTTACCTCAGAATGCCAGATGCAGGGGAGTGGCAATGAGATGCAAGTATCTTGTTGTCTTGTGTGCTTCCTGAGGGTGGGTATACAGGAAGCTGGGCTAGATGGGCCTATGGCCTGATCCAGTGAGGCTTTTCTTATGTTGTTACACTTAGCCCTCTCTTTGCTGATAAGACCTAATTCCAGTTCATTTACGACTTTTTAAGAAACATCTTAAAAAGATGTTTAGATATTTCCATAGATATTTCCTTGGAGGACCCCACTTCTCTACACTGTGAAGATCACCCATGTCTTCCTACTCTCTTCATCCTGTTCTTTTAACCATAAAAGGACCTCTTATTCTATCATTATACAGTATGTCCCAGAATCTGGCTAGAGTCTCTTGAGCTCCAAAGTCCAAAAAATTTAATCCTTCCCAATTTTTTCATGACTGAAATAATCCCTGAACTAGTCCCATGCAAACCCACTCCAATTCCCTGATACGTGACATTTTGCTGGTTGGTTAGCAAAGCCATGTTTGGAGAGAGATATGTTTCCAAAGAAGGGACAGATTTGGCAGGATGTCCCCTTAGAACCGTTGCTCCAATATTTATCCCACAGTTCTGGTGAATTCTGTGCCATTCTTACAGCCGAACAGCTCACTTTCCTTCCCATAGGTGAGAAACGCAGCAGCTACCAGAAGTACAGTTACATTTGTTTTGGTCTCCCTTTTACAAGCAAATAATATTAAGCTGTGACAACTCCTCTTGTTCCATCTCAAATTTTTATAGTTAAGCTTGTTTGACAAAAGCTGCCAACAGACCTACATATTAATAAAAGTACATCTTGTACATTTTCTCTCAGGGACAGCATGAGATTGTACAGTGGAAGTGTTACAAAAGAAGCCCAGCAGCAGATTTTCATGAGTTTCAACTTGTATGCAGTACTTCCTCTGGGTTAATGCAAAGTGCCTAACAGTTCATGCAACAATCGCATCATTGCATCTGCCATTCCACTTCAGCCTATAAAGTGAAGGAGCAACAGCAGCGTGTCCAATGGTTGAATTCAGACACTGGATCTGAGGGCGCAATCCTAACCTTGAGTTAGGCTGACACAGTTCGGCCACCAAAGTTTGGCCGGCACAAGCCACCATAAAGCATGTTTGGATCATTCTCGGAGTCAGGGAAGATGGCGCACATCTGTGTGCTGGCCTCTCTGATTCTGGGAATGGTCCAAAACATACTAGACGGTGTCCCTTGATCCAGCCAACCTTTGCTGGCCTAACTATGCTGGTCTAACTTGGGGTTAGGATTGCATCCTGAGCCTAGGCCTGCATATAGCAAGAGGCCTCATTATCAGACTTACAGTGCAATCCAACGCTGCCCTTTGAGTTGATGCTACGTCATAGCATCGACGCGACGCCATTAGCGCCAACATGGGGGCACCGATTGGCACCCCTGCATCAGTGCTCGAGCAATGGGTCCTGAGGCACCCGCACCGAGCCTCCCTCGCATTGGCCGAAGCCAGCCGGTGCAAGGGAGGCTCCTTGTTGGGCAGGGACCGGGATTGGCGGGGGGCAGGGAGGTTCTGGATGGGGGGAGGGCGGGACATGAGCAGGCTCAGGATTTGGCTATAATTCAGGCCACGTGATCTCCTCGGTTCTGCGCATGCTGTTTAGCAAGCGCAGTGCCGAGTAGCACATTGGGGAGGCTGGAGCCTCCCCTACGGTAAGGGCACGAACCCAGCCTTGGATTTGGTGCTGGGCGGTCAGCTTTGCCAATCCAACATTGGGTAGGATTGTGCTCTCAGGGCGCAATCCTAAACTGTAACCTTCTCTTCTTCACTTGCTTCAGAGGCTCAAAACTCAGAAGTCTTTGGTGGTAACGTAATCATGTCACTGTCAATTATTTCTGTGACTGCGCAATTGGAGGTGGTGCCATGAGTTCCAGTGGCTTCTTTTGGCTTGTTGCTTCATATACTGCGTACATCTGCCCTAAACTAGTTCAAAATATTCCATCTACTTCCTGGGCCTGTTCTAAACTTTCATAAAAAGTGCTGCAGTTTTTTTTATATTTGCTTTTTTGTTGCAAAATAAAGGAGATTTTTTGAGAAATCCTGGAGAAATTTTGTGGAAAAATTAAGATGCAGTGGATCACATTCTGTCTTGATGATGCTGGAAGCTTATAACAGGAGTGGGTGGGTCTTCAGGAGTTCTGAGACTAAAGAAATCCATAGCCTTGTAGTGACATGGAAGAGCAATACAAGTTAATTCTCTGCCATTTTCTGTATGTTGCCTTTGAAGGCTACACTTTCATAAATGCTGACTCTGTTCGCAGCCACTCAAGGGTGTATAGTGCCAACCTCAGCATGAGGAGCCTCTTCATCATCCATCCTGTGCTGAGACTTTACAAGTGCACACAAGGCAATAATACAATGTTAGTTTTCCACCAATCTGCCTGTTCTGTTTCAGCACTTTGACTGAAAAACCATCTGTTTCTTTTTTCCACTCCAAACTACAAGGGGTTGGTTATTGTGCAAGGTAGAAAACTGGATTTTCAGGCACCTGGGAGTATTGTAATGCTGACGTGGGCAATCTTGGACACATTGGTTAGGTAATGTGCTGTGAGATAATATGGGTAACCAGGAATTCATTATCTGAAGTGAGTCAGAGGAAAAAAACCCAAGGGGGATCCAAAGGACATGTGGATTGTTGAGCTAGGCAACAACTAAGGGTGCAATCCTAACCTGGAGTTAGACGGGCACAGTTAGGCCAACTAAGTTTGGCTGGCACAAGGGACACCATAAAGTATTTTTGGACTACTCTCGGAGTCAGAGAGGCCAGCACACAGCCATCCTCCCTGACTCTGGGAGTGGCCCAAACGCACTTTACGGTGGCCCTTGCGCCAGGCAAACTTTGCTGCCCTAACTGTGCTGGCCTAACCCCAGGTTAGGACTGCACTCTATATTGCACTGCATCACTGTGAATAATTAAGAGTAGGAAAGATCGAGGAGTCCGATTCAATGGTCCTGCTATACCTAGAGGTAAAGCACAGGATTTACATGATGAAAGTCCAGATTCAATCAAGTCCAGCTATTTTGCTGGCACAAGTCCATAGAAATTCAGGGGGCATGTTGGCCTGGAAACACTGGGATAGCATCTCAATACACGCTGCTGCTAGGATCTACCCCTCCAGTACCCAAACCACCCTGCCCTCGGGGCTTAGTACCCCAAACCACTATCCCCAACCTGCTCCCACTGACACCTTTCCTGCTCTGAGTCCATGTGTGGTGAGTGCACCAATCCTCTGGCCATTTCCACCAGTGATGTCTGGTGTAGGGGTGGTAGGTGAGGTAGGACCTCTCACCAATGTTCTTCAGAAAGTGCCGCCACTGCTGCCAAAGCTGTGAATACGCAAGCACTCAAAGCCTTCTCCCTCTGAGCAGCTGGAGTGCATGGGCTGTGAGTGTTTGCATGATCCACAGTTTCAGCGGTGCTTTTTGAAGAACTCTGGTGGGGCGGTCCTGCCTCGCTTGCCACCCCCACATCACACATTGCTGTTTTCCACCAGTGGCTCCAGTGTGCACAACAGAAGTGAAATGGTTGCACCACCATTAGAGGACTTACGGCAGTTGCCGTAGGCCCTCTATAGCAGTAGTTCCCAAACTGTGGGTCAGGACTCACCAGGGGGTCGTGAGCCAATTTTAAGTGGGTAGCAAAGCACCTAGAGCAGCCATATTGAAAATATGGGAAGATAGGATGCTGGAAAGGGGGAGGGATGTGTGGTTGTTTGCTTGTGCCAAGATTTTTTTTTTATTGATTCACTTTGCTATTGGAAAATGGCTGAGTAAAGCAGCAGGCTCTGGCATCACAATGGCAGCACTTCCAGTCATGACATCACTTCTGGGGGGGGGCAGGCAGATTGTCATTCTAAAAAGTGGCTCCTGGTGCTAAAAAGTTTGCGCAGTGGTATTCAAACTTTTTTTGGCAGGGACCCACTTTTTAGAAGGGCACTCGTGTTGGGACCCACAGGAAGTGATGTCATTAACCAGGATATGATGTTGTGGCAGGAAGTGACATCATCAAGCAGGAAGTGGTCATTGTAATATAATAAAATGACACTCCTGAAATGCAAATTGGCATTCTTGGCCTGCAGCAATTGTACAACCGTGAAACATCTCTCATGGAAAGCAAAATTAGGACAAAATATTACGCAAAAGCGGTGAACAAAAAACAGTATTTTTAAAAAACCCTCACTTGAAAATTCAAACTGTTAGCACTCAAAAAAGGAATATAACAAGAGTAAGGTCTGCAGTTTTACAATGGCTGCTCCCAGCTTTCCGCGACCCACCTGACATCAGGTCGTGACCCACCAAGTGGGTCCTGACCCACAGTTTGAATATCATTGCTCTATAGGATTGGCTGACAGTTCCTTCTTCTTTTGCCTTCCAGTGGTGGCCAATCAATCAGCCCACGCTACTGTGTGATTCTTTGCTTTCTTTCCTTATAAACCAAGTGGAAAGAAAAGAGGGGAAGAGAATGGCATCAACAGCCCGGGTTCAGTTTTCAAAGAAAAAGGAGGAAGACCAGGCAGAGCAGAGGGAGTGCTGTGGTAGGGAAGAACAGGTGTACAAGTTGGAGACTGCTGAAAATTAGGGGGGCCAAAATAGCAAAAGATAGCAGCAGCACTGCTATGGCTCACCTAAGGCTGGGCCCTGAGTCACTTCTTTAATTATCTCTGCTGTAAAATGACTGCTATGTCTTCCCCTCCTAGTCCCCAGATGTTACAAACCTACAGATCATTTATGACAATGAAACCGACACCTACATCCTTTCATGAGGAACAGCTTAAAAATCCATACTTTTAACCTGTGACCAATGAATTGCTTAATCGCTCTAATTAACTAAGTAATGTTTTCAGCTTTGTTACAAAGTGAAATAAATTGCCTCATAAAAGAATCCTTCGCTCATATCATTAAGATTTATAGCGCCTTTGTCATAATCTACACATTTCAAGGTTGGGCGGGTATCATGGGCGTACAGAAGAACGCCTTTGCATGCAGACAGCGCTACGTTTACAGCCGCACTCTTGACACCATTTATCCGTCATTCGTTCCCCATCCCTCCACCTCAGACATTGTGCCAACCAACTCCAAAGCTTTGAACGTCCTGGAATCTGGAGCACCCAGAAAAAGCACTAGATGGGAGAAAGATATTTGGATCACCTAGAACTGGGTATCCAAACTGGAGACCACTGCAGCGCCAAAAAGGCTCCCCGTCACAACCAGTGCTTATCATTCTGCCAGGGAGCATTGGCATAGCTGCGACTACAGCCCCTGAGTGTCACAGCGGCCAGCCACGCCTGTCCAGAATGCCACTTGCACAGCCTGCTGGGGCAACAGAACCTGGAAGCGGCTGGCTGCAGCGACTCTAGCGTTATGTATCCAGGAGAATAGTGAGGGTTAAACGTGAGCAAGAGGGCTGGAGGGGTGGCGCTAATCACCCCTCCAATCAAGAGACCAAGCTAGA
The DNA here is from genome assembly GCA_029204185.1 of Lerista edwardsae. Classification (NCBI taxonomy): domain Eukaryota; kingdom Metazoa; phylum Chordata; class Lepidosauria; order Squamata; family Scincidae; genus Lerista; species Lerista edwardsae. The sequence continues at coordinate 11,108,324 of JAJKFI010000018.1, read as the reverse complement.
TGCATCCTGAAGGGGTTTTGGGGCCTATTGCCTTGTTCTGTTCAGTTCTATCTGTTGCTGTTACAATAAAATGTTCATGCACCTGTCTTGTCTGAGTTGAGACTGCAAGGAACCCAGTATTTAACACTAGGCAGCTGTAGTCGTGGCTGTTTCATTGCTCCCAGGCCGAATGGTAAGCACTGGTCGCTCAGCAGATGGAAAAAGTGGTCTCTGGATCTGGAGTTTGGAGACCACCGGTCTATTGCATGTATTCCCAATCCTATGCATGTTTACTCTCATCACCACTCTGTTCAGTTAGGCTCACTTTCAGGAAAGTGTGCGTGGGAGTGCAGCTACAATAGTAATTTGCCATGCACGAGCCAGGATGGTGTAGTGGTTCTGGAGCTGGATTTAGACTTGGAAGCTCCAGGTTCAAATCCCTACTCGTGAAGCTTCTCGGGTGACCTTAGGCCAGTCACTCCCTCTCAGCCTCCCCCCTACCTCACAGGGTTGTTGTGGAGACAAAAGGAGGAAAGGAACCAGGTTCACCACTCTGAGCTCCTTGGAAGAATGGCAGTATAAAAAACACTCTGAAAAATAAAATAAAAAATAAGGATACCTGTGCTAATAGATGCAAAGCGTTTCCGGCTATATAGTAGTACAGTAAAGAAATTTTTTTACAGGCCAGCATGGATGTAACTATGCTGCAGCCCCAAAGTAAGGGAACAAACATTCCCTTACCTTGACAAGGCCTCCCTCCCCCCATTGCAGGATGCAGCACCTGCCCCTTTGGCACGACTTAGGCCAAATCTTATTAAATTTTCCAGCCCTAGGGCACAATCCTAACCAACCTTCCAGCACAGGGGTAAGGACAATGCAGCTCCAAGGCAAGACAACAAACATTCCCTTACCAAGAGGCATTTTTTCAAGCAAGAGGCACTTTTCCAAGTGGTGTCCTCTTATATTTAGCAGGAGGAGAGAAATTGTCCCTCTTCACCCCAGCACAGTGTCTTTCTCGTGGTTGTTGCTGGTGGTGTTCTCCATCCTTTTAGATTGTGAGCCCTTTTGGGACAAGGAGCCATTTAACTTTAATATTATTATTTGCCTGTAAACCGCTTTGTGAACTTTGTGTTGAAAAGCGGTATATAAATACTAGTGATTGATTGATTGACTGACCTTGAGGAGGTCTCTGTGACTACTATTCCACTGCAAGATGCAGCACATGCCCCATTGGCACCGCTAAGCCAATGCTGGAAAATTGGTTAGGATTACATCCCTAGTGTCGCTGTCCCAATGAGGTATGTGCTGCATCCTGTGGTGGTAGGGAAGTCTTGGTGGCCTCCTCAAGGTAAGGGAACATTTGTTTGCTTACCATTGGGAATGCATTGATGCTGGAATCTCGGGTAGGATTGGGCCCCTAATCAGTGCTGAAAAATTAGTTAGGATGTTGCTGAGTGCACCTAGGAGTCCCAGCTAAGTTATTATTGGGGCATTAAGGCTGCAATCCTAGCCACACTTTCCTGGGAGTAAGCCCCATTGACCATAATGGGACTTACTTCTGAGCAGACCATGCATAGGAACGGGCTCTTTGTAACCCCTTCTTTGAGGATGCTTGAGGAGATACAAACAACCTTTCAGTACACGTGATCTGCAACAAGACGGGAAAGCAGCCTCAAAGCCACCTCTCTCCATTTTCAGCCATGGTGCTGCAGCAGTCTCTTCAATCAGGGCTGCTGGAGAAGAGTGCCTGTTCTTTGCTTCGTCTTGCTGCCTTTTTTGGTAAATTAATATTTTGGGTAGTGTGGGATATAAATAATGTCCGCTTCTCTGTTCCATGCTCACTGTGCTGGAGAGGCCGAGGCACCAAGCCAGGATCTAATTCCTGGCTTTATTAGGTTATGAAGCTGTGTCTGCACAAAAGAGGCAATGTCCTCAAGCTGTTAACATCAGCTGCAAGTGCTGGACCTAATGTTGCTAGACCGAATGGAATTGGGTTTCATGTGTAGTTAATGAATGCAAATTTCACTGATTTTTTTTTCCAGCTACGCTTGGATGTCATTTTGCAAGATAAGAGGCATAGTGTGGTCTGAAAGGAAGCTACTCAGAACTATATTTGGTGCACCCATGTCCGTTTTCTGCAATGCAATTTGGACAGTCATGGGGGAAAAAAAGGCAAAGCAATTGTTAGCAAGCTCAGTTGCATAATGTAGACCACTGTTTTTCAAACTGTGGGTGGGTTATATAGAACCAAGTGCAGCCATATTGACAATATGGGAAGATGGGATGCTGAAAAGGGGGAGGGCTGTGTGGTTATTCTGCTTGTGCCAAGGTTGTAAATGGGCTTTTCCCCCCCCCCCTTCTGATTCATTTTGCTATTGGAAAATGACTGAGGATTCAACTGATTGCTGCATTCTCAGGAAAGCGGCAAGTTCTGGTGTCACAATAATGGCACTTCTGGCCATGACATCACTTCTGGTGGGTCCCGGGCAGATTTTCATTCTAAAAAGTGGGTCCCGCTGATAAAAGGTTTGAGAACCACTGATTTGGACAAAGCCGCCCAGCAACATGAAGTGCACAAGTCAATTTACAAGGTTCTCGTGGTTTCTGTTTCTTCTTGTTCCTTTCTTCTTAGAGACAAGCCCAGAAGGCTGTAGGATGAGAAGTGGAACAGTTCTGTTTTCTAGCTGAAATCTCTGTGAGTGGTAGGTTCTGTATTATTTCTATTCCCCAGGGGTCTGAACTGTCCTATGCCAGCTAGACACAGTCACGTGCATTCCTAAGCAGATTCACTCAGAAGTAAGTTCTGCTGTGTTCAACAGGCTTTCTTGCGGAAAAGCATGTGTAGGATTGCACACCGTGTAAGTGGTGTGTGTTATTTTAACTAATCTGCATTTTATGTAGTAATTTTTACACACTAATTGGGTACTTCTTCCTAACAAATCACTGGAAAAGTCACTTTTCTGGTGAGCTATGGTAGCAAGAAATTGTAGATAATGTCTGCAGTTTGTCGCTGTTCTCCCCTAAACAATACAAAAAACTAGTCAAGCAATTCAGGAGTAGCAGCTACACAGACAAACCCTTCTGTGCTTGCAATAGCTTTTTTAACAGTTCTCTCAAGAGGAATATTTTACAAATGACTAGGAGAATCTTCAGACAAGCACAGATGATATTTCCATTTGAAGCCCGTTGGGGAATCCCAAGGAAAATGCAGTCCTGACTAAAGAAGTGTAAATTGGACCGCACTGTACCCCAAAGTGACTTTCTTCCCTAGGAGAAGAGCATTTCCCAGTCATATTCGCTAGTGGTCTTGACCTGGTGTGATGCCAACCTGAGGCATGGTTGACCTCAGGAGCTGGAGCCACAGGGTAAAATCACTGTCGAGAGCAAACTTCACAGAGACTTGCACTGGAGTTTCCTTGCATCATTCAGCTTTACGGGAAGGAACTCCTCTGATGCTGAATCCTTAGGGGCTTCCTGCCCTATGAGGCTTCTGCATGATCTGTTCTCATAAATACAGTAGTAGCCATAGCAGCCTACAGCAAATGCCACAGCCTCTTCCAGTTGGTGTCCTCACCCCAGGCTTTTGACATTACAATTAGTATCTCACAGGGAGTACCAGGCTCACCAGGACAGCCCTTAACCTTAGTGAATAAGGGCAGCCTTATGGAATTAAGCAAAGGCCCTTTGGTGTTGGAAGGAAGGGCAAGCCATGAAGGAACCTTATGATTCTATTTGCACCAGGCATTTTTCCAGGGTGTTGTTGTTTTCTCCTTGCTGTGAGTGCATTCACACATCCATCTCACATCTGTCCAACCTTTGTGCTGCTGCTCAAATACTATTTGGAAGACAAGGGGGATGCAGTGGGCAGGAGGCCAACCTACATGTTTGCCATAGAGACATAGAGTGGGGCACAGTAGCATCTCCCTGCCCTGGTGTTTCTCCTCTTCCATCTGAGGTGACCAGCAGCTGACTCTCTGATCAGCCTGGTGAGTAGCTGAGACTCCTGCTGGCCCCTTATCTACAATGGTGAAATTTGCCCCTTGAGAGCAGAGTGCAGCTTCACTTGCAGCCACTACTCTGAGGTGGTTGCCACATGCATGCGGTTGCCGGAGGGGAAAGAGGGATGTGCCTTCTGGAGTTGTGAGGAAGGTGAAGTCTGAATGCCATGGCCTGGAAACAACCATAGTCAGGACAGTATTATCCTATTAGGCTGAGTAGGCTGAAGCCTAGGGGCCCCATAGGGACTAGGGCCCATCAAGGTGGCATGTCGAGAAATCAGCCTAATGCGTGGGTCTCCAGATCTGACCCCCCCCCCCCGGGACTCCCCATCCAGCCCGCCCACCCTCCAGCTGGCAAGAGACTACTACAGCAAGTCTGACCTTGAAAAGGCGAGGCTTGCAGAGCTGTCCCAGAACCACCTGGGGGAAGCCCCGCCTCCAGGGACTGAGATGGGCTGCACGGGGAGGCTGCATCTTCACTGGGGAGCTTCCGTGCAGGTTTGTGAGGGTTTTTTTCCCGCCTTTTGGGGCATAACTTAGAAGTGCCTTGCTTCTCTGTTTCTTGCCCCTCAGATTTCTGCCTGTGTTTCTTGTGTTTTAGGAGTAGGGGTGGGTGGGGAGCTTCAATGCAAGTCTGGGTTCATTTGTGAAGAGAAGCCCACCTGCGGCTGGATTGCCTAAGGTTGGGGGTTGGCTGCAAAAATGGGCTTGTGTGTGTCTGTGCGTGTTTTGTAACAAGGCACTAGATGGGGGAATAGAAAGTGATGCATTAGCTGAGCTACAGACGCCTTACTTGTAAAGCGGGGAGGAGAACCATGCCCGCCCACCTGCCCATCCACCAGGGATCCACCATTTTGTGTGGCAGAAGCTTTCCTGAAGAGCTTTGGAGGGGGCCTACAATATTTGAAAGCCTAGGGGCCCAGCACTGGTTAATACGGCCCTGACCATAGTGCACTATACACTGTTCCCTTCCTCCTCTTTTGTCCTGTGTGAATCCTTCTGGTGGTTCATGCTGTCAGAACTTGGGCTAGTTGAAGGAGTTTGACCCCAAATAGGGAGATGGTTGTTTTCTTTCCTTCAATCAGTACCACTGAGGTTGTAAAGTGGCTAAGGGCACAATCCTAACCAGCTTTCCAGCACTGACATCGTGGGCTAAAGGCAATGATGGATTGTGCAACCTCCTTACAAAGGTGGTGGGCTACTGGTACCGGGTGCAAGGGAGTGGCAACAGGATGCAAGCATCTTGTTGTTTCATGCCTCCCTGGGGCACCTGGTGGGCCGCTGTGAGATACAGGAAGCTGGACTAGATGGGCCTTTGGCCTGATCCAGCAGGGCTCTTCTTATGTTCTTATGTTCTTATGACTTAGCTGTGGGGTATGTGCTGCATCCTGTAAAAGTTGGCAGTCAGTTTGGGTAGTTGGGGTAGTCAGTCGCCAAGGTAGGCCTCCTCAAGGTAAAAAGGTAAAGGTTTCTCTATGACCGAATTGTCTAGTTGTGACCGACTGTAGGGGGCAGTGCTCATCTCCGTTTCTAAGCCTGTAGAGCCGGCGTTTGTCCAAGGACAAGCTTCTGTGGTCATGTGGCCAGCATGACTATATGCCGTAGCGCACAGAACGCCGTTACCTTCCCACTGAAGTGGTCCCTATTTATCTACTTGCATTTTTAGGTGCTTTTGAACTGCTAGGTTGGCAGGAGCTGGGACAAGCAACAGGAGCTCACTCCATCGCGTGGTCTCGAACTCCCAACCTTCCGGTCAGAAAGCCTAGCAGCAGCGGTTTAACCCGCAGCACCACCACCTTCCTTGGAGCTGCATTGCCCTTATTCTGGTGCTGGAAAGTTGGTTAGGGCTGCACCCTGAATTGCATAATAAGGGTAGCTGTTGGGCCACCTTTTTTCTCCGGGCTGGAGGAGGATCTTATTTAATTTTTCATCTTTTCTCTCTTTCGAAAGAATGGCAGGGACTTTGAGTTTATGATGAAGTATGAACAGTACGTAGGGCCTAGCCAAAGTGTGATGGTAGATTGGCTCTCAGATGCCTGCTTGCTTTTTACTCCCTCTCCTGGGGTTTTTGTTGGTTGACATGGCTGGAATGTTCTTGTATGGCTGGCTTTATGCATTTCTGGGGAGATGATAACTGCTTTGTTATTGATCTGCTTGCATTCATAGTTGAAATGGTATTTGAAGTATTGATAGCTTTGCTGTTATTGCTGCTCTTATACAGTACAGTTCTAGGTTTGGGGTCGGTTGCTTTGCTTCTTTTGTTCTGTTTAAAAAATTATGGTTGCATGATTGAAACCATGTATTTAGATTTGCTGACATTGTTTGATGTTGCTGCTTTGTGTGTTCTTTGGAAAAGAAAAATGAATTGCAACAAACTAACGACAACCAAAAGACAAACCCAGCACAGCTAGCTGCGGTTGTGTTGGGCAGCGTATGGCAGCTTTTTTTAGTTCAGCAAATTGTCCCTACTCTTTCTTTTCATTGTATGTTTGCTAATTGAATTTCCCCCCTGACAGCCGCCTTTCTTCTTCAAATCTCTTTCTGGCTTTGTGCACCTCCCAGTTTTGCAATTCCTCAGTGATGTCTTGTAAAAAAAAATAATGAAAGGGGAAACTTGACATTTTGCAAACCTCAGCAAGATTATCCCTGTTAACTGGGCATACAGTAGCTCTGTCTGAAGTCCCTAATAAGTCCTCTTTCCAAATGCAAAGGAAAAAAAGCCCGCAAGAGTGTTTGCTAACTGAATGCAAGGAAGCAAAGCAGGAGGAAAACAAGGAAATAATGGGTTTGATCCTGAAGAGGATGAGTGGAAGCATACACACATGACTAGGGGTGAGATTTTTTGGTGATATTTTTTTCCAAAAGTTCTTGATAAAATAGCAAATTATGATGTTATGTGTTTTTATCCAAATTTTTATGGCAAGTTGAAAAACGGCGCAATAAATAAGGGTGAATGGCTCTACAAAGGCAAGCAGTCACTGGCACACAGCGCAAAATGACCTGCTCAAAAATTCCCAAGTTGTACTCTGTTTGCTGCTTGGAGCATCAAGAAACTGCTACTTACCACTTCCACAGTCCATTAAAGTTGCCCCACTGTGCACTGAGAACCCAGGTGTTCATAGTTAAAGCAAGCTTCCTCCTGTTTCTACCACTCCTCCTCCTGATCCCTTACTGAAAACTATTCCTCAAAACTGTGTCAAAAATACACAAAAGTTGTGTTATTTTTATGAAATTGATCTAAATCTATGTGAAACGCTGTCAAAAATAAGCAAAAAGCGGTGTTATTTTGCATGTTGACCTAAATTTTGTTTTTGTAGCATTTTCAGTAGAAATTCTCATTATTTAGCGTTCTGTGTTGATCACCAAACAAAACACCCCTACGTATGACCTTTCTTAGCTCCATTCTTATCATAGCTGTACCCTGCTCTCCCTGTACCTGTAGGACCTTCTGGAACCGAATGACATGGGACATGGAGAATAGCAGAGGAAAATGGGTACAAATGCCCCAATGCGCTCTTTTGTGGAAACAGAAGTGTTTTGAACAAGGTTAGGTTCCAACTCAGACTTCTGAGATAGTTTTCTGTCCTCGTCATCTCTTATGTTCCGTCTCATGGTTAATTCTTTGACAGTGGATATGTGCCAGTACTTAGCACGAGGCCAGACACATGAGTTTAAACAGGGTATTTTCACCCTGATAGCAGTGCTGCTGCTGCATCGCACTAGAGTCCCTCACCAAACCCACGTGTAGGAAGTGAGAATGCCACCTCCTGATTATAAAGCCAGAGCTGGGAAAAAGAATCAATAAACCCAGTAAAGCTGGAAGGGAGACTAGCTTGGAGGGCAACTGGAAACCGGTCACAATCTCATTCACAAAACTGGAAGTGGGTCACAATCTCGTTTTTTGGCAATGTTGCGGGGAGCTCTTCAGAGGTTTCTGCTGGGCTCCTCACACCTCTCCCCAGAGGCTGCAGCAGACAGAAGTGAATAAAACAAAAGCCCCTGTGATTGCGTCACAACCATTCCATGCCCAGCAAACACTCAGAGTGGCTCAAACTCGACATGGGAGCCAAACGTTTAGAGTGAATTTTCATATCAACCCACAGGCATCCCTTGCAACATGGAAAATATGTTGACATATTGCAGGGTCTGGTGCTGCTGTCTTGGCATGTACCTACTAGCTGCTTTCTAACATACATTGGCTCAGCAGGAGGTATCTGCAATGCTACATCCGTCAGCCATGGTTGCCTTGGTGCAGGGCTGTGGATTATTTTGACTATGTGAAGTGGGATATTGGCCAAGGAAAGAAGACACTGAGGGCAGGTGGTATTTCCTTAAATTGTCCATTCATCGCTATCAGATCAAGGAATAAGAGACAGTGGAAGACCTTGCCCAGCATATTTCTAGCACAGAATACAGTCGATGGCATGTGAATTTATGCTCTTTGCCTCCTTGTCTAATCTAGAACAAACCTCTTGCCCTGATCTTTAAGGGGTTTGCCCCATCTTATCGCTGTGTCCTATCCCAGTATATCACTGCCACAATCTTCCAACTCTGCTATCCTCTTGTTTACTCAAAGTACTCCACCCATAGACTCCTACTGCCCCTTATGCATAGTACTCTGATGTGTAACACTTGGGCAATGCTACCTGTCTAGTTCCTTTGAATCACTCCTCAAAACACTGCCTTCGATGACAACTTCCCAGCTGAAACACAATCTAAGTACTTGTGCTGACTGCATTTCATGGGATTCTCTATTGCCCTTGTCTCTTCCCTTCCTCTTCTCCTGTTGCCTCATTCATTATTCCGGTTTAGATTGTAATCTCCTTGGGGCAGGGACGTGTCTGTGTTTTTGTTTTTAGAACTCTATACTATTATAGAAATAATCATAACTGATGGCTATCTTAGTACAGTATACTTAATGTTGCGCGGCGCTCTTGACAGTTCCCAGATGCTTCCACAGGAGCCGACTTTTGGCAAGTCTGGTAGGGTGTACATTTTAGAATAGTTAAATTTTTTTAAAATGTATTCAGCCACATCCCTATTTGAGTTCTCCTATTGTGCATGCGGAGCACGCACCCCACTGCTGCATATCTACATAATTATTAGGCATCTTTAATTGCAAACATATAGTACGTTTGGCATCTGTAGGAACAAAAAAATCAATAAGTTTGTTATGAGGCTAAGATCTTTTGAAATGCATATTTGAAGTAATCAGCCTTCTTACATGGTTTCCACAAGCGACTGAAAATAAAACAATTGTTTTAATAATTGAGCGAGCCTGACGCAGTTAGTTCCTCTCCTCTGTTGAAACTACGTAAAATTGTGAGCTGCTCATAGTCGTCTGTATTACAAACGCTTGTCCCTGAGAGAGTTGCGCTCAAGAGAGCCAAGCTATTTGTGTGGGAAATGTAATAAGCAAAATAAAAGCAAGAGTTACCGGAATGTCGTAATGTAAACACACCACTCCTGTGTTGAGGAATTGCTTTATTTACTTTGGTTACATTAAACCTACAAGATGTACAGGCAGCACAAATTCAGCATCCTTCGGAGGCTGCACTTTCTTCGTGGTTTTGGAGCAGGAGCGCAAGAAATCTCAGATCTGCATTCAGGCCCAGCTCACAGGAGCCTTAGGCAAATATTGGGACCAGGGCTGGATTAAGCTAGTGCAGTGGCTGTAGCAAGTGTTATAAAAGGGCCCCCATCAACACCCTCCCCATTAAACCTCCTCCCTGCCCCATTCCACCCCTGCCTCTCAGCCAGCCCTCGTGGAGTTTTCTGTGCGCGCCAGCAGGCTGACACAGGCCTTCTTGCTGGCGCCTTGAACTCTTACGGTTCCAACCAGCGCCCCAAACTCTTCCGCCATCACAATTTGCTTTTTGGCATGTGCTCTGCCAGTGCCAAGGTACCATAGGAGTGTGCCCACAGAGTTTAAATGTGAACAAAATTATTCATATCCTGTTATGAATGGCGCCTGTAATGATCACATTATCATGCAGCGTGCAGCTCCCCCAACATGTAAAAACAAGGATTGCTAGATTGTGAAATGCTGACTTCACTAGAGACAGATTGCAAGCATTTGGTGTGAGGCCCATAGCATATGCTACTTTTGCTACTATGTTAACCTGGTCCTGACTGGGACAACAGTATCCTGAGAGGGTCCGCTATCACAGATACCTACACTGCTTCTTAAAAATGGTTGATTTTCCTACCTCGGAGCCTCGCACAGTGCTGGGATGGCTGGAATTATCATTTAAATGCCTCCAGTGTAGCATAGAGCAGTGCTAGGTTGAGGGCCATGTGGAAGAATTTAATGGCGGCTCCAGCTATGCTGGTGTTTAGAGGAACACAACTGCTGCTGCCTACCACCACCCAGTAAGCATACCAAGTGCCCTCCCCCATACAGATGGGCCCTGGCAGGGCTTTACTGGATGGCGCAAACTAATCATACTTCAACTGTATGCGATGCTACATTTGCTGCAAATGATAACCTTAGGGCGCAATCCTAACCAACTTTCCAGCACTGGGGTAAGGGCAATGCAGCTCCCAGGTAAGGGAACAAATATTCCCTTATCTCGAGGAGGCCCCTATGACTGTGGGAAAGAAGGGGTTCTGTGGGAAAGTGTGACCAAAAAAAAAAAAAAAAAAAGGACCACTTCTGGTCCAGTTCTTGTTTTAAGCCTGCCAGTTAATGATGGAGTGAATATCAGTCACATGTCTGTATAATATCACATGTAGTTTGGCACTAAGATTGCTACCAGTTGCAGATGTTGGGTGTTTTTCCTCCCCAGCTCCCATGTTTCTCTCTTCCTCTTCCTGCCTCCTCCCTGTCTTGTTTAATATCCAGCCTTAAAAAAAATGTCCTGGCCAATTGGAACACCAGCTCATTACTTTCTGACAGTTCTGTTGGTCCTTAGGTATTCCCCAGTTTGACACCACATGTTGGTAAGCACAGGAGTGAGACTGGTTTCACATGCAACAGCAAACCAGAGTTGGGTGTTTCATGATCAACCCCCCGCATGTCTCATGTATTGCCTTGTCCTTTTTCTGCCTTTGACTCTCCGCTGTCATGATATGCTCTTGCTGACTTCTAAACTGTCAAAAGCAGCACAGCCCAAACCAGGAATGCAAACGATGGTTTCAGAAAGCAATGTCAGAAGATAGTCGGGAGATGGAGGAGGCAACGGGGGGCTTGTGAGCACCCCGGCTCCAAACAGCAGCAGCTCATGGTAGTATGTGAACTGACCATATCCCATGCAGCAACATTTCCCCCTATTAGTAATTGAAAATAGCAACAGCACAGATTGTTATGGATGCAACAAAGGCAAGACAGTGATGGCTCCAATACATTTTAAAATGGAAGAGCAATGGAACAGCTGCTATAAAACAGAAGCAGCCAAAGGTCTAACATAGTGGTTCTCAAATGTTTTAGACCGGGACCCACTTTTTAGAATGGTGTTCATGTTGGGATCCACAGGAAGTGATGTCATAGTCAAAAGTGCCATCATCAAGCAGAAAGTGATGTCAGTGTGACATAATCAAATAACACTCCTAGAATGCAAACTGGCATTCTTGGACTGAAGCAAATGCACAACAATGAAACATCCCAGAAAAACAAAATTACGACAAAGTATTATGTAAAAGCATTGAACTAAAAACATTTTTTAAAAAAAAAAACTCACTTGAAAATTCAAGCTATTAACACTCACAAAAGGAATATAGCAAGAGTTCAGTTCTTTATTGTTACAGTCAAAGACTAGAAATATCCAGTGTATAAAATAAAACATAAATATGGAACAACTACCCATAAAATTCAGTGGTTCAAGTGTACATGAGAAATACTGCATCATATATGAAAGTAGCGTTAGGAACACTACCTAAAGCATTAGTAAGAATATAAAATTGATAAAAAAGAAAAAAAAGAAAAATCAAGCAAGTACATATTAAAAGAACAACATCGAGAAGTATCGTAAACTTGTTGAGTTAGTAATCTTTTTCTTGGGCCACCAATGCTTTACGAATCTTGACTACAACCGTTAAAAAAACTGGTACATTGCTTTGTAACCTGACTATTGTACCCTGACAGTAACAATTTGGACAACTCCCCGACTTAAAGTCTCGAGAAATTCTTAACTAAAGGAGAGATAAATTTTTCACAAATTCCTTGATAAAATAAGCATTGAAATAAAACATGCTCAGAACATTCAATTTCCCCCAAACCACAGGGACAGAACCTTTCAGCTAGGGGGGTTCTATTAAATTTTCCCTCGAGGACTGCTGATGGAAGGAGCCCCCATCTTGCCAGGAAAAAAGCCCTCCTATGTTGGGATATTTCTAAAGACAACAAAAAAGCTGAAGCCTTGGGAACATATTTACTTTCCTCAATGGCGAGGAAATCAGGGCATTGACTTAAATCTTTTTGCCTCTCGATATCAAGAGTTCTCTGCTTGATAATTGCCTTAGCTTGGTCCAGGCCCAAGGATATTGCAGCCTCAGATGAAAATCCCAAGTGACCCAATTTAGAGTGGACTGTCTTAACCCAACTGGATTGAAAATTGTCACACAAAATTAGAGGGGCTAAGCCCTTTTGTGCTTGGTGAAGTTTGAGCCAGTGATAAATGGAATGAAGGGTCACACTGGCCTCCACTGATATCAGTCCAGACTCTAGACGAAGGCTACAATTTGAGGCATAACTAACGACTTGGAAAATGGAGCGTAGGAATTTGGATTGTACTCGTTCTAAGGGAGTAAAACTAGAGGAGGGGGGTCCTACTGATGTTCCATATAAAAGTTGAGGTAAAATTTTTGCTAAATAAAGCTTAATAGCTGCTGGTATATATTGTCCGCCTCTAGCAAGAGTAAGGTCTGCAGTTTCCAAGATGGCTGCTCCCAGCTATCTGCGACCCACCTGATATAAGGTTGCAACCTACCAAGGGGTCCCGATTCACAGTTTGAATAACACTGGTATAACAATTTCTAGTGGCAGAAGTTATGTGAACTTTGTATTTTCTTTAGTTATCGTCTTTCTTATTTGGTTTTTTCGTATTGTCCTGGATTCTAGGGAGCAGCCGTGCAGCTGACATGAAGCAGCCTTGCTTTTAAATGTTACCTATACTGTACTGTATGTTCAGAAATCCAAACCTACTACAGAACTCCTGTGGTTCCATGGCTAATGTACAGAGGACCCACAATCTTAAGCTGAAATTCAATCTAAATGAATTCCTTACACTTCAATGCAAACCTCCTATATCTGTTTCGCCTTTAAAGAGCGGGTGTTTTTTTCTTATCACACTTCAAAGAGGCTGTTGCTTCCCAAACGATATGTCACAACAATAAAGTATGGCTTTGTGATGAACTTATAACCATGAAATACTACTCTTTAAAATAGCTGTTAACCGAGAAGTGTTAGTTCCCTCATGAATAGTGCTGTAAAGCAACCTCATGGATTTTTTGTGCTACAAGACTATTTAGAGTCATTGTTTAAACGAAATGCACTTTCTGAGGTTTGAGCACTGCCTTCCTTCAAAGGTCAAGGAGCCTGAAATAACAAGTGCAGGTGTGATGAAGGTAACAAGTAAAGAAACTTATTTTACTCTGTCTGTTATTTATGAGTGGCCAAATGTTGCTATCATGGAGGGTAAAGGTGATCTGAAAGAGGGATCTGATTTTTGAGAACATTTAAAAAACACACCAGAGTCTCCCTTTTGTGAATTTTATAATGGGTTCACAAGGGCACATTAATGTTGCCCATTTGCTCTGAAGGATATCACACTGCTAAATCGGATTGCCTACACAGTGCAGTGATCACTAATTGGCTACAATCATCTGTGATTGATCGCAAACAGGAAATGAGTTCTGATTGCAAATCGGAACTCATTTCTGCAGCACAGAGGGACACAGAGGGGCCTACAAGCCCCCAGCACTCTCCAAAAGACTTCCGTACCCTCTGATGTCCTTTGCCATGCCTCTGGGTTCCCACAGTGCCGTGATCGCTGTGGCGCTGTCGAGACACACATTCCTGGGCCACTCCCCTTAAGGGGAAATGGCCCTTTATAATGTTCAGTCGTGGGTCACGACTCACCACTTTGAATCGCTCTGACCTAAGAGGATGTGTAGGATTATGTGGAAGAAGGCGGTCCCTCAAATAACCTGGACCCAAGCCATAAAGGGTCAAAGCTAGCACTTTGAATTCCGCCTGGAAACGAATTGGCAGCTGGTGTAGTCGCTGAAGAGCAGCCTGACTTAGTCAAACCGATGTGCTCCATTAATTTTTTTTTATTTTTGAGAGAGAGGGAAACTTTCAGAGACTGGTATGTACACCCCCACAAAAACAGAAGACACAATTTATGATGGTGTCTGCCATTTTATCTATAGTCACTCTGGAATGGGCTACTAGTACTCAGAATGGGCTACTGACTATTCCTAAATGAGAGAAAGAGGAAAAAACAAAAGAACAAATTCTTACCCGCAAGGGTAGAGTTGGAGAGAAACAGCACAGAACACTTGCTTGGATTTTTAGCCCTGGTTGCAGTAGGTGGGATTAGGGCATTCCTGGCCCACATTCTCCCAGGTCAATAGTTCAAAAAGCCCTTTCATCTCTGCCACAAACAGGAGCCAATATTCATGTTGTAGATTCCTTTCAGCTGTCAGTGTAAGTGAACCTTTTCCATGTCAGAGGGAGGGTTTATAGCCTTTTGCCTGCTCCATTGGTCCCTGCTGTATTGACCAGGAAGTGGCTTTTAATGCCTGGAACAAGTAACATTTATTCAGGCTCTTGCTAAAACAGACGTTTTAAATGGATTCAAACAAGCTCTTTACTTAGTCGTATAAATGCTTCTCTGGTGCAGGGCAGGACTCCACTACGGCTGAAATATTCTTTAGAATAAAAATTGACGTCTTGGATCCTGCGTGGAGATAAATCAAAATTTTAACATCTTTCTGACAAATATGGATCTACTTAAACTACTTGAATAGGTTGCTGATGCAGATCTCAGGTCAGCCTTTCAGCAGAAGTGATGAGACTTTAGGCTTACAGAATCCCCCTTTTTTCATTAGAGTTTGAGGGGTATCAAGCAAAATAATGTTTCAGGGCAGAGCCAATTGCAAAATTGTGGGGCAGGGGGTGGAGCTAATTATCTGCGGCAGTGGCAGGCAGAGGCGGATCTAAGGGGGGCAAATCTGTAAGTTTTGCAAGAAGCCTTACCTTGCAATGGAAATCACGCCTCTCTTGCACTGTTCTAGCCAATCCTCACAGGGAAAAGCAACATCTTGGTGTTGCTTACTGGCTACAGCAGCAAGGGAGAGGAGGGATTTACATGACAGGGTAAGGCTTCTTGCAAAACTTACAGATTTGCCCCCCCTTAGATCCGCCTCTGGTGGCAGGTTATACATGGGGATAAATACAAGCACAAGCCTGTATCTCGGCTACTTCAGATCACACAGCTCTAAAACTGGTCAGCAGAGTTGCTCAAAGAATTGATCAGAGGCAGAGGCGTACCAGGGTGAAACCGCGCTCATGGCACACAACATCATGATGTCATGAAGTTTTTTTTTTGGGGGGGGCTTCTGTCCACCATGTCAGCCAACATGGCAGGAAGAAGCCAAACCCCCGCCTCCTTGTTTTGCCTGAGCGCCGGCCAGGAGACGCCAGTGTCTTCCTGGTTTGCAGAGCCAGGGGGCACGGTGTCTCCTGGCCGCAGCTTGGGCAAAACCCGAGCCACGGCCGAGGGAAGCTACGTGCCTCCCTGGCTCTGCGAACTGCGGAGGCGCGCAGCGTCTCCTGGCCCCTGCTCGGGCAGTTTTGCCCAAGCGGCGGCCAGGAGACGCCAGTGCCTCCCTGGTTCACAGAGCCAGGGGGCGCGGTGTCTCCTGGCCGCTGCTCGGGCAAAACCCGAGCCACGGCCGAGGGAAGCTGTGTGCCTCCCCGGCTCTGCAAGCTGGGGAGCGCACGGCTTCCCTCAGCCGCGGCTCAGTCGTCTTCTTGGGCGCTGCGCGGGGGGGCTAAGGGCCATTGGCGCCCCCTAGCAAATGGTGCCCATGGCTCTTGTCACTTCACCCAACACCCTAGATACGCCACTGATCAGAGGTCACCAATAAATAGCCTTATTTTACAGGTGAGGAGCACTAAGAATGACAAATAAACAATAGCATAAGACCAACCATGGCAAATTTGTTAAACCGGCCATCTTCCGTGATATTGTTCAATAAATGGGAATCAGAAATTCTTGCTGATCTACTGCAAATCACTGAACGCTGCCATGAGATCCTGAATCTAGCTTCTCTCCCTCTCCAACCTCTCCCTTACAGGGTGGTTGGGGTTCACTGGCCATATGGGTGGGAAGGGGACAGTTCAGATGAAATCTCCTCTGGTGCAGTATTGCAGACTTCTTGAAAGTTTGGATTGGAGTGTACATAAAGCGTGGCAAGCTTCATACTAATCGTGTGCTGGAACTATTACGTATTTCTAATTTCAGTCCTGCTTTTTGACTACTGCTCCAAGGCATCAAAACCAACAAAGCCAATTTACACATAATATTAAATATTCAAGCATCACAATTTGGTAGATTTGGCAGTGGTTGCCCCTGCATTACCACCATGTTGGTGATAAGGGAATTGGACTACTGTGAAGCAGCCTACGTGGGGCTGCCTATGAAGATTGTCCAGAAATTGCAATTGGTATAGAATGCAGCTGGAAGGCTGCTGATGGGAGCCAGGATTGTGACAATGTCATACCACCTAAATTGGCTCCCTATTTGTTTCTAGGCACAGTGTTGGTGATGACCTATAAAGCCTTTAATGGTTTAGGACCTAAATACTTGAAGCATGCATGCACGCTCTCTCCACATGTATTTTGTCCACTCAGTGAGCACATCAAGGATTCAGTCTCTGCAGATTCTGTCTCAGCTGGAAATTCAGTTGGTGGTAACCTGTGACAAGGCCCTTTCCATTGCGGTGCCTGACCTTTGGAGCTCCGCTTCCATGGAAGGTTAGCTCCACTGCTGGCATTTTGGATGGGAGTCAAGACATTTTTATTTGACCCAAACATTCACTGAATGTTTTTGAAAAAAATTGTTTTCTGGTTCAGTGTTGCTGTTTGCTGTTCTGTTTTGACGTGGTTTTATTTCAAAGCCAGTGGGATGTGAGCAGCCTGTGTTCAGGAATTGCTGCCATAGTCATTAAATGCCAACAGACCAAGAGGGAGGCAAAAAGCTGCCATCATGCTTATGCTGTGCTATAATGGCTTGTATGATTCCACCCGCCTTTCTAATTGGCAATATCAAGGGTCTCATACTTGACATGCATGGTTTACCTCTCTCTGTAAAGTTTCTTGGAGCCCAAATGGAGCAGGATGTCTGACTGCTTGTGTGCCAAACTGTATGAGCCAACCAAGGATTAACCGGGAGCAATTCAACCATATGTGTGGGAATGTCAGAAGCTTTTATACTGAGGCTTCAAGCTGTCTAAACTGAGTTTTCCATTTAGTCTGCAGCTTATCTCGCTCCTCTTTTTGGCAGGCAGAGATGCAATGCTTATGGTCGATCTTGGTGAGGGTAGAAGCCGCCCATAAAGGTTTCCCCACGACCGAATGGTCTAGTCGTGACCGACTGTAGGGGGCGGTGCTCATCTCCGTTTCAAAGCCTGTAGAGCCGGCGTTTTTGTCCGATCATGTGGCCAGCATGACTCCACGCTGTAGCGCATGGAACGCCATTACCTTCCCACCGAAGTGGTCCTTATTTATCTACTTGCATTTTTAGGTGCTTTCGAACTGCTAGGTTGGCAGGAGCTGGGACAAGCAACGGGAGCTCACTCCGTCACGCAGTCTCGAACTCCCAACCTTGTGGTTGAAAGCCCAGCAACAGCGGATTAACTCGCTGCGCCACCACGTCCCATTTGTGAAGCCGCCCATAGTATACAGCTGAACTGTTATGTATTTTTGTAAACTTCGTTGATTTCTCTTTTTTGGGGGAAGGTGAAGTTGAGACACTGCAAAATCTCAGAGCAAGTCTGGAGTTCTGGTGAAGAAATAAATGTGCCACATGCACACACACATCATACAAAGCACAGATATTCGCATTGAAGAGTTACCGGCAATGTTGTTTGACAACAGAATATCAATATAAATATTCTGGCTGAGTTTGAGCCCTTTCCTGTTCTGATCCCGTGTTCCCTTTCTGCCTAATAGTAACCACCTGTGCTGCCAGAGCCGGAGAATACTTATCTAAATATTTATTGACTCTGACATGCCTACAAGCAAATGAAGGCTACAACATGACCTTTGTTACAAAGGCTGTTGAGTTCCTTAGGTGGTTCAATTTGGGAAAGATCCATCATTTGTTAAACAGAGGGCTTTTCTTGCTTCCAGTCGCGCTGATAGTTGGGTTGATGCTGAAATAATGAGCCAGAATAGAACACAAATCAATGGTGAGTGCAGACCTGGATCGTTAATATCCCTCCATTTCCTTATAATTGGCCTAATTAACCTTTACATAGAAGCATGCATGTGTTCCTCCAGCTTGTAATAGGCAGGCAATTGGTGAAGCATAGTGCTGTTGTGTGTAGTGCATAGTGTGTGAAGCAACAGCAGTACTGGGGTATAACCTCAAAAATGATAGAATGATTTCCA